>CM077100.1:4565883-4603536 GCA_039619505.1 Cimex hemipterus
GCTTCTAAGTTTTTCGATATTTTAAAAAAGGGGCTATTTCCAAGGTAAAAAAGTTCATTTAATGAGAAAAAGTGTTAATTTGACGTGAAAAGGCTCGATAGTTGCGCTTCTTATGCCTTACGTCTTATGTTCTTCCTTGTGGACTGTATCAAAAAACGGGGAACAAACCCGATGCAACACCACGCGACGGTAACCGATGCTACCCGACGCCTTGCCACGTTTTGGTAGGATGTGTACATCTATGCGACATCAAGCGCACGCCACGTACAGTCACACAGCGAGTCTCACAATAATCACAATCGCAACGCCTCTTTTGTTCTTAATGCACTATGTTGAGCAAAATCTGTGGCGTTAATGCCTACTTTCATTTTTCAATTGCCAAATTGAATCTACAGTGATGAAGGACGAAAAATTAGTAGTGGTTAAAATCGAAGAAGAAAAAAAAACATTTCGAAGAAAGAAGAAAATGAAAAACATTTCGAAGAAAGAAAAAGAGAAAAACATCTCGAAAAAAGAAAAAATGAAAAACGTCTCGAAGAAAAAAAAATAAAAACATCTAGAAGAAAGAAAAAAGATAAAAACATCTGGAAGAAAGAATAAAATAACTTCTCGAGGAAAGAAACACAAACAACATCTTGAAGAAAAATATATCTTGAAAAAAGAAAAAATGGAAAACATTTCAAAGATAGAAAAAGAGAAAAAACATCTCGAAGAAAGAAGAAAATGAAAAAAATTTCAAAGAAAGAAAAAGAGAAAAATATCTCCAAGAAAGAAAAACATCTAGAAGAAAGAAAAAACATCTGGAAGAAAGAAAAAATAACTTCTCGAAGAAAGAAAAAGAAAAAACATCTCGAGGAAAAAAACATTTAGAAGAAAGTAAAAATAACTTCTCGAAGAAAGAAAAAGAGAAAAAACATTTCTAAGACAAAAAGAAAAAGATCTTGAAGAGAATCTCTGACTAACTTTTGTAAGGTAAAGACTTGTACTCGGAGCTCCAAAGGATTATAGATCCGTCGCACCAATATGTACAAGCCGAGTCGATCGACAATTCACTTATTTAACTATCCTTTATTTTTCGTTTTTGGTTTGGTTTTTTTTTATTTATTTAAAATAAAATGGTAAAATGTTTTAGTTGTTCATTATAATTTCTTTTGTGTCATCAGTTTCCGATTATTTTGTTTTAAGCCTCTAACCTCTCGTCTCTTATAAATACTTCCCCTGTTGTAAATAAGTATTTTAATAAGCTTAGATCTAGTAAATAACATTTCGAAGAAAGAAAAAATGAAAAACATTTCGATTCGGAGGGCACGAAGCTCCAGATAAAAATCCTAGAATAAAAACCTGAAACCCATAGCCAAATTACTCTTTTGAATAATCAATCCGTTACAATTATGACCAATCAATTTTTATGAAAGAATACTATTGGGTTAGACGAAAAATAATTCAGATAACTAAATGAGAAATAATTAAGTAAAAGATTTTAAACATTTTTTCTTGATTAAATTACCTTTCATCACTCTCGAAACATTTCTCCCAAATGTCAACCTTTGGATACCCTCTGAATAGAAATCTTTATTATTAATAAAACTCTGTAAACGCATTTTTTAAAAACTTTTTAAAAAAGTTTGTGTTGTAAAATGTTATCTCGGTGTCTGAAAAAATAGTAGTCGGAAGGCGAGAGGTCTGGAGAATATGTAGGTCGAGACAGAACCTCATAACCAAGATCCAACAGGTTTCGTGTTGTCACATGTGAGACGTGGGGCCGAGCGTTGTCGTGTAACATAATCGGCCTTTTCCGATTGACCAAAGATGGCTTGAATAATGCGAATTTCTGGTGGTTCAATTTGAGAGCAACACATTTCGTCATTGATCGTTTCGCCAGGATGCAAGTAGGTGTAGTAAATGAAATGGAGCACCTCAAAGTGTCACCATCACCTTTCTTTGATGAATCGCGGCGTTGTTTCTTCTTTGTCCAGCCACTGTCCGGGACGTCTGCTCTTATCGTAGTGAATCCACTTTTTATCACAAGTTCTGTCCAGAAAAGGTTAGTTTCTGTTTTGGCAAAGAAGTTTTGGTCACACTTCATAAAGATGATTTTGTTGACGGTCGTTTAATGCATGAACTGCTAACAGTGCTAACTGAAATATTCACCCCAAGTTCTCAAATAGGGAATAAATCCTTCTTCGACCTTCTTTGTCTTCAAGGCAAAAGTCTCCGTCTCGAAATTTTTAAACCAACCTTTGCTCTCACTCACCCTGCCATCGCCCTAGACTTCATTGATTTTTCTGGCCGTTAGGGCAGAGTTTAAACTTGTCAAACGAAATTACGCGAAAATCACGCTTTGACATCTAAGTAAAGGCTGAATTATTCCCAAGTAACGAAATTTTACCGAGGTAAACAAACATTTTTGTTTGGAAGAGGATTAAAAAGTGTTGACTATAGAAAAGAATAATCCACAAAACGTAAACAGTTTATTATATAGAGGGGTAATTGAAAGAAAACATGAAAAACTGCATATTTTGCCGGATAACCCGATAAATGGAAAATTATTTATAGGTTAACTTATTACACTATTGGCAAATGTGCCACTACAGACGCGTAGACAGACGGAGCAATAATAATTATGTAAGTCAATAAATATGATGGGGGCGTCGTTGGCCCCAACGGTTTAAGGTCGATTCATATCTACCGGCACAAGACCGTGTCCAGCATGTAGCGCGGCAGACACTAGTATTTATGCTATGCGGTCATCACACCACAAAACCAACAAACTATTCTTCCGAAAACCAATGGACAGGATTCTTTCCACGTCCCGGTATTACAAATTGCGTACATTTCATCACACATAATATTCTTATTATTTATATTCTTATATTATATATATATATATATATATATATTATAAAATAAAATTCTTTAAAAAAATCTTGAATATGTACTGATCGGCGATTCGGATTTTAGCTCGGATTCGGATTAGCGCAAGTTCGGTTTACCAAGGCTGGACATTAAAATTAACATTTTAATGAAATTTATTATAGGTAGGCTCCTAAGCGATTGGAATTGCACAAATCTTTTCTGCCGTCTATTTCATACTAACCATATTGAAACGCACAGAGAACCACATTTTTGGCGACCATGCTACCCAGTGCTGGTACGTGTCTGCACTGACACACTCCGCAAACGTTCGGTAAGTATGAACGTTCCTATGTTTTGTATGTAATGATGTTTTTTTATGTCTGCCATGCACCCTGCTGGACACGGTCTGTGCTGGTAGATATGAATCGACCTTTAAGCGAGAAACACACTTACCCGATGCTACGCTATGCGACGCAAATCCAAACTCCGATTTTCCATAAGGTTGCATTACTCCCGTGCACATCTACCCGATGCTATGCAACGCTACCCTACTTTACGCTACGCGATCCCCACTGCCCAGATTTTCGTCAGGTTGCATCCAGTACAGTCGAAGACAAAAGAATCTGACACTCATATCTTTTATTCAAACTACATGCATTATTGTCGTTATATTAATTACAATTAACTTTAATTAAAAATTAATTCGTTTTTATTTAAAAAATTAATTTTAATGGTTTGGTAAATATACTAAAATTGGAACAATTTATTACACGGTCTCCCTTATAAAATTTAATTAACGATTTATTTCATGGTTTTGCTTGTAAATTACACCATTGTCGTCGAGCAGCATCAAAACAGGACACTCATATTTTTTGTAGTTTATTTCAAACTATGTATACGTCATTTTGTCATTACAATACGTTATTTTAATGTAAACCAAGTTAACCGAGATCAAAAAGGCATAAGTTTTTATAAACATTGTTTAATTGTGATGATTAAGAGTAATTTCATTTAAAACAATTAAGTTTAACGAACAATTTAGTAGATGGTTGTGCTCATAAAATTTAACTAACGATTTATTACAAGGTTTTGCTCAAAATAGTGCATTAAGAACAAAAGATGCGTTGCGATTGTGTAGTGATTAGCGCGACGTGTACTTGCGTCGGACAGATGTGCACACCATACCAAAACGTGACAAGGCGTCGAGTAGCATCTGGTAGCGTCACATGGCGTAGCGTCGGTAGTGTGTTCCTGGCGTTAGGCGTTGACACGGCGCTCATCTCTGTAAGATAAAGGTCGCGGGTTCGAATGCAGGGCTGACATACTTACAAATGGGCTTTTTTTTTCAAAAACACCAGCACCTCTGATGTTCGGAAAAAATTCATTTTAAAAAATATGATCCATCAATTTTGCGGTCGTTCTCCTTAAATAATTCGACATAAAAAATAATAATAAACACCAAGTCAATAGACATTAACATACAACTTGATCGTCAATGACAGCAGAAGTTTACATTTTAAATTCCCCAAAGACAGACAAATTTCTCGAATCGGCACGACTGTTATTTAATAAATCTGACAGGCGATTTGGTAGACAGTTATCCGAGGAATTCACTTCCACCGCGGGTGTTGGCAAAGCGACCCACCCTCCTCGGAGCGGTACCTTTTCCCAACGGGATTGGATCGCAGTCATTCCCGTCAAATCTGTCAAATTAAATTAAAAAAGGGAAATAAATCGTATTTACACTTTCAACGCTATTTGGACTGGTTAATGAAGTTCACGCCTGTTTGGCCTACTCCATTGGACCCTCTGACCCAGAGAAAAAAAATTGCGACGTCAACTAACCTTCAACGCAGAAACCCTAAGTCAAATTTAAAACTACTGAACAAATGAGAAAGTTAGTGTCAAGAGGTGGATTCGAACTCAGCCGAAGGTCGTGATAATTTTTTTTTTCGGAAAGCGCAAAAGTAGCTAAAACCACGTAGTTTTTCACAAACCGGACTTTTGTATACAAAAATCCAATCGTGGGTAAAGAATAAAACATTTGAAGATTTTTTGTTTAATTAATCCTTTTTTCTCATTTATAATGACATAAAATCTAAACGTTGTTGACATAGGGTGAAAGTAATCTAGCTTTCTGACGTTTCTCAGAACTCCTTTCAATTAATTAATATTTTTATGCAAGGTATTGGTTGAAATGAAAAAGTTAGTGTCATGAGAGGGATTCGAACCCACGATCTTTTCGGCTGAATACGCCGCTGGCAGTTGGGCAAAAGGAAGGAAAACTCATAAGGTAGGGTTGGGATGGGAAGTTGATGTTCGAGTGGATAGAGGTCACGATAACTCAGGTGGTAGAGCCGCGGCGCATCTAGCCGAAGGTCGTGGGTTCGAATCCCTCTCGTGCCATTGACTTTTTTTCAACTCAACTAAAAACCTTAATCAATTTATGGCTTACATTCTGTTATTGTTTGTCAAACTCGAATTATCAGAGTAAATCCTAATTTCTTGAATTCCACAATAGTACCTATTCGTTAAATTCTGCATTCCATTCAAAATGAACAGATCGGCACATTTTTCCGATTAACAGTAAATTGATATGTACGACTTCTTTACTGATAGTGGTGGTATTGGGCGTCGTGCCGTCGAGTTGTGCGCCCAGAAATTTCCCGATCGCCCCAGAGTAAACTACAAAATGTTTATTCCTCTTGCTCGCAATATATCAGTTGCTGTTCCACCACCAAGAAACCAGCAGAATGTAAACAGTAAACGCAATTAATGTTTACTTTAGCGAAGAAGCAAATTATTGGAATTAACAACAAAACAAATGAAATGAGTTTGTTTAAAACTTTTTGCCATAATTTTGTCATTTTTTTGGTCAGTTTAAAATCCGATTGCATTATTGTTTTCCGCGTAAAAATCTTTTAAAATTATTTGTCAGGATGTATATGGTCATATTTCAAATTTTGAAGTTGAACTGGGCCTGAGAGAAGTCTCTAGAAAATGTAAAAATTTGAGACTAGACTAAGAAATATTGTATTAAACAAGTATTTTTTTTTTTTTTTTGGTTTTTGGTAGCGCCATTGGTTCAGCCGAGCCATCAAAATGAACCCTGTAAGCAGGAATTCTAGTTGACAATTAAAAACGGTTAACTGGAAGTTAAAAATTGTTAATTTGTCGGAAAAAAAGCTATAAAGAGGAATTTTAATTAATATGACTATCATATCACCTCAAAAGTTTTTTTTTTTATTGCGTCAATGAAAATTCACTAGTTTTCGTGGTCCAAAATGGCAAAAAGGAGGGAAAATTCAAAATGTGTGGTTGAGATGGGAAGTTGTGTCCGAGTGGGTCGGAGACACGATAGCTCAAGTGGTACAGCAGCAGCGTATCAAGCCGAAGATCGTGGGTTCGAATCCCACTTGCGAGACTGGCTTTTTATCTCAACTAAAATCCTTAATTAATTCAATGAAAATGTTGCTTTAAAATTGAAAACGGATAATTTGAAGTTAAAAATATATTGGAATTTTACTTTACACCTCTTTCTTCATACCATCTTCTAAAATGTTAAAAATGTTAATTTGATATAGTTTAATGTACTTTATTGCATGAAAAAGAATTCAAACAGTAAATGTTATTCATACACAAATGACAATTTGTAATTCCGATAGTTTCAATATATAATTTATAATCCTCCTTGTATTGATTTAAAAAATTCCATTTCGGAAATATCCTCTTCTGCTGTTCCATTTTCAAACGTTTCTAAAATTACGGTGGTTTTCGGGCGATGGGATTGTAAAACAACAAAGTGCGGTTTGAATGAAAACAGCATCGAAAAGTTCACATCTTTCCTTCTTTGCACAGAGAATAAAAACAAGCATGTAAAGTTAGACAAACATGAAACGTTCGTTGCCAGGTCAATAAACCGTTTTGGATTTGTTGTGTCACATCTGTTCCAACTGCATTTTTTATTTTATTTTTTTGAATCAATTGACGTGTTGAGTGATCAAACACGTCTCCAAGGAGAAACCAATTTGATCTTTTGTTTATTAGCTTCTTCTAATGTCTCGCACTAAGTTAGAACGGCCTGTAACTTTCCGCCGGTCTTGGTCTTTCCTCGGCTTAGAAATGAGTATCACAACCGACTCTCAACAACTTTCAAGATAACAACCCCGCCCACCAAATTTCATTATACAATTTGAGAAGTTTTTCTTTCACTTCTTAGGTGGTGCCTACCTAGATAACTTTTACACGTGTTTGACGCCTGTCCTCGTTTAGTACCACGATTTTCATTGATGATGACGTGAAAATTGAGATATTTGTTGCAAACTTGGAAAGAAAAGATAAAGAAATATGACACCGCAGTACTACACGATATGTTAAAAACAGACACAATGGGCACTGAACAATACAAGACATATAAAATGTAGCACACTGCATAAACGAAAAAAGAAAATAAGCAGCATCAAACACAGTGATATTCATAGTAAAATAGTATATTTATTAAATTAGAAAAAATCTACAAAAAGTGTGACACCCACCATTGGAAAAAGTCGAAACAATTAGCCAACAGATACAACGCACAATAAAACCTGGAACACACATACCGGATGCAACGCTGCCCGACGCAAATCCAAATCCATTTATCCATAAGATTGTATTACCCCTGTGCATATCTGCCCGATGCTATGCAACGCTACCCTACTTTACGCTACGCGATCACCACTGTCCAGATTTTCGTCGAGTCGCATCGAGTACAGTCGAAGACAAAAGAACCAGTCACTCATACTTTTATTCAAACTACGATTATTACAACATACTTATTTTAATAAAAACCAAATTAACCGAGATCAAAAATTCATTAGATTTTATTAAAATAATAATAATAATTTTACTAGTTTGGTAGAAAATAGATGAAAACACCGGAATACCATTTTCTTGATACAATGAATTTAACTGACAATTTATTACAGGTTTTGTTCAAAATAATGCATTAAGAACAAAAGGGGCGTTGCAATTGTGAAACTGATTTGTGATACAAGCTGTGTGACTACGTGGCTTGCGCTTGACGTCTCATAGATGACCTCTGTCCAAGATTTTCGTCGGGTAGCATCGAGGGCAGTCGAAGACAAAAGAACCGGACACTCATATTTTTAATCAAACTACGAGTATTATTGTCGTTATATTAATTTCAACATACTTATTTTTAATAGAAGCCAAATTAACCGAGATAAAAATTTCATTAGTTTTGTTTAATAAATAAATAAGTAAATTTAATGGTGCTGTAGAAATTTTATCAAAACACAGGATTAACATTTTTTGGTATAATGAATTATTACATGGTTTTGCTGGTAAAGTGACACCATTGTCGTCGAGTAGCGTCAGAACAGGACACTCATACGAGATCAAAAATTCATGACCTTTTATTTTTCAAAAAATGAATTTTAAATGTTTGGCGGAAAATGTATCAAAACACCGGAATAACTTTATTTCAATTAAATTTTCCTTACCTTTTATAACATGGCTGTGCTCATAAAATTTCACTAACAATTTATTACATGGTTTTTTTTTCAAAATAATGCATTAAAACCAAAAGAGGCGTTGCGATTGTGAAACTGATTTGTGATACGCGCTGTGTGACTGTACGTGGCGTGCGCTTGACATCGCATAGATACGCAAAATCTACCAATACGAGACAAGGCGACAACTAAAAATTTATTACACGGCTTTGCTCATAAAATTTAGCTAACAATTTATTTCGTAGTTTTGCTTGTAAAATTACACCAGTTTTTTTGAGTAGCGTCAGAACAAGACACTCACATTTTTTGTAGTTTATCTCAAAACTAAGTATACGAAATTTTGTCGTTACAGAAATTACAACATTCTTATTTTAATGTAAACCAAATTAAACGATATCAAAATTTCGTGAGTTTTTATAAAAATTATTTAATTATGACGGTTAGGCAGAAAATTTATCAAAATACCGGAATAACTTTATTTTAAAAAAAAATAATAATATTCTCAGTTTAAGGCCAATAGGTAAATTTAGTGAAATACGTTGGGCCGGGAAGCCCATTAGTTATCACATTGAAATAATGGATGATTAAGATTAATGTTAATTATTAAATAACAAGTTGTTAGAGGGTTAAGTGTTGATTAGCGAGAATTATTGCAATAACTACCTTACACCTTTCCAATTGCCCTATGGGTATTACACGTAGCTCAATATAGCCGAGAATCATTTCATCAAAGCGCTTTGAACCTGAAAATCCTGCATGTATGTATTTCTGAGTTATGGGAAGTACAAACATCGATTTTAACATATGGGGAAATGTAATTTGTCGCTCGAAAAATTATACTGGGCACCTCAGGCCCAGTTCAACTTCAAAATGACGAATACGACCCTATACATTCTGACACATCATTTTAAATGATGTTTTACGCTGAAAAGAGTGGTGCAATCAAATTTTAAATTGGGTCAAAAAATGATAAAATTATGTCAAAAAGTTTGAAAAAATGCATTTCGTTTGTTTCGTTGATAGTTCCAATAATTTCTTTCTTCACTAAAGTAAATCATTGGCTTTATTGTTTACTGTATAATTTTTCTCCAAAAAAAGATACAAATTTGAAACTAGACTATTTTTTTTCGAATGGCGACATTAGTTCAAGAAAAATTCAATTGGGCTGTTAAAAAGGACACCCTACATATTAGTATATTATTTCTGATGTGATTTTTTATCTTCATATGTTTTAGGGTAACGACTTAAAAGATAGACATAAAACTAGCATTTAAAAAAAAAACTAATTCTACTCTAGAGTCCCAACTAAATAGGTCCTGAAGTGAACGTTTAAAGGAGATACTTCTTTGTCTTTTTTTGTGTGGTTTTTATTTCTTTTTTTAGGCATCCCTCTTGAGTTTCCAGGCATGCCAATTATTGCTACTATTCCAAATTCCAACTCCACTAACAAGTTCAAATTATACTAGAAAGAGAATAGTGGACCGAAGTAACCTGGACCTCTAAAAGATCGATTCCTAGCCTATTATCCAACGGCTCAAAAACAAATAGATGCACGGAATCTGGAGCTCTCAGCTAACTGACATTCTACTTACGTTCACACAGTTGAAATCTTAGCAATTAACACTAGACCAGAGAAATAAAAACATCAGTAACGCACACTCATCTGACAGTCAGCCAGCATTTAAGGCCACAGCCTCATGCGAGGTGAAGTCAAAAAGTGGAACTGGAAGTCAGTGACACTAATGCCCTTACCGTGGCATGGGTTCGCTGGCCGTTCTGGACAAAGTGACATGTTGGCCAAAAAAGAGTCAATATGAATTCTCTAGGTTCCAAACCCTGCTGAATCCTAATACGTTGCCACAGAAACTGATACATCCAAAAATGTACCCTTAATGAATCCAAAAGATGGTGGACCAATACAACAGGCATGGGTCACGCGAAGGGATTTATAAAAGAGCCATCCGCAAGACTTACGAAGGAATTACAGTAAGGCAACCACAGCCGAATCAGGATTCTGGTTCGACTCCTGACAGGGCACTGCCGCCTAGGAAGGCACATGTACTGAGTAGGAGTACTGACAGAAAAACACGATGCAGATACTGCCAGGAAGAGGAGGAAACCGCTGAGCATATTTTATGTTCTGTGGAGTGCAGGAAAAACCGCAAGCAAGAACCTACATTAAGGAGCCATGGGCAAAGCAATGGAGGTGATGAACAACCTGAAGCTGGCCGGTGAGTGATAAAAAACAAGAGCACAATAGATCTTCTCTTGTTGAGGTGCGGAAGGCCGTGGTCGCCTCATTTATCCCTATCCCTTATCCTATCGATATCCTAAATCAAAGAGGTCTATGAGGCCCATATGCTATCGTCTTAAAATAATAGATGATTAACTTCAATTAAATGGGAGGATAAAGGTACATTTATGTAAACTGGCAAATTAAGACCCGATAAACCGTTTTCCAATATCAGGGAATGAGATTAGCTTAAATCAAGTAGGAGAGTGTGAAAGGGTTGACTTTGACATTAAACACGTCTTTGCAACGGTTATCGTGTTTGAACAGTCTTCAAAAGAAACGCTCATAACTAGTTTAGTTACTGATATATATATAATTTTTATATAAAGTGTGGTTGAGATGGAAAATTAATGTTACGAACACGACCTCCGACTCTATACTCATGATCATCACGCTGTCATAATTTCGGTCATGGGTTCGAGTCCCGCTCGTGATACTAATTTTTCATCCCAATCACACTTTACATACAAATTAAATCATTACTTTGCTAAACAGGACCGACTGAAAAACATGGATTAATTTGAAGTGGAATTGTTAACTTTTTCGCCGCGATTGCCAGATGAATAATAAAATCGAGCTATTTCTCAGAATGAGAAGCACAACCGCAAATTATTGAAAACCCGCTGACGGGCAATTCAAGTTGATGATGATGATGTTAAAGAAAGTCTGGTGAGTGGTGATAAGGTGAACTCATTTTCCCCCGAGTGTGCCCAGAATCTAAGACGGCTTTCATACCTCTGTCTCCTCCGCTCCTTCCAAACCGCATTCCGATAACACAAAATCCTCCCTCGCCGACCAAATCGTGTATCGCCCTGTTATCCGAAAGTCGAGTCTAAACGGTTAAAATATGGGCAAAAAAGAGATGTTTGAATTCGTAACACTGAACCGAATAAATTCACACAGCAAAACGACCTTCGGGAAAATGGCCTGTTTGATTTTGTGTTCTTTTGATATTTGATACAAAATATTTCTGAGAAGGGTCATTATTATTTGTAGAATATCCCATATGAATATTTAAAAACCTGATTTAAATGGAATATTTCCTGTTTTTAACTAGATTTTTTAAGATCGAATTGTGCCTGAATATTGCAAGTCCTATTATTTTTCTTCTTAATAAGAAGGGTAAATATGCAGGAGGCAAGCAACTATGGAGGAATATTATTGGGAATAAGACTGGAAATATGGTGAGTATCAGGCCGCTTTTGTCTTAGTCCACTTTGGGGACGGACGTATTTGGATCGCTGCGAGGATTAGCGAAACTGGCGACGTATTTTATCAGATAAATAGATACGCCTTTTGGCTCTTCTCATGCTCAACCGCCTTTTACAACACCTTGAGGAGGACCTCCTTCCAGAAAGCCAGTGTGGCTTCCGTGCAGGACGTGGAACAGCTGACATGATATTCGCTGCACCCCAGCTCCAAGGAAAATGCAAAAAACAGCACAGTGACCTCTTCATGACCTTTGTTGATCTGAAAAAGGCTTTCGACACAGTCAGCAGAAGTGGTATGTGGAAGATAATGGAGGAGTTTGGCAGTCCCAAAACGTTTATCACCGTTGTCCGACAATTGCACGATGGCATGATGGCAAGGGTGCCGGATGATGGGGACGAATCTGAGGCCTTTGCAGTGTCACGTCAATGGCGTAAAACAAGGCTGTGTCCTAGACCCAACACTATTCAGCATGGTTCTCTCTGCCACGCTGACTGATGCTTTCTGTGATTGCCCTGATGTCATACATATATATTACAGGATCGATGGCGGGATATTCAACCTCAGGCGCTTGCAGGCTTTCAACAACAGGATTGCCAAGGCTAGTGCTGTCTTCAGGAGGCTGCGCACAAATGTCTGGGAGCGGAGAGGACTTAGGCTCACCACAAAGCTTGAAATTTATCGTGCAGCAGTACTCACCACCCTGCTATATGCCAATGTATCCTGGACTGTCAGCAGACAGGCTAAACAGCTAAAGCACTTTCACTTGAGTTGCCTCCGTAGACTCCTTCACATCAGATGGGCAAGACAAAATCCTAATAGTAGCTTGGTTGTCTTCCATTAACTTTTTTAGTGGAGGAATTGCTAAAGCTACGTATAACATACTCTGTTTCTGTCTAAGATAGTGCTATAGAATGTT
The DNA here is from genome assembly GCA_039619505.1 of Cimex hemipterus. Taxonomy (NCBI): domain Eukaryota; kingdom Metazoa; phylum Arthropoda; class Insecta; order Hemiptera; family Cimicidae; genus Cimex; species Cimex hemipterus. Next base: position 4,578,674 of record CM077100.1, read on the forward strand.
GTGCCACATTACTCGGAGTAGATAAGCGGTGGTTGATTTTCTTGTCACCTGCCCAATCAGAGTCAACATAGCCCCTTAAGATAAACTTTGGAGATCGCCTAAAGGTAAAGGTTGGAAGAACCTGGTGGGTTTCACATTGGAGGCCCGCAATGTAAGTGAACAGATTTGAGAGAACTTATTAGAATTATTCACTCTCTACTGGAAACCAGGACGTGCAGGAGGAAAGGAGCAATGCTTCTGAGGAAAGACAGTGCTGTTACACTGCTGATAGGTCCGAACCCTTTGTTGTTTAGGGATCTGTACCGTCCAGTCACCTTAGGAAAGAAGTCACAGTGAAAGTAAAGAAACTGACTGCACACAAACAATCCCTGGTGGTTACCTGGTGAGATGGAAAGAAACTAAAAGGCATGAAAGGAAGCAGGAAGAGACGGCAAATCCCAACAGCATTGTGAACCGATTGGACATTTGAGGCAATAACAAGCACGGTACATGCAGATTCTGAGAATAGGCAGAGGAGATAACAATGCACCTTCTTTCTTCTCAAGTGAGAAATTCTTTGGGACTTCCTATGTATGTGTAGAAAAAATAATCATGAAAATTACAAAACACGAGGGGCACAGTATGCAAACTCCCCCTGAATGTATATCTACAACTAAACTAGTAATATTTTTGGATCAACCATTTAAACTCAGGAAAGAACATGAATAAAAGGAAAGAACACTTAAGTAAAATATTGAGTTAATACACGTGTTACACTCAAGCATCTTCACTATATAAGATTTTCCCTCTCAAAACTATTCTATTTTAGTGTTTTAAACCTTTCCTTGATGATTGGCATGAGCGTTTCTCCATAGGCTTAAGGTTAGATAGTTAACCATGCGTTGGGTTAAGGTTAGGGACACGTTAGATTAGGTTAGTAAATATCCAACGTACATTTATGAGCTTTCAGGCAGATAGATGATTTTTTGTTTTACAATGGATACCAGGGACTGGAGGAGTTCCCTCCTGAGAATTGCAGCTGTACACCTTATTGTACTTTATCCCTGGCTCCATTTTTTTTTTTTTTTTTTTTTTTTTTTTTTGGGGGGGGGGGCTCGTAACACAAATGTGAACTTGAGCCCACGTTGCACCGGTGTTCTTTCATCGAAGAAGGGGGTTAGGACCAAATTCAGGGTCACTGAGATCCGGTCCCGCCCCTTCCATTGATGAGTGCTGTGCCAATTTCTTTCAATTGAGGCCACCGGTCCCCTTAGACGTCAGAAAAATTCGAGAGGTGACGGTGGGGAGTGAACCCACGACTATGGGATCTACCAGCGAGTCTGACGCCTTAACCACTTGGCTACCACCACCCCCAGATAGACAATTATAAAAGGACTAAATGAGCATAGTTTAGTTCCAAACTAGTCTGGGAATGCCTAAATTGCCTAATTAGGAAAACATTACAAGGTTAACTTATGGTGGGTTCCAAGACAAGAAAGTGCAGAAGAAACTAAACAGGCTGGCAAAATAATCAAAGAAGAGGTAGCCCTCCTCACTCATTGGACCAGAACCACAACTGGGTTCACTGGGGGCTAGAAAAATAGCTTGAGAAGGAAAAACTCAAGTACTGGACAAAAGCACCATTAAGCTCAGCCATTAATGATAAGGTACAATTAATAATTAAGGTAAGTCAATTCTCAAACGAAAAGAAGTGTAAGGCCGGGTTGACACCTAATTGGTGAGATATATCATAGGCACATACATACACTATTTTTATTCTAAGATAAGTGAGGTTGATACCAAAGCGATAAGACAGTCAGCCAATCACAAAGCCAATGTCCCCACTCTTTGAATTTGCCATCTTTATCTTTTGCAATATCGCACAAAACTGATGGCATCTGCAAGCAGGCCATGCTCTAGATACATGAATCTTACGACACACGTTGCAATCATACTGGTATAAATTAATATCATCATTCCTTCACGTGTTTTATTGCCTGAGCATTGTTTGTCTTACAAGACAATTAATTATTGTATATCGCTTACGACCTAAAGGTGAGTATCTTATCACTCTGGTGTGAACCAAAGCTAAGAGGCACCGAGGAAAGCTCTTCATCAAAATAAGTGAACAAGTGTTTAAGACATATATTTCATTTGTTCACTTTGTATATATAGGTTTCTTGATTTTTTATGTTGTTCTGTTGTTTTAATCTGTATATGGTGTTCAACTCTATTAGCATACATAACACTTGCATTATGTAAAATGTAAATAAATACATACCAGTTCAGTTGTGGAACCATGGGGCAAAGTGGTTAGGAAATCTGACTTGTATAAGCCATACATTTCTTGCTTTATTCTGTTGCTCTACTTTTACCCTAACTATGGCATTCTCTCTTGGTTGACATCCATGAGATATGCAGTTGCTGAGTGGTAGGGGTGCGGGGTCGTATACGCCAGGCTAACAATTCTCGGTTCAAAGCCCTTTTGTAATTTTATTTGAGATCAATTTGAAAATAGTATTATTAATTGGTTTATGTTTTACACAAGGATTCCAACGTAGCCTTGTTTAGGGCAGAGGAAATATGTTATTTTGTCTAAAATAAAAACTTTTCCTAAAATAAAAACTGTATTTATAAAAAAATTGTGTACATTTTTCAATCTTAAAAAAATAACTACACTGTACTTTTCAATTTGTACAAGTTATTTACATTTTCTACTGAAAAATTCATTTTAAATTTGATATCTCGCTGAGTGGACAGGATCACTCGCTAGTCTAATATCACAGAAATGCATATGAAAAGTAACAATAGTTAATTGTTTAAAACTGCGCTAATTCATACACATATACTAAACAAGTCTTTTGAAATGAACCACATTATATAGAATAACTAATAATGATAAATTATTCTAAGTTTCGAAAAACAAATTACAAAAGTTTTAGCACAAATCTAGTATTTTTGGTTAATACATTAAACAAATGGCAAAATGGAATGTGCCCCACTTAATGAACATCTAAGTGCCAATGATTAATTTAAAAAAAAAATACATTAACAAATTCTAAAATTGTTACCCATTAATACATACAGCATGCCAGCTGAGTTTGATAACCTGACCAAAATATATTTCAAAGCAACAATTATATTCAACAAAATTTTGGCACTTACATTTTGTACAAATATTATGAAAGTTTTTTTAAAAATTAAACGTTCTTCTAATTGTCTTATACTTTAAACAAAATCATTCTCTAATTTATTTAACACATAATGTCACAATTACTTCATCAGTCAGTTGTTTTAAACATTCTGCTAGGATTTTGTTTTATTTGCAAAATGCCTTAGCTTAGTGGTTTTGTTTAAATTTTACTTTTGACAGTAGCACATTAAAAGATTCAAACTTTAAAGCTTACCATAAATCAAAATATTATAAACATGATCTACAAAAAAGATAAAATAAAATTGTATTAATTCAAATATAATAGTATATTTTTTATGTATTAAAAAAATACTCATATTAAGAATAAAAATCCTCTCATCATTATCCTATGACTGTATAATTATTTAATATAAAATAGTTCAACCGACTAATATATTTTTTTTTTCTATGTTCTAAGTCAACACTCATTGTGTATTCCGTAATATTTTACCCATGATTAACATTATTTTTTTACAGCTTGGTCTGTAAAGTAAAGTATTTGCTTATACACAGGAAAGAAAAAATGTACACGTACACATACAAACTGTTACATAACAATTATTGTTTTTTGTTTTTCATCTTTAAAGTCTAGAAGATTTATTTATAAACTGTTGTACTTTTTGTATAAAAGTATAAAAATCTATAATTTTTTTTTAAATTTTATTTAATTACAATAACATTTAGGCTAAACAATTTTAAGGCATTAAAATTTACCTTGTATCCATTTTGTGCACATTCAATAATAATTATAGAATAAAAGAGGTTTAAAAAATGGAATGTAAAAATACTTAAATTCATTTTGGTCATTGCTTTTGGAATACACAAAATTAATTTTTCACATAGGCAATAGACGCGATTATTATTTAACAAAAAAAAACCTAGTTACCTTGTGGTCGTAAAAACATCAACGTTAACCGAAACAAAATTTGTTTTACAAAACAAATTTACAGAACCAAAATAAATATACATTAAGTGTATGCTACGTTGGCACATCAGAATCTTCTATATCACACAAATTTGTTGAAACATCACTTTGACTCGGATATCTCTGGGGGAATCCATACGTGATAACATCATCTTCCTCACTGCGATATGTCATATAAAGCTCTTCGTCTAAGGTTGCTAAATCTCTAGCTGGGTCTATGATAGCTGAAAAAGAGCGAAAAATCAATATTACAAACGTTAATAAAACTGAACATTGTTTTAATTAAGCTTTTAATAGTGCACTAACAAAGACGCTCATATTTTCTTGTTTATTTCAAAATATATGTATTTATATTGTTATATTAATTACAACTCTTAATAAATTGTTAGTGAAATTTTTATATATCACTGAATAATTTTCCTTTAGTGTTTTTAATTTTCTTCCAAGCTATTGTAAGCCGGTCCACATCTTAGGGATAAGTTTTAGTTGTTAATGTAAGAAAAAAATGAGGGTAAATGATGATAGGGGGCAACAGGTTGTAAATATGAAGGGGTGATCACTCGGACGGGTACGACGTGACGTCCCCCTCAAATCTGGCAGACATAACTTTTTATTTTTTTAATTTAAATTTTCGTACATAGTACTTATAGTTGTGGCATAATGTTTATCAGCATCAAACATTTCTTGGATCCTTAAGCTCAGCAGCTCCCTCCATTAATTGTTTAGAATTATTATTCATATTTAAATTATTTACGCATGATTTAATCTAATTTAATCACAATTTATCACAGTTAGTTATCATATCGGTGTGTCGTTTGCGCTTGAGTCAGTTACTACAGGAGGTAGTTGGTCCGGAATCCCTTGGATTTCTGTGTTTGGGTGGGACTGGAACTTGCTAAACATCTTCCAGTAGCTGTCTCTCAGTGCACAGTCCACTAGAGGAATGTCCAGGTCTCGGTGCAGTGTAGTATTTCGCACATACCAGGGGGCTCCATTTAAAATCCGTAAGGCCCTGTTTTAAAATGTTTGGATTCTCTTAATTTTCTGTTTGACGCTGAGGCCCAAATACCAGAGCCATATGGGTCGAATGAGGGATGTATATATTAGTCTTTTGTTGCTCAGACTGATAGTTGGGCTCTTAAGTAGTAGTTTGAGGTCAATTAGTCTGCATCGTGATCTCTTCAGCACATCGCTTATGTGTTGATGCTAAGTCAGCCTCTGATCAAGAGTAACACCCAGATATTTTGTGTGTGTCGATTCACTGACATACTTATTATTTAGTACCAGTTGTTGTTCAGTGGCTTTTTTCAGATAAGTGAACTGGACAAGTTTTGATTTATCTGGGTTTAGCTTGACTTTCCACTTGTCCGCCCATTCAGAAACTTGGTTAGTGACTTGTTGCAGAGTCTGTTGTACCTCTGCACTGGTTTCTCCTGTGCTCAATATACAATATAGCCACATCATCAGCAAAAAGTGCTGTCTCGACTGTTCCTGGGATTTGGGATGAGAGATCACTCACACGCACCAGATAGAGGAGAGGCCCCACAATGCTGCCTTGTGGGACACCAGAAAATATGGGCTTGGGGTTAGAAATGCCATCCTGTACTTTGACACAGTAAGTTCTTTCCGACAGGTAGGAAAGGATAAGTCGGTAGTAGGTGTCCGGTAGGCAATCTTTCATTTTAACTAATAGTCCTATATGCCATACTCTGTTGAAAGCTTTCTCTGTATCAAGAAATAACCCCAGTGTGACTTTTTTTTTTATGTTTGGAGGCATCGAGGATGTTGTCAATTACTCTCTGGAGCTTTTGTGGGCAGGAGAGTCCTTCTGGGAAACCAAATTGATGATCTGGTATTGGAAACGACATAACTTGAAAATAATTACACTGTTGGACAGATAGATAAGAACGTCGAAGGGTGTTGCAAACCCGTACTGGGACCAAGTCATGTTTCCCAAGAACCTGGAGAACGTGAGAGTTGCAATAGTTGGACAATCGATCAAATAAATAACTATCGTCTAGTTATTTAGTCCTGAAGGGTTATCGCACAGTCAAAAAATATGTAGCAATGTGGGACATTGTAAATTGGGGTCGCATCAACCATGTGCGCGACACCCGTTCCTCACCAGTTCACCTGAGGTGTAGGAACTCCACTGACTTTTGGTTTGTCTTTCCTCCCATACTCCAGTAGAGAAACTGGTATAAAAAGGGATGACTGGAAAATCAAAAGTCAGACAAAACCGAAGACTCACCCTCAGGGAGTGAACAGTCAACACCCAGAGATGATCCAGAATAGAAGCAACTGCAGTCTGTCTGGGATTGAACAAGGGAACTCGGCCAGCCAGAGCCAGTGTGGACCAGCTGTTACCCATCGAACCAAGTCGATGGTCGAGAGAACAGACGGAGCTGGGGATGCTGTGGACACTAATCGTAGCGAGCGTCGTTTGGGATAAGTCCTTTTGTTAATAGACTCATCCCAGATTCAGAGTTGTGGTTGTCTTTTAGATTGATTAAGATTCTGTTGTTTGGGTACGGTTAAGACACGGAATTGTGTTACAATAAATGTTAAGGACTATTCTCTCTGGTTTATTGAATTATAGAACCTTCCCCTACATAAGAATAAGTCCGACACGCTTACATCGACTCCTTTCTTGTCACTTAAAGAAAAACAAACAAATATTGAGAGATCATTCGGCCGCCACGCCGTCGTCCGCTTACACTATCATCATTAAATGTACTTAATTAAAACTCATGACTTTCTGATCTCATTTAATTTGGTTTGGAAATAAGTATGCTGTAATTAATATAACAATAAAAATTCACTCATATAGTTTGAAAATAACAAAAATATGAGTATCTTGTTTTGTACCTTTGAGTGTTTAATCATATTGAATTATCTGCACACCAGAAATCTGCATAAACCAATAATAATAAAAAAAAATATTAAACCTTTTTTTCCTATTCTGAGTCTGTTGGTTCTATTAAAATCAGTGCTCTGTAGCGTCCCATTGTGAGTCATAAACACAGTTTAAAGATATGATTCTCAGGTGTGGATATCACTCAAACATTTTTTTAGTTGACTATGAACATGCGTTTCTAATGGCCAAAACTTGTTTTAGACAGGTGAATTGGCCTCTCTATAATTTATCTGAGTAGCCACACTCCCATACCGATGTCAACAGCAAAATACTATTGACAATAGAATCATACATTGTGTACATGGATGCCCATGGTTTAGACGAAGTGCTTCTGTTTAAGTGAGTCGTAGTTGCTCGCTTAAATTGACTTGAATAAGAAACTCCCAAGCGCCCAGAAGTTTTCAACTCACGATAGGATTCCTATCATACTTTAATTTTCCATTTATTTTTCACATCATTAAATCTATGATCTATTTCACTATCACTAACATTAACCTTTATGGTTAGAGTTTAACGAGCAATATTCTACCATAATACTTAAGACTACTTTCCAAGAAGATATTATGACACTATTTCCAAATTACAAGGCAAGAATTCTGCTATTTTTGACAGAAATATAAAGGGAAAAAGAGAAGCCTCAAGACCTCTCCCGGAAGGATCACTTTCATAACTTTTCAAAGAATCTGTTTTGAGAAAGGCCATCCTGCCATCGACGACAAACCTCATTATCACATTATATGTAAGTATCATTATTGTAAAAAATTTCCCAGCTGATACTTATACACTATGTTATTTGTAACAATGTTTTATTTTTTATTTATTTATTTTTTTTTATGAGAAATAGAATCAAAAGGTTACTTGAAATCTATAAAAATTGCAAAAACTTTTCTCTTATTGATTCTCAAATTGATGTTTATAGCTGTAGCTAGACAAAAGTTCCCCTGCCTGAGAAAGAACTTGACAAAAAAAAAAAAAAAAAAAAAAAAAAAAAAAAACTAACAAAGAAGATGTTTACTATTAAAAGGTTTATTTACAAAATCCAATTGTAAACCAAAGAGGGTTTATTTTATTTTATTATTTTTTTTTTTATACTGTATTTCAGTTATCTCTAATCCTTTAAAATGTACCAAATATTACTGTAAAATCATCGGTGGTGGATTGTCTAAGAGACAATCAAAAATATTAAGAGTGGCCACTTTTTTCAGTCGCTCAGTGTACATTGTGTGAATAATCGGTAGAACCCAATTTAGCCCAAGTTGGCTATCCGCTATCCACGCATGTACCTATTCATTTAGTATGTACGAATAATCTTACTTGACTGCGCATGATGCTGGCCTTGTTGAACGGTATTGGAGTCGTTGCTGTCATTGCTGTGGAAGCTCGATGAATCGGGTACTTCGCTTCCTGGGACTTCCGTGATATTCGGGAGAGGATTTTGATTCGGCCGGACCCAATCTGAGCAGTCCCAATGATAACCTATGATTAATAATTAAAATTTAATCATATGAGGGGAAATAACACGAATAAATATTATATTGAAAAGTTTAAATTTTCATATTGTACATTGTTTAAAGTAACACAATTAATTACGGTTTTTAGTTGAGATGAAAAAAAGTTAATGGCACTAGAGGGATTCGAACCCATGACCTTCGGCTAGATACGCCGCTGTTCTACCACCTGAGCTATCAGTTGAGATGGGGAGTTGATGTCCGAGTGGATTGAGGTCACGATAGCTCAGTTGGTAGAGCAGCGATGTATATAGCCGAATGCCGTGGGTTCGAATCCATCTCGTGCCATTTACCTTTTTTTTTCATCTCAACTAAAAACCGTAATCAATTGTGATATATTAATTGGTCAAGCGGACTACGGAAATAGTAAATAAATTGTTTAAAGTGTTAGATAAATTGACAATTTTAAACAGAAATTTCCTAAGGTAACACACATTATGGCCAATTTAAGTCATATAATTTTATGAACCTCCAGTCCAAAAGTTGAAAGAATTAATGTATATAAATAGAAAATTAGCTAAGAATCCCGGATATGGTTCTTTCTAAAATGTAAAACACATGGTGTCTTTCCTTCATTTATTTGAACAAGATAAAAATTAAGCTTTCTAACCAATATAATAACATTTAATTTGAAAAAAAAAATCCAGGGTTTTAGGAGTTCTTGAGTGGAATGCCAGTCATCAATGATAAAAAAAAAAATCTTTGTTTCATAGTTTTCATTTCACAATCTTTGCTAATCAACTGAACTAACAAAAATCAGTTAGGATACGAAGACCTCTGTCACTATCAAACAATAGGTTTGTGGTCCACAGACAACAGGAGGAAATCTCACAATTTTAAGGATGTCTACAAACTGACATAATGAAGCCAATTGTGACTATTTTTTTAACTAGGGTTCATAACAGCAGAGATTATATCAACCCTCGGGGTGGAGGTGGTTTTGATAAAATCCCATTTGTAAGTATGTCGGTTTCGAATACAGGGCCGCTGGATTCGAACCCGGGACATTTACATTACAGTGATGAGAGCCGTGTCAACGCCAAAACCGTTGCAGCCACCGATGCCCTCTGAGTATGTTCAAAAAAATTTGAAACTATTTATAAAAAATTATTATTATTATTATTGTGTGGTAATTAGTGACCATTAATTGATATTTATTTAGAAATCATGGGATGGGTCTGGTGTGATGTAGGTTTCAGAAAAATATTTTCTTTACCATGCCAACGTTTCAATATTTATTGAACCCTGAAGATGATCTCAATAAAGCTCGAAACGTCGGCACGATAAAGGTAATGTTTTTCCGAAACCTACGTCACGCCAGACAACATCTTACGATTTCTAAATAAATTACTATTATTTTTTCTGCGAAGAAAAATTGTATTAAAAGTTTTAAAGGGTGCCTAAAACTAATCCGAATTATTTTTGTTTAAACGGTGAAACTTATTTTCGTCTACATTTATGGAAGTGGCTTTAGGTTTTGATAACTTTTTATACATCTAACCTCATCAATACAAAAAAATAGCTTTCCAATAAATAAAAGTGGACTGCGAAGACAGAAACCTATATTAAAAAATAAATATAAATTTATGCTGAACCGGCATAGAGTTACTGTTTTTTAATAAGCACCTAAAGTCCATTGTACAGAAGGCTGAGATATATGTCTGTATTTTTTGACCTAACATAACCAAATAAGCTTCAATATAATCAGTGATCACACACACGTACACGGACACACACACACACACACACACATTCGTAGCTGCCATTTGTGAATTTTATACACTATCAATTCTCAGCCTTCCATTATTGTTGGATGTTATTAAGTTGTTCAATAAATTTTCGTAAATGCAAGTAATTTTCATTCTATAGAATTGTTGAGGGAAAAAATTCTAACCTCCTAAAATCCGTGCATCATCTTCTACACAGCTCAACGTCTTCCTTGGGCCCCTCGGCCCTGGAATTTCCGGTAACCTTTTTACATCTAAAAAACAAAACAAAAAACAAATAATTGGAAAGTTAGTAAATAATCAGATACATCTAAATGTGCACAATTCAAGCTATAAAATTATAACTAAATAATCATGGCAAATATACGTATGATCATACAAAATTACTACAGTATAAATTGTTCAAAACGAACTTCAGGGGACCATAAAATTTTCTACATTATAAGCAGTGTTCACCATAAGCGATATATTGGCTATAGTGAACAATTCATCACATCTGAATATTTCATCCAATTGATATGCATTTACGTTCTCGTCGAGAATCCAATCTGATTACACGACATTTGAAAAATGGCAAAAAGGAGGGAAAATTCAAAAGGTGCGGTTGAGATGAGAGGTTGGTGTCCGAGTGGATGGAGTTCGTGATAGCTCAAGTGGTAGAGCAGCGGCGTATCAAGCCGAAGATCGTAGGTTGAATCCCGCTCGTGACACTGACTTTTTTATCTCAACTAAAAACCTTAATTGTAATATATTAATTGGTCAAGCGGACCATGAAATTAGTGAATTTAAAAACTTTATGGCACTTATTAAACTATTTGATTATTTTCTCTCTATTTTTCATAATTCCTGATATTTTGGATTGAAATATTCCCATTTCACTTGCGAGACTGCTCAGACAATATCCGGTGCAATCTGAAAAATTATCGCGAATTTTTCCTCAACCGAAGAAACTAAGGTTGTGGTTTTTATTTTTTATTTTAACATTTTTGAAAGACATTTATAGTTTTAAAAAAGGGAAGAATATTTCCTAGAAGCATTAAACTGCTGGGGTTTCTTTTTCATGTTTGCCGCTATAACCGACAATTATAGATAGATTACATATGCTTTTTCTTTATGAAATTTCACGGGAGCTGAGATTTTGCACATTATAACAAGCTGTCCCTTGTAAAAATATATATTATTATTCTTTAGTAATTTGGTTATTAGCTACAAATGTGTACTAAAACATGTTTCCAATAAGTAGGTACAACTCGCATCAAGCTATTCTAAACTGTTATAACACAATAATTATATGTAGGGGAAAAAAAATATTTTCAAAAATGTTAAGGGCATTCACATACATTTTACTCCTTTCTTTTTCTTGAAAACGTATTATTATTGTTTTAAAGCGTTTGGCCCCCTCCTTTGAGGGAGATCTTAACCTGACTATAATAAAGATATATAGACAATTAAGGTTAATATCACCCACAAAGGACAAAACGCTGAAGAGGGGCTGAGTTTTGAAATTTTTTTAAAAGAAGAAAACAACTCATGGAAAAGTTCAAAAGAAAGAAAGGACTATTTTTCACAAGAAATAACACCATAACTTCATCGAATCTCGGATCTTATGAACAGTTCAAAAATCTAGAAATTTGTGTATGATTTACTTTGAAAAATTAAACAGAAAGTGGAAATGATTTGTAAAACAAATTCCCGTTAAAGTCGTACTTTCAAAAAACGAAAATTTGCAAAAATGTACTGATTGTATATCATGATGTGAAGGCGAAAAAGTCATACCGTTATTAATTTTATGTCCTGGACTGTTGGCATTGCGATTTAGATTTTTAACGTAATCAGGAGGGACACTCTCTAATTCATCGCCAGCTGAACCATAACTACGTACGGTATCTAAATTGTTCAACGGGCCAGCATAAACGTCATTGTGTGAGCCTGAAGTGTATGAAGCAGGACGAGGGATGCACTGAAAACACATGCAGCATTGTTAACAACTTTCCAATGTGCTTGATTAATTTATAAACGAAAGGAAAAACTTATAAAGACACAAGGCCGTGATATTAGCCCGTTACCTGGGTCACTTCTAAATTGCTCAGTTTCGACGTTCTTTTGACATCAGAATTCAACACGGAGGAAGTTTTGTCTAAATCATTTTGTCGCGAATTTCGACAACAGCATCTAAAAATAATATCCAAGTTAACAATTATGTAATATCTATTTTCATACGTCGACTCGATTCAGTGCACTCACTTGCATATTAAACATGTTAGGCACAAAACTAAAATTATAATAATGATGATTCCGGCGATCATCAATTGCTGCCAAGTAATTATGGAAAAAGCGGATTTGAACGATGGAGTTTGTGGAGGCGGGCAGGTATGGTTCGGAGAACAAAGAGGCGAAGCGGGAGAAGGAGGAGCGCAAACGAAGCCCGGTGGAGCCGGCTGCGCGATGCACGTTTGAGACGGTGGACATTCACACTGTGCAGGTGGGATCACTTCATCACACCGTTCTCCTAAAAATAGATCAAAAATAATTCACAACCCATCAAACATGTACAATGAGGTTAATTTTAAACATTTTATATTATTAACTGACCAGAATATCCAAGGTTGCACGCACAGTAAACATCGTGAGAATGAGATGGAGAAACGAATGAAATCAAATCACTTGAAATTGTCACGACCCTCTCTGGGTTCAATGCAATCCGCTGACGGCACAACGCTCCGTTTAAACAATTACATTCTAGTTGAAGTAGCGGTAGATTCATTGTCAACAAGGCAGAATTTAACGATTGAATATCTACTCCCTGAAAACCAACAGTGAAAAACTTTCAACTTTAATGTATATAAATAATAAATACAAATTTACTTACTCCTTTAATAAATAACAAAACGTCAGTATCGCCACTGCCACTATCTTGAACACTTATTAACGATACTTCTTTCTTTAAGACTAATCGCAGTTCTTTTAATAAACGCTTTCTCTGTGTAGTTATGAAGTTATAAGGTGATATGCCAGGCACTCTGAAATGTAAATTGTATGAAATATTTGAAACTGCAAGAAAAAAAAAAAAAAAAAAAAAAAAAAAAAAAAAAATTACAGCGGAATTTATTTTGTAACTAATTGTACTGTTGTGATGTGCAATGGATGGATGAAAAATCTCATCCATTCTACTAAGCAAACACATAATTTTATGGTTGAAGCTAATTTTGAAAATTATAATAAGTTGTCTATAACAGTTTATCATTACAAATAGTTACAAAAGTCTTGATAAGGGCATATATTCCTCCAAAGTTTGACAAAGGAACTGAGTGTGTTTTTCTTTATTTTCAATTGTCCTTATCCTTAACCTATTTTACATATAATTACAATATAATAGTAATCTTGCAGTGGGTGCTTAAGACGGAAAAGTAGTTAACACGTCAGTTGTACGGTTAGGATGGATCGAAAGTTCGGTGTTTTATTTTTGTATACTCTATCTCGGTCTTTTGGAAGAAAGATCGTTCAGTTTGTTAACGACAGAAATGTAGAGGTCATTGTGGAAAGTGAGGTCGGATGGTAAGGAGCTTTGATTTGTCTGAGGACCTTCGATTGTATGAATTGGATGGCAAGGCAGAACCTAGGTTTTCTATATTGGTTGCAGTTAGAGTTAGTTGAGGTTTAAGTAACAAAACAAATTATTTTTATAAATGCGTTCATGGTTTAAGTTTTTTGTTAAGCTTTTGTTTTTTAATTCTTGACCGGGGTTTCCGTATCAAGATACAATCCTAATCCTGACTGAAGAATAAGTCAGTAAGTATTTGATAAATTTGAGGTGTTCTTGGGTGTTGGAGGTCGCTTGGAAAGAATTCAGATTAGAACAGAACATATGTGATAATTTTAATTAATTAAGGCTTTAGTTGAGATAAAAACAAGTCAGTGTCAGAAGCAGGATTCGAACCCACGACCTTCGGCTAAATATGCCGTTGCTCTATCAGACATTTTATCTGGTTTCGTGGTCTGCTTGACCAAATTAATTCTTTTCAATTAATGTGATTAGCAGAGTGAAGTATTACTTCAGTAAAGCTCTCTCTGCGGCCATTTTATTTGTCGCCAAGAATCAAACACGATATTTCAAAATGGGAAAAAAGGAGGGAAAATTCAAAAAGGTGGGGGTGGGTTGAGATGGGAAGTTAGTTTCCAAGTGGATCGAAGTCACGATAGTTCAAGCGGTAGAGCAGCGGTGTATTTTGCCGAAGGTCGTGGGTTCGAATCCTGCTTGTGACACCGACTTGTTTTTATCTCAACCAAAGCCTTAATTAATTAAAAATAATTAATTCCGTAGAGCTGACCATAAAACCTAATAAAATACGTGATAATGATGGCGCTGGCAGTGTACACTGTATGTATGATTGGACCGAGAATGTTCCCGTGTGGGAGCCCAGCTCGTGTTAGTCTGAGTATTTGTTGTCCACACCTCAGTCTGAAGCAGTAAGCAATTAAACACTCACTAGAACGTCAAGTAAACAAATGCAGCAAAAGCGCTTGTTCTGATCATGTCCGAACTGGCAAATGTTGCACAATATTGAATCAAAGAATCCCACATTGTATGGGCGTCCGAAAATGCTAGCCTGCAATACACCAGATTCATCTACATTCATATCAAAGAGTCGACTCAAAGAATCCCAGTGCATACTAGGTCTTAATAAGCACTGGAGGCACCGGTGAGTAAAGTACATTCAGCTCCAAGACCAAGCTGTGATTTGTATGACATTTGTGATACTCCTTTAAGTGTTGTGATATCCCTATAAATTCTGTTCCGTAAATGTACATAATAGTTATTTATTTATTAACTTACTTGGACCCTCAAAATATATTTTGTGAATTTCTCCTAAAATCTAAATAAGTTTTTTCTTTTACTTTTTTCCATTTCTTAAAAACCCTTGCTGTAACTATTTACCACAAGTTAAACAATCGCAAGACTTTCTGATTGTAGTTAAAGTGGCCCTGCGACTGTCACTCAAATTTGCAATTATGTACTAAATAAAATGAAAAAAAAAATAAAAAAGTATGGAAAAGACTGCGTTGAAGAGCTATACTAAGGTTATATCTGGATGAAGAGGTGGAACCCGCGACTTAAAATTAAAAATCTTTTGAAACCATACCTAACACTGTATGATTGGAGTAGCATCTCATCCCAAAGAGATTCCACTGTAACCGTCACTGGACAAAACGATATATATTTGCCATCGCTGATGGATATATTCAAGCGATAAACGCCGTTATCAAGCCCCGGTAACGTCGATAATACGCCTTGTCGTGAATCAATAGTAAATAACGAATTAACTGACTGATGTGAAGGCACAAGTGAAAAATTCAGAATATCAAATTGATCCTGATCTGTAGCGTGGACACGTCCTATTTCTCCTCCATCCCATCTTTCTTGGTAAGAACCGATCCAAATATCAAGAGGAGTTGCAATAGGTGGATATTGGGATTCTTCGATAACCTGAAAATAAAATGCGCCGTTTAGTCACTATTTCTAAATTTATTTGTTATTTATTGTGAAAATTGTTTAAATGTGACAACAAAAATTTAAAAATTAGTGAAAATTACTTGAAAAGCTAGTACCTTCACGATTACCCAAGTGTCTGAGTACAAAGGAGGATTCCCATTATCAAAAACGCGAACGTGCAATGTGTAAGTACTCTCAAGTTTATGACTTAATAGAGCTGCAGTTCGAATTGTACCATCCTTTTCTATTCTAAAGGCTGAAACTCCTTTTTTAGCAAGAATATCAAAAATAAATGGTCCCGCATTCGGAGAAATGTCACTATCCGTAACAAGAAGCTGACAAACAATCCATCCTGGACGTTTATCTTCCTGCAAATAAATTTGTCAAGTGAGTTAATTAAATTTTAAGCCAAATTCAAAACAATCGATAAAAAATTACCTGCACAATAACGGTATAATTTGTCTGTGTAAAAAGAGGTGGGTTGTCATTTACGTCTAAGACTTCAATCGTTAAAATTGCTGAACTTGACAGCACTGACTCTCCATTATCACTACCTCGGATTTGTAGAACATAACTGGAAACCTGTAAATAAGGATTAATAACAGATGTCAAATGAAATCATTACAAAGTTTAAAATAGATCATAAAATATTACAAGTTCTCGGTCTAATGGCTGAATTACGGAAACTTCTCCAGTTTTAGGATGAATTGAAAATTGCTGGTGTGCATCACCCCTTTCTATGGAATATGTTACATCTCCATTTTCTTCTGTGTCTAGATCAGTAGCAGAAACCTGATTGGACGAATTAATTAATAAAGCATTCTACCGTTTAATGTTTAGTTAAATGATTTTATATTACCTGAGCTACAATTTCACCTATCATGGCATCTTCGGATATTTTTGCTGAATAAGATACTTCAGAAAACACGGGTGCGTTATCATTGCTGTCTAGAACAGTTATATTAACTGTCGCTTGATTTGATAAGGGCGGGACACCTAAATCAGTAGCTTGAACGGTAATAAGGTATTCACGAGCTCTTTCATAATCAAGAGGTTGAGCAATAGTTATTATTCCTAAATTGAACAAATCAATTATAAAGATGTCAACCGTTATTATTATTAAATAAATTACCTGTGTCGTATTCAATTGCAAATTTTCCGTGTTCGTTACCACCGACAATCGAATATTCAATTTGAGCATTGATGCCAGCGTCTATCGACGTCGCCATGACCTGTGTCACATGGGTATCAATAGCGGCATTCTCGGGTATCGATGCGTGGTGTGTTCTTGTTTGGAATTCAGGCGGATTATCATTGACGTCTAACACGTGGACTGTGAGCGAAGCAACGTTCCAAAGCTGGGGAAGACCCTGGTCCACAGCCTTGACTGTGAGATTGTACGAATCCTTAGTTTCTCGGTCTAAGACTCGAGCGAGAGTAATTATTCCGCTGTCGGATACTATTTTAAAATGACCATCGGCTGAATCCACTAATACATATCGAATTTTCCTGTTTACACCTACATTTTTAAATTAATATCAGTGACTGAAAACAATGAGAGGGAAATAATTTAGCCAAAAAATTTACCTATGTCATCGTCTATAGCGTGGATTTTGGTGACGAGGCTTCCGATCGAAGCCCCCTCAGAAACACTGACGGATAAATTGGACGACGAGAAGACGGGAGCGTTGTCATTTACATCAAGAACAGTTATGTCGATGTGCGAAATACACTCCCATTCAATATGCTCACGATCTTGTACATGGGCGGTTAAATGAAAGTCAGATATTCTTTCACGGTCCAAACTCTTAAGCGTTTTCAATTCTCCTGAAAAATAAACGAAAAAGTTTGCATAGGAGACTTGTGTTATTGTCAAAGCGACGAAAGTAATAATCACCTGTCGTTCTATCTAAATTAAAATACTCTGCGTTATCCCCTGTTAAATAGAATTTTAATTTAGAACCCAAATCGAGATCGACTGCCTTCACAGTAAGAATGTAATATCCAGGAGGAACCGCTTCTGAAATCGTCTCCTTATAACGATACAGCAAACAATATGGCTCTTGATCTGAAATAAAATGTCACTTAAACTTCTTTCATCGTATACTACATCGGTGTATTTTTCAATACCATTTTCATCCAAAACGTCCACGTAAAGAGTTGTTACAGTAGAATGTTTCCCATCAGTAGCAAAAATGGACAGTTTATATTTGTCAATCGCTTCTCTATCCAGCGGCCGAGTGACATAAACCTCACCACTTAATTTCACATCAAATTGGCTATGAGGGTCTCCACCAATAATGTAGAATACAATGTTCGAGCTTTCACTATCTCGGTCTGTAATGGATACCTGCACTACGACAGTACCGGCCATCGCATTTTCGCTTACTGCAAGTGATTAAAAAGGCACAGGTTAATTTAAAATACAGATAATTTATTAATTTTTAAACAAATTACCCGATGCCGAATAAGAATTCTTGACAAATTTTGGTGGATTATCGTTATAATCAATTAGAGTGATAAAAACTGTCGCATTTGAAGTGTGAGTCGGTGCACCACTATCGGATGCTATTACAGTTAATGTATAATGTTCGGTTATTTCCCGATCTAAAGCTACAAGGGATATTATCCATCCCGTGTGAGAATCAATAGAAAATATTGCAGTTCCGGGCCCGGTGAGAGAATATTGGATCTCACCATTTGTACCTTCATCGGCGTCTGATGCATGCACTAAATTTATATTGGAGAAAAAAAAACCATAAATTAGAAATTGTTATAAAATTATTAATTAATAGAGAATAATATCAAGTTGCGAATACCTTTTAAAATTGGACTTCCTTCCTTGATATTTTCGGCGATTTTTATTTTGTATTCAGCGCTGTCGAAAATAGGCTTATTATCATTCGAGTCCAATACTTGAAGGGAAATTTCTGTAACTGCGGTCAACGGTGGGCTAGATTCTGTATATGCTAATACGCCGATAACATGCGAAGGGAATAACTCTCTGTCTAGACGCCCGCTTAAAGAAATTACCCCATTTGGATCAATAATAAAATAATCTTTGCCGGAGAGAAGTCTGTAGTTGACAGGCATTTCCGTTATCAATTTCACTCTTGTTATTACAGTTCCTAAAAAATAAACAAATATATAGTTCATTTAACAAATTAAAAACTTAAAAAAATAAAAATGTAAGACGTGATGAAATGGAGTTTAAGAGAACAGAGATAATTTCAACTCCTAAATATTACTTTTCTTAATTTACGCAAACTATAAATATAGAAAAAAAAACAGGATTTATCATTGATCACAAAAAGAGTAAATATTAAAATGGCCTGTTGTTATATGCTGAAAATAGTCTAGTTTCTTTCACAATTAGATTTAGTCTGATAGAAAAATTTGATTTGTGACAACCAATGTTGTATGTTAAGCCATCTTATCTTGTATGACGAAAAATTATTTTGCCTGCTTTCTTCGATTGATTCGGCAATCGCTGAAAATTCGAAGACATCCTTTCATTCCTACCATATTCAAAAATTCTATCTGTCCTTCTCCCACTTTCACTACAGGAATGCAGGTGTTCCTCAAGGCAACATCCTTGGTCTCATTATCATATTGATACATATGCGATACCGCGATCCTTTCAAGGAAACTCACACTTAAGTTCTGAATATGTTTAAAAATTGACTTCCTTAATATTTTCGGCAATTTTTATTTTGTATTGGGAACTTTCGAAAAAACCGTGCGATAATGGACCTGAAAAACTTCCATGACCATCTTCCCTTATTGGAAGAATGGTTCTATGGCTCTGGCACAATGTTCTCAATTTGGGACTTAACATCCATAAAATATGTGACCGTTAAAGTAACCGTTATTCGATAATTATTCAGAAATCGTGAGATGCGGTCTGGATCGATAAAATACTTCAAACCAATCAAACTGTAGTCAATTTTTTTAAAATTATTTTTTATAACAAGGGTTCACAAACAGCAGAGGTCATATCTCGACATTCTCAGGTTGTCAGTGTTTTTGAAAAAAAAAACCATTTGTTGCCCGCCCAGGTGAGCCTGGATTCAAACCCAGTTCTTTTACCTTACAGTGACAAGTGCCGTGTCAACAGCTAAACGGCTAGAGATGATACAGACTTCTAAAAAATACTTAATAACAGATTGCAATTTTTGCTACAAAACAAATCTCTCATTTACACATTACTAATACGGCCAATCTGGTCATATGTAATGAACTAACCATTCCCATCTCCAACGAGTCCGGGAGGTCCGAAGTCGTCGAATGTAATGTCCAATATGCTGCAAGTGCCTTTAATTAGTTCTCTCATCTCCAACGAATCTAGTCCAAATTTCTTCAAAACATTATGCAAGCTCCCTACTTTGGAGCAAACCTTACTATCCATACCGACCTTCCGTTTGTCCATGAAAAGGCAAGGAGTCGATAGACGCCCACATAAAAACCTGTACCCTCTCCCAACCATCTAGTCCAACCCTTTTATCCCCAATCGGGGCAAATGTAATTGAAATTTGGGTTCAAACGACTGTTCCAACCTCCACAGAATCCAATCACTCCAGTCTTTGAACATTGCCCATGCTTCTTTCTAAGGCCCTAACTTTACTATCCTCACAAATCTTCCATTTGTCGTCAAAAGGAAATAAGTTGATCCAGATGCCTCCATACAACCCGGGAGCCCTTGACCAATGCCATTCACCCCGACACCCTCTAAGATGGCTAAAGTACCAACGGGTTCGCGATTTCATCCCTAGTGAGGAATGTGAACAATATAATTAATGAATTATTTCTCCGCCCTTATATATAAAATTGGGGCGTTGGTTGCCGCAACATTTTAGGCGTTGATACGACGCTCATCACTTCGCGGTAAAGGTCGTGGGTTCAAGTCCAGCAGTCCTGCATTCGAACCCAACTTACTCACAATTGGGCTTTTTTCAATTTTTGAGGGTTTATATGACAAAAAAATCCAATTCACCAATTTCGTGGCCCGCTTGATCAATCAATACATTACAATTAATTAAGGTTTTTAGTTGAGATGAAAAAAGTCAATGGCATGAGCGGGATTCGAACCCATGACCTTCAGCGCCACTGTTCTACCACTTGAGCTATCATGGCTTCGATCCACTCAGACACCAACTATCCATCCCATCGCCACCTTTTGAATTTCCCCTCCTTTTTGCCATTTTTCTCTTTTTTTATCTCAACTAAAAAACCTTAATTAATTCTATCATAAATATAGTTTATACAATCACTCTGTAGACTTTTTAAAATTATAACTTCATGTTTTATGCATTGTATACAGTAATCCGTTAACATTCGTGGGTTTTTGCGGTTTTCACTATTCGCGTATGAAAAAATGAGGTAAGATTTAGCATTCATGGAAGGTCAGACTTGTGTATTCGTGGAAAAATAACACTTGAGTAAACAAAAAAAAAATTAAATCAACTGTTCATTCTATAAAGTCAAAAGAGACCTCTATGAGGGACAGTGTAGCAGCTTCTTCTTCAGCGTCGGCAAAAAGAGTGTGCCAAATTCGAAACAAAGGGCTGGAAGAAACTGAAAAAGCATTAGGTCTATGGATAGAAGACATGGCACAAAAGAGATTGCCCTTAAGCTCGGCATTGATAAGAGCTAAGGCAAAAAACTACATGATACGATTAATAAGAATTCTGATGCCAAGTCCCATTTCCAAGCCAGCAAAGGGTGGTTTGAAAATTTCAAAAACGTCTCAATCTACACAACTTGACATTAGTTGGAGAAGCAGCGTCAGCAGATCATAAACCAGCGGAACAATTTCCAGAAACGCTCCAAAAAATAATACAAGACAACGGATGCTCACCTCAGCGAGTTTTCAATGCTGACGAAACGGGGACTTTTCTGGAAGAAGATGCCAAGTCGCACGTTCGTTTCAAAAGCAGAAACAGCTCCAGGAAAGGCAGCCAAAGATCGTATCAGCTTATTACTTTGTGGAAATGCACCTGGTGATTGCAAATTAAAGGCGACATTGATCTACAGATCCCAAAACCCAAGAACCCTTAAGGGAAAAAGTAAAGATGAGCACCCAGTTTTTTGGAGGATCAAACACCAAAGCATGGGTGACTAGTGCCTTATTCCAAGAATGGTTTCATTTCTCTTTCAACAATGAAATAAAAAAAAATATTCTTTTGATTTAAAACTTATCACAATTTTTTCAGTCATGGAACGTAACCCACCTTATAACATAGGAAAATAGACTCGACATTCGCGGATTTAACATTCACGGTAATTTTCAGGAACCAAACCCCCACGAATGTTAAGGGACTACTGTACTGATAGTCTTTGCATGATGTACTGTCAACATAAACCATTTACCTGGTGCAGCACTCTCAGTGACGAAAAATTTATCGTCCCTTCTTTCGAACATAGGTGAAACATCCTTCTGCGACATTATATAAATATCAACCGGAACGTCAGAGTGTAATGGAGGTATGCCTTTGTCTGTAGCTCGAATAAAAAACTGGAACATCTGGTTTTCTGAAGATAAAATAAATAAAGCAAAATAGAATTATTAAAGACGCTTCTCTTAAATAAATAAATAAATCCGGAATGGATATGCCGGCTAACCTGATGGTAAAGCCGATCTTAGAAGAGATAGACCGCCTGTATTCTTGTTTATTTGAAATAGATCTCTCACCCCACTGGCTTCTTTTTCATAAATTGAATATTCAACTTGTGCAGAATGGTCTTCATCTTTATCAACAGCTTTTACCTAAATCAACGAGTGACTTTTAATTATGTTAACTCCACATAAAAATGGAATGAATTAAAAAAAAAAAGAAAAAATTAAAATACAACATAAAACTTTGCATAAACTAATTTGTAATTAATATTTATTTAACTGAAATGTTTTATTTTTTTGTTAAAATTTCACTACTGCTAGTAATTAAGTATACCTTTAAAAATACAGAATTTATAGAGAAATTGCTGTGAATGCAGGCTTTGTATTCTGGCAAGACGAAAACAGGAGAGTTGTCATTTGCATCGGAAATCCACACGCGGACAATAGAAAATCCTACTTTTCCTCCAGTATCTATTGCAACAACTGGAATTTCATAGACCTTTTGTTTTTCTCTATCGAGAGATACTTTCGTCGTGATTTCTCCTGCGCAGATAAGGTTAATTTTATAACGATCGTCATAGAGCGAGAGTTCAAAAATACAACGTACCTGTCAAATTGTAAATTTCGAAGGATTCTAAAATTTTATCCGAGCTTATGAAATAGCTGACGTAGCCGTACGGATCCGAATCTTTGTCAGTCGCTGTAACTTTGACGACAGGCGTACCTGGCGGCAAATTTTCCCCAACCTTAACTTCGTAAATGGGTTTTTCAAATTGTGGGCTATGTTTATTCGCAGAAATCATCTCAACGTTGATTTTAGTGAAACTAGTATAGACGCCGTCGCTGACGGACACATTTAAAATATGAAGACGAGAATTCGTTAACTTATGTAAATTTATTAGAGTTATAATTCCTGAAAATAAAAATATTTAAATTTCATTATTTGTTTATAGTGTTGATTGTTTATTACCTGTTGTTGGATCCATGAAAAATGTCTGCTGTTGGTTTCCACCGACTATGCTATAGACTAATCTTTTGTGATCGACTGAATCACGATCACTCGCTGTGACTATAGTCACAACTTGTCCTCTGCTAGCTTCTTCCGAGAGCCAAGCGTAAATATTTTTTTCAAGCTTCGGAGGATTATCATTCATATCAAGAACTGTATCGACAATAGAAGCATTAAAATAAAAAAAAAAAATAAAATAAAAAATGGACATGCTATAAAGTACCTTTAATCCAAACATGTACTGAGCTCGACAGATTAGGAATACCACAGTCGGTAGCGATTGCGACTATATGATGTAGAGTTTGTGATTCGTGGTCTAAAGATCGTTTTAAATATATCGAACCATCTTCAGGATCAATGTGAAAGTTTTCCGTCGTGTTATTATCGTTCTTCAGTGAATATCTAATTTTTGCATTTAAACCTACAATTTTGTTCGATTATAATTTATCTTTTAGTCTGCAAACAGAGAATATGTTCACTTAATAACTCACCTGTATCATTGTCGTGAGCGGTTAATTTTAATATGACTGTGCCAAAAGGTGCAGCTTCGGATACAGATACGTTGTAAGCATCATCCATGAATTCTGGAGGGCTATCGTTTACATCGAGAACTAGAACATTTACTGGTACATCGGCTGAGACACCAGATACACTATCGGTCGCCCTAATATAAAGGGCATATTCTTGTTGTGTCTCATAGTCTAGCTCATCCACCACATAAAGCCCACCTAATGAATTCAAGAAAAGTAACAGCAAATTAATATATATACACTAGTGTTTACTATACAAATGTATTATTTTAATAATTAAAAAAAATTTTTTTTTATAAAAATAAATTACATAGCTAAAATTTGAATAAACAACAATAATATAAAGAAAAACTTATAAATAAAATGAGTACAGTAAAGATAAAGTAAAACATCGGTGATGATTACAAAATAAATCACAACATACAGCTAGTCCTTAAAACTAACCCTCAATGCCACAGAAAGTATTTTAAGGTTATCATATTTTGTTCAGCAAATTTCAGCTTTTTATGTAAGTTGATAATTTTTTTTAAAGTTACTGAATCGTGTGGCACTCAACGGTTCCATCGCTTTTAGGCGTTAGAAAGGCAAAAAATTGTAGGAAAAACAACCCCCCCCCAAAAAAAAAAACAAAACTTGTATTCAAATAATTCACTAATTTCTTGGTCTGCTTGACCAATTAATGTATTACAATTAAATAAGGTGTTTAGTTGAGATAAAAAAGGCCATGGAACAAGCGGGATTTGAACCCACGACCTTCGGTTAGATACACCGCTGCTCTACCACTTGACCTATCGTGACCTCAATCCACTTGGACACAAACTTCCCACCTCAACCACACCTTTTGAATTTTTTATTCGATTTGATCCAGGTCACGTTAGCTCAAGCGGTAGAGCATCGGCGTATCAAGCCGAAGATCGTGGGTTCGAATCCCGCTCGTGCCATTGACTTTTTCATCTCAACTAAAAACC
>CM077100.1:4603936-4679660 GCA_039619505.1 Cimex hemipterus
TATATATATATATATATATTTTTTTTTTTTTATTTTATTTTTTTTTTTGAAAAACAAAATACTTATTTATTATTGGGATTTTTAAAAATGAATTATTATATACTTACATGGACCATTACCACTGTCAGAGGCTGTGAAATAAAACAAACCAAGAAATATTAAAACCACACCCAAGTATGAAATTCTTAAAAGAAATGAGAAGTCAATTAGTACTAACCTACTAAAGTAACCTTATCGTAACGATAAGAATTTTAAAGAATATTCTAATTTGAAAATGTTAGCGAAAGAAAGGAAATCAAATATACGAAATTCTATTACTATTAGAAAAGACGAACAAATAGGTAATTATTAATCAAATTGGTTATTATCTAGAATGCTTCGACAACTGAAGAAAGTTTATTAATGATATTAGTAAAAACAAGATCTTATAAAATCCTAAGAAATTTTATATTTGCATTCTTTTATAATTTTTTTTCTTCGTATTCAATAAATATATATATATATTTCTATTTGTCTTAAAACAAACAATTTACACAATGGATAAATTATGACATACCTGTATTGAAGTCGACAGCAAACTTCTCGTCATTATTGCCACTAACAATAGAATAAATCAATTTTCGTCCTAATGGCGATTCCGCTTGTATAGAAATCGATAAAGGAGAATGAAGATCGATATTTTCCAATGTAGACACCGTGTAAAACTGTTTGTCAAAAATCGGCATTGATCTATCCATAACTTTCACGACGACGTTAACTTTAGTTGAGCAAGGTGTACTCCCTGAGAAATTTATAGTATTTAGTATATAAATAAGCAGAAATGGAATGCGTATTAGAATACGTTTGTCTGTATAATCAACCAATCGTGACATACAGTATGAAAATGATCGTATAAACGTATAAACACTTACCTCCATCATAAGCAGCTATAATTAATTGGTACTCTCTGTTATGTCCTTCTAATGCTTGTTTTGGTGTAACTTCTCCCGTTTTCCTGCATACTTTAAAAAGATCACCGCTTCCTCTTATAAGTTCATAACGAACTTCTCCGTTTTCTCCTTTATCTAAATCTATTGCGTGTACCTAGTAAAAATAATAATTAATTGATCATTCATAATGCAAATATTTAGAGTAAATTATTGACTTTTATTTACATGATGTAAAACTACCTATAACCTAATTCTCCAAATCATCACTGAATACGAGTAGAAAATATTGCTTTGTTTTTATTATACAATCTGCAATAAGTTTAGCTATTAAAAAAAAATTACCTTTGTGATTACATCTCCTTTCTTGGCATCGACTGACACAACAGCATAGTACGGCAAATTGACAAACATCGGGCAATTATCATTTATATCTAAAACGGTGACATTTACTGCCACGTGGGCGACTCGAATTTCATCTTCCCTTGACTCTTTACTTCTTGCCTAAAAAAAAAATACAGATACACTTTATTAAATATAAAACATAAGCTCACTTATAATTACACAAGAGCAATACAATATGGATAAAGAACCATCCGCCGGAGGTTTATGCCAAAAATGTCCGAATAAAAGAAAAGAAAAATATAATTACTCATAGACCAAAAATGCAAACGAAAACCAAGTAAAACAGAAGAAACACAGACAAATTGCTAAAATAATATAATATATAAAATTATACCGGGACTTCCAAGCATACTGCACATGAACCAGAGAAACAGAGCCTTTCATACTTTGAAGGAAGGCTAATACAAAAGTCCCAAAATATTAAAAAATGTTTTTCACTCAAGATTTTACATTCTACATACTTCCCTTGATCC
Source organism: Cimex hemipterus (assembly GCA_039619505.1). Classification (NCBI taxonomy): domain Eukaryota; kingdom Metazoa; phylum Arthropoda; class Insecta; order Hemiptera; family Cimicidae; genus Cimex; species Cimex hemipterus. The sequence goes on from CM077100.1 coordinate 4,605,741, forward strand.
ATAATGCCTGATATGAAACATAACACCTCACGTGAATTTTAAAAAAATAGCGAACCCCTGTGAAGGTAGACCCTTGGAAGCAGGAACAGACTGCGAATCCTAACAGGACACTGCAGATTAAATGGGCATCTAAAGAAAATTGGAGTAATCCAAGATGGCACATGCGGATTCTGCAAAGAAGCAGAAGAGACACCAACACATCTACTAACAAACTACGGAGCAACATTAGCCCGCAGGAGGAAGTGTTTTGGGATGTACAATGTGACCATAGAAGAGCTCCAACCAATAAAACTGGGCCTATTAATCAAGTTCCTTGATGAATTAGGACTCACCGATGTGCTTTAGGCAGAGAATGGGGGATACAATAGCCCTTAAGGGCGCAGTATACAACACCCTGGAAACTTTCTATCAATCAATCAATCAAGGTAGACCCTTATAATTTTCATTTTGCAGTTCAAAGATTGTCATGTAATATTTAGGCTCCTTGTAAATTTTAAATTGTTTACTAGTGTGGGCACTTAACAACATTGATTTCATTCAATAGATTGGATAGTGGAAATGATATAGAATATTATCCGACAGAGATACATCAAGATTGTGCTTCTGGAACATAACATGCCAATTAGTAAACTGTGAGGTCGCTGTGTCTTCAGTCGCCGTAATTTTAGAAACTTTTCTTAATGGGCCTTCAACAATTTCAGCGCAAACAGTTCTCCAATAAAATATGTTTGAATGTTTTGCATGCCTCAAAAGTTTGGTAATGTAAAATGCAAGGAGTTGATAAAGAAGACAATGAAAGATGGATTTTTTTTTTTTAAACGATGGATACCACGGACTGGAGGAGTTCCCTCCCAAGCACTGCAGCTGTACAGCTTATTGTACTTTTGTACTTTATCCCTGGCTCCATTGTTTTTTTGTTTTTTTTTGTTAGGGGGGGGGGCTTGTAACACAAATGTGAACTTGAGCCCATGTTGCACCGGTGTTCTTCCATCGTAGAAGGGGGTTGGGACCAAATTCAGGGTCGCTGAGATCTGGTCCCGCTCCTTCCATTGATGAGTGCCATGTAAATTTCTTTCAATTGTTGCCACCAGTCAGAAAAATTCCAGAAGTGACGGTGGGGATCGAACCCATAACCGCGGGATCTACCAGCCGAGAGTCTGACGCCTTAACCACTCGGCTACTGTGGCATCCAGACAATTATAGCTGTAGCTTACAGTAAGCTAGCCCCAAACTTGCCTAATGGCTCTAGAAAAACATAAAATTTACTTATACTTTCAGTTGCATTCCATGACAATAAGACATGGAAATTAGAAGAAATTGACAGGATGGCCCAAAAAAGGGGCAGTACTTTCATTTGTAGACTAGAACCACAACCAGGCGTATTGAAGATGGCCAAGGATAGAGCAAAAATGACTAAGGGAAACAAAAGCTCGAGCACTGGATAAAAGCAATGGATGAACAAGCCAAAATATTTTTTTATAAATCTCCCAGAATGGAAGATCTCTATACCAGCCACTGTCCCTTAACTACCACACCTAAAGAAAACAGAAACATACTGACTTTTACTGTATGTGAGGCACTAGCCTGTATACGGTACAGCCACTTTGGTAAGGCAATTCTCATGCCAGGAAAACTGTGAAGAGGCACCAGAGGTACTTAGTTTTGTGGGAAAAAGCATTATTTCTACAGTATGATCATCATTACATGGGTTACACAACAGTTTTAGAGAACAAACAAAATTGGGCATGGCAAGCAACCCTGCCTAACCCCGGGATTGAACCCTGAAAAATTCAGAGCCTTCCTGTCTCTACACCCAAGTAGGCAAAGAAAGAATGAAGTATACAGAAAATTTTACTAGAAAAACACAGATTACTCAGTTCAACTTTAGAGCAGAGGTGATTGTATCCCACAGATCGGTTTTTTTTTCTCTTGTATGTTTTGAAGATTTTACCGAACTGAAACACCTAATTTCTAATCTCAAAATAACCTATAACGGGCAGATGAGTAGACACGGCTATTTATGAAGGGTGAATGAGCAATCTTTCTTCAAAAAGGAAAAAAAAATGGAGAACAGAAATCAACACTAGCCTGCGTTAGTTGTTAGTTTTTTAAATTGTTTATTTCGTTATTTTCCCCCTGTCAATTATGCAATTATCCCTTTTACGCATTTAAAATATCTAACTCGATGAATTTTGAACTCTCTTCTATACATCTGTATCTGGCTACCAAGGTTTGACAAAGAGAACCACATTTTTAAGAATCCTTAGTGGTTAGAAAAAAAAAATTTTTTGAACTTAAATAAGTTGTTAATTTAGTTTTTAAAATATTTTAATCTACCTGTACTATCAGTTGATAGCGTTCTTGGTGTTCTCTATCAAATCGTACGCCTGTTGTTCTCAACGCGCCCGAAGTAGGTCCAATAGTAAAATATGGTGATGGGTTTAGTATAGAAAAAGTTAAATGCTCGTTCAAATGGCTTCCCAATACGGTAACTACAGCTACGGTTATTGATTTCGTCGAATTTTCTAGTACAGATCCGTGATAAATTGATCTTTGAAATTTCAATCCCGAATCTTGGCTGTGTTCCCAGGTAATGTACACCATCCTGAAATTGCATTTTAAATAAGAAAAAAAGAAAACAAATTCGTTAATACTATCGTTAATAATACAAATAGGATTACGCAATGACTTACGCTTCATCAACAAATTTTCCATCAGTGACAGCTACTCTAAGTCTATGCGGTGCAGTTTTGGCACCACTGACTGGATCGTGAACAGTAATGATTCCTGTTTCAGACCCGATACTATAAACGTTATCCACATTACCTGAACGTATAGAAAAACTGAGTTTTGTAATGTTTGCTGAATCTTTGTCAGTGGCATTCAGCTAAAACAAAATTGGTTTTACGTTATTAATTAATTTTTATTTATGCTGTAATAACTAGTAGGGATTGGATTTATATGTATTCACATGTGTATTTTTTTTCTGAGCCTCGTACACCATTTTTAAAATATTTATTGTAGGTTATGAGATGTGGTTGGTTTTTTTATTTATTGCTAAATAAACTCTATTTCATTTTACCTTAAATACTTTATCACATGAGGGAAATAACACTCGATATCACCGATAGAAATGAAAAATGAAGTCAAGTATCTGGGCATCATACTACATAAAACTCTAACATTTACGAAACACTTCAGTATTACTGCCAAATTTTTGACCTATTTTAAAGTTAAATCGGTGCAAAAATATACGTACAAATTAACATAACGACAACTGGTCGAAATTTTGGTTGTAACAACTGATTTTTTTCCCCTTTCGTCAAGAGGAAACCATGAACCTTCAAGTAATACAATTACACATACGTAATATTTTATTTCACATATAAATCCTGTCCCTGTCAACTAGAACCTTTTACAAAATCAACATGTTATACAAACCTGCAGAACTGCAATATTTGCGTAAGTTGGTGTTAGTATAGACGTATTGTAAATGCGCTGAGAAAATTTTGGGCTACAGTCATTAATATCATTCACTTTTATCACGACTTTAGCAAGCGTTTCAGAAGAAAGGCGGGGTTTTCCTAGGTCAGTGACTATTACGTGGAATTCAATTAGCGGATCTGTTTCGTGATCTAACGTCGCTATTGTTCTTATTGCACCTATAAAATTTTAATATTGGTTTGAGTAAATAAAAAAAATATGTAATACAATATTATCGATTGAACCTGTTGTTGAATCAATGTGAAACCATCTCTGAGGCCCTGGTTCAACAATGTCGTATTGCAATAAAGCATTCAGTTGAGAATCTTCATCTGAAGCCGCTAATACAAGATGAGAACTTTGATTATAAAATACAAGAGAAGCGATGGGTGCTCCTTCGTTGATCCACCCTTGGTATAAAGTTTCACGAAAATAAGGAGGATTATCATTTCTGTCCATTAGGTGAACAACAACATGACACACAGCTTTAGCACCAGCCTAAATGTAAAATTATTATAAAAAAAAATTCTTATACAACATGAACATATCAGAATACTCCACCATATTTGTAGCAGTAGCAGTTAGATTATAAACTTTAATTTTTTCATAATCTAAAGGAGTATTTGTATAAATAACACCGGTAGTAGGATTGACGTAAAATGCATTGTCGACATTTCCTTGCACTATTTCATAATGTAATGATGATGTACTTCTAGCTTCAAGGTGCTTCACTACAATTCTTGCTGGCTCATTCTCGTATAATTCTGCTGCAACTTCCCTTCGGGTAAATCTACAAAAAAAAATTCTCATGTTATTATCACACGCATGTAGAATATATTGAGTCCCTTTGGGGTAAGTAAAACGGGTGAAATTTGGTGGAAGAGTTTTAACTGACAGCCACAGAATTAAGGCCATTTATCAGAAGATTTAGGGGTGGGACTTTAATTGGTGGCCACTAGGTGATATCACAGAAACTGTCAAGGCCACTTTGCACAGATAAATTTTTTTATAAAAAAAATTGTAGGTGGGAGATTTAATTGGCAGCCACTAGGTATAAACACAGAAAATGTCAAGGTCACTTTGCACAGGTAAGTTTTTGATCAAAAAATTATAGGTGGGGGATTTAATTGGCAGCCACTAGGTATAAACACAGAAAATGTCAAGGCCACTTTGCACAAGTAAGCTTTTTTTTATCAAATCTTTGAATAAAAATAATAATAATAAAATAAAGTAGTAGATAATTTGAACTGACATACCACCACGGGAGAATATACAGAAAATGTTAAGGTTCCCAGTTTATAAAATGGATCGGAAAATATTATTACTATTATTATTTAAATCAATTTATAATTGTTATGTATAGCATGATTGAAATTAAAAATAGTGTCACGAGCAGGACTCGAACCCTTTGGCTCAAGACACCACTGATCTGAACCACTTGTGTTGTCGTGATCTCGTCCCATTTACGAAACTAATTTTTACATTTCAACTACACTTTACACAACAACTGTAAATAATAATAATTGTTTTGGTTAACTAGGACTAACTAAAAACATAGATTATTATTATTCATTGGCTGTAGGATCTGTGATAGCTGGAGTCTGTGTACGATTTCAACTGCTGCAAATCCCTTGATATTTTTTTTAAATATTGTTTATAAATTAACAGTGTTATTTACCTTCTTTGTATATGTAATTTTTCATAAAAATGTCATTAATTTGTTTTTTAATTATGGGATTTTGGATTGCAGGTACCAAAGGTTAACTGCTTTCTAGATAAGAATATTGGCAGCACAAAACAATTAGTTTATTCGGATATCTTAAATATTGGCAATTTTTGTGCTAAAACCACTACATAGCATAATTCACAAATTAACTTATTTTGTGTAATGGATTATGTTGATGTATGTTTATTGTTATGTATTATATTTTGTCAGCATGAGGAGCACTGCTGACTCTTAGATCAAACATTTCCAATTTTTGATGAAAAACAAAACACAAAAACACTCGTGTAAAAGGGCGCTTACAAATGGAAGCGATTTCTTACCTTGGTGGGGCATTGTCTGCCATTACAACAATGATATGAACTGGTATAGTACTAGCTAATGGAGGATTTCCAGAATCCGAGGCTTTTATTATAAGCATGTACTCATTCATTATACTAATATCCAAATCCCTCGCTACGTTGATACTTCCAATTACTGGATCCAAAAAGAATGCATTGCCGACATTTCCTAAAAAGATGTCAACACGTTAATACAATTTATATAACTATATATTAAAAATTACAACTTACCAGATTGTAAAGAATATACAACCTTGGCATTTATGCCATGGTCTTTATCGACTGCATTCAAAGAAAGAACGGTAGTACCAATCGGCGATGTTTCGAAAACTCGCCCTTGCATAATAGACACGCTGAATTCAGGAGCATGATCGTTTGCATCATTAACTTTAATGATTACTCTTGCAAAGTTTCTTTTTGCTGGAGTTGCTTGATCTTTCACCATGACTGTAATAATATGTTCTGCTATCGTTTCCCTGTAAAAAGATAAAATAATTATTTTAACAAAAACTTTATTCATTAATTAATCTACTTTACCTATCCAGTGGTTTTGCAATGGAAAGAGAACCAGTCTGATAATCTACTTTAAACAAATGAAGCGATGAAGGGCTTTGAGCATTGTACAAACTGTAAACAACTTTGCTATCCCGATCTGCATCGGTAGCCATTAATTTGACAACCTCTGTTCCAGGCACAGAACTTTCGGATATGTTGGCAGTATAAATAGGTTTAGAAAATATTGGACGGTGTTCGTTAATATCAACAACAGATACAAAAACCTACAACAGAAAAGATACATAATTCATACTACTGTAAAGATTATATCGTGAAAGAATGTAAGATGTATTTTCACACGTTTATTACGGCAATAATGTGTAATGTGTGGTAATTAGTGACAGTTTGTCGATGATTATTCGGAGATCGTGAGATACAGTCTGGTGTGATGTAGTTTTCAGAAAAACATTTTCTTTATCGTGCCAATGTTCCATCTTTATTGAGATCATCATCAGAGCCTGGGATTTACAAACATTGTTTAAATTTAACAAAAACAAGTGGATAAAAGTGAATTATACAATGTAAATAAATAATGTTTTTATATTCAATCGAAGTATTTCTACTCAATCAAAGGATTTGTTTTCTGTGTAATTGTGCCATTCTTGCGAGTCGTGTTGAGAGTGCCAACCCCACGAAAAATCCTACAGCACTCGCTACCCACCATTTTTAACACAAACACAATTTTGATTTCAACAATCCAAAAATATTACACACCGAACAAAACAAACATAAACGTAACTTTTTAGAAATGGTTTACATCAACAGGGATAAACACAACATCAATTACAGAACAGCTACATGTAAACTCAGTCGCAGCTACACTAATATCATTAATCAATTTTAGTATAGATAACATACATAATCATCATCACATCACAAAAACACATATTATAACCTATAAAACACCATGTCACATGTCAAACTTCCTACACAGTCTAATTTTTCAACAATTTGGCTTTCCTTTCCCTAATTATCTCTGTCTATATAATCCTGAAAGGATAATCTGGCCGAACCTTTACCAACATTTTTTTTTCACCTCAAAGAAGCCGACGCCTTATACAAAAATGTCTTTTCTATACCGACTTCCTTCCTCGCCCCTTTAAAATCCAACCTATATAAACATAAAAGAACAAAATCTCACGGGCACTCTCAACACGACACGCAAGAATAGCGACAGAAGACAAACACTTTGAGTGAGAAGAAATACTTTAATTGAATATATATTGGGTTGTCCGGAAAATAATGCAGGATTTTAAGTTTTCATTAAAAAAAATCTATATAAAATATTCTGTTTACGTTTACAGGATTACTCATTTGTATGAATGTCAACACTTATTAATCCTCTTCCAAATGATATTGTTTGTTTACCTCTGTAGCATTCCGCTACTTGGAAATAATTCAGTCATCCTTATAATGTCAAAGCGAGAATTTCGTACGATTTTCTTTTACGAGTTTAAACTCGGCCGAAGCGGAGCCCAAACGGCTAGAAACATTAACCAAGTCTGGGGCGAGGGTTGTGTTAATGAGTGCACTCTGCAAAGGTGGTTTAAAAAATTTCGGGAGGGAGATTTCAGCCTTGAAGATGAAGAAGGTCGTGGAAGGCCTTCCTCTCTTAATGATGATGTTCTGCGATCAGTGGTGGAAGAAAACCCCAAAACAACTGTTCGAGAACTTGCAGAGCAACTCAAAGTCAGTAAAACGACCGTCGCTGACCACCTCTTTGGTCAATCGGAAAGGGCCCATTTTGTTGCATGACAACGCTCGACCACATGTGTCACGTGTAACGTCACAAAAATTATTGGAGCTTGGCTATGAAACTTTGCCTCACCCACCCTACTCTCCGGACCTCTCGCCTACTGACTACCATTTTTTTAGACACCTGGACCACTACTTACAACACATAATATTCAAAAATCAAACGGAACTGGAAAATGCATTTATTGACTTTATCAATTCTAAAAATTCTGAATTCTACTCAGACGGAATTAATAAGTTACCAACACGTTGGGAGAAATGTATTGAGAGTATGGGAAATTATTTTGATTAAAGAACATTGCTTTAAAGTAACTAGTTTCTTTTTTTTTGTTTAATACCAAAATCCTGCATTATTTTCTGGACAACCCAATACAAAATACATTTTGCATTGTATAAATTCGCTTTTCCACATCCTAAATGTATTTGTTAAATGTAAACAATGTTTGTACATCCCAGGCCCTGAAGATGATCTCAATAAAGGTCGAAACGTTGGCACGATAAAGAAAATGTTTTTCTGCAACCTACATCTCACCAGACTGCATCTCATTTTCAAATAATCATAATGTGTGGATGATTGTAATGCCAAACTCAAAATACGGGATTTATAAAGGCAATGCAATATTGTAGGAAACTTGTATCATTCTGAGACGACGCCTTTAGAATGTTAAAATAGTAAATAATATTGATTAACATTCCATTTACACAATTTCAATGTACAATGTAAATGTTAGCTATTATGTAAAAATTACCTGAATCAATACAGTTATACAAGGGAGAGAAGTCTTACATGCGTGTAATACCAAAATATAAAATATAAAACAAATAATTAAATTTTACCTGAGTGTATGCATTGAATATTCCATCAGTAACTTTGATGGTTAAATTATACTTAGACTGAACTTCCCAGTCTAATCGTTTCGCTAAGAGTATGCTGCCTTCGTCACCGACTATCATAAATTCTGAGCGAGGGTCGCCGTCTTTAAGGAAAGGAAATTAACAATAAGATTATTTGGTGGAAAAAATGAATATCAACAATGTGTTATTACCTATAATATTGTACCAAAGGACATCACCGTCTAAATCGTCACACTGTATTAAAATAACTAAAAATCCGATTGAATCGCTTTCTTGAACTGAAACATGTTGGTCTTTGGTCTTACAGTCTGGCGGATGTTTCGAATCGTCGGGTAATGGAAGGACTCGAACCGAGATTTTTGCTATGGCAGATTTATTAGGCTTTCCTTGATCTGTAGCTCGCACCTTTATTAAATAATTTTTTTACAACATTAGCAAAATACTCATTGATTAGTGAACAGATACAATGCATACTAATAAATCATATTCCTCTCCATGCTGAAATGAACTCTGGGAATAAATTGCTCCAGCCGTGGGGTGGATTTTAAATTTGTTTTTCCCTCTGCCAGACATAACTTCGTAGAATATGGAAGAATTATTTCCTAAATCATTGTCGATAGCTATGATCTGAAAATATTATAATACAGATTATTATGTACTACACAATTTTAAATTTGTCGAAAATTATAAATTACATTTTACCAAGCCAATGAATGAAATTTAATTATTAATCTGTACAAATAGATAAAATAAAATTTACCCTAAATAGATGATCTCCCGTTTCATGTTCTGGAAAACTTTCCCATGTTCCGTTAATGATAAGTGTCTCTAAGCCAACATCCATTTCACTTGAACTGGACTAAAATAACATAATTTACTCCATTAGGTTTTGATAAAATCGGATATAATTTATTGAAAAATCATGCACAGATAAAAACAAAATAGTAATAAGGAAAATTGTAGACAAAATTATAAAAGCTCACCTGAATAAGAGGTGCTTCATGATGCCTTGTTTCAGGAATGTGAATGTTATAAAATTTATATTGGAAATGTGGACTGTTGTCATTTTCATCATCTATGGTAATTACCACCCGTGTTGAACTATGCAGTAGAGGTGTTCCATCATCAGTTAATGTAATCTGAAAGTAATATCACAGAAAATATAGATATCCATTTGACGAAATAAAGTAAATAAATATGAACAGAAAAACAAAATCAATAAAAAAACAAATCATGGATATGTAATTTGACCCAAACTCAACCTAACCTCAACTTTACTTAACCCGCCCTTAAATGTTAAATGTTAGGAGGAGTTGGCCTCACTGTCAAGAACTCATCATTAATATTCGTTAAGACCAAAGGTTGTTTTCCCATGATTATCCTTCAGGCCTAAACTTTTTCACTTCCAGGAGTAGGAATCTTAACCTCCATACATCTTTTCACCAACAGAGAACATGTTCCATCATTTCTTCGTTTTCTAGCAATATCTGTGCAGATTTGCTTGTGCTTAAGTATGTATTAAGATCCCAGTAGAAATACAAAGATTTATTGTCAAAAACAGTCTTGCTCTATCATCTGGTTCAAATGCATACACGGGCTTCTGTAGCCTGTGATGTCAGCAGTCCTACTATCATGATTATCTTAACATGTGCTAGCTCTTTGCACTTCTGCCATTAATTTCTCTGTTCGTCCTTTGATGAAATTTCTTGTATTATCACATCCCTAACACTTAGCCAACCTAGCCTAAACCTTCTCTCTAACACCAACTCTGCTATGAAACTGAATCACTAAAGGTTAAAAAAGGAATTGCCCTTGATGACTTTTGCACATGTTCTGTTGTGCATCTCCATTATTAGAAAGAGCTTAAACTGAAGGCTTTTCCTCCTCCAGGAGTAGGAATCTTAGCCTGCTTAGGACTTCACACCAAGGAAGGACATATTCCACTGTTCTTCTTATTCCTGGCAATATCTGCTCATTGAGTCTCATGTGTGTCTAGACTCAAGTGTCAAGTTAGCAGTCATACTATTTTAGGTTTTGTAGTTCTGCCTAGTTTCTGTGTTGACCATTTGAACTCTTATTACATTCACCTGTTCTTAACCTTACCTAACCCAACCCAATAAAGTGTATACACCCAAAAAACATATCCCTGTTAAGATTTTAATTAAATCTGGTCATTAATTTTCAATTGAAATAGTTATTCATAAAAGTTAACATATTAGTCATAGGACAATTTTATTACTGTACTAATTCTTAGAAGGATAACATTTATTTATTGCATTATAAACATGGATGGATACAATGGATACCAGGGACTGGAGGAGTTCCCTCCTGAGCACTGCAGCTGTACATCTTATTGTACTATACCCTGGCTCCATATTTTGGGGGAGAGCTCGCAACACAAATGTGAGCTTGAGCCCCCGTTGTACCAGTCCATCGAAGAAACTCAATTTTGAAGGGGATTGGGACCGCATTATATACATAAAGTATATAGGTTAAAATGTTTTGGTATTTTCTTCTAAATAAAATGTGTCATTAATTGTTAATATGCAAAGTGATTACCTCCAAAACGTGTTCTGCTTGATATTCTCGATCTAATTTTCTTCCAGTTGTAGAAATGACACCTAAAATAAAGCAGTCATATTGACATGAGAAATCTTATAACAAAAATAAAAGTTAATGTTGATGTAAGTTGTAAGAAATAAAAGCTCTTTTTTTATACGAAAAAATGTTTCAATGTTTACACAGCATTTATTTATGAAAAGCTATTTTGTTATATTAAACACCAAGAAGCTATTTCTTATTACCAGTGCGAGTGTCAATGGTAAAGAAACTCTCCGGATTTCCAGACGTTATCCTGTACAAAATTGTCGGGGAATCGGGATCCGTAGCTGTTATTTGGATTACAGGTGTTCCAGGTGGCGAGTTTTCCATAATATGAGGATAGTAAACCGGCTCCTTAGTCAACGGAGCATTGTCGTTCACATTTTTGATTTCCACATAGACCTGAAATCAACAGACATTAAAATTTACAAAAATTATAACAAAAATGAAAAAAAAAAGATCATGATATAATTAGAAACACTCTATTTCTTCATAGAAATGATAGATTTAATAATTTAAAAGCTAGTATAAGATATAGGTTTATTTTAAACTCATGTTTAAGAAAGAAAAAATCAATTATTGGATGTTTGAACACCCATTGTACAACGACCACGACCGAACTGTAATATATTATATACTGTCATCATTCATTTAATAAATTTATCCAATAGAAATCATATGAAAATTATTTGATAAACAAGGGGGTTAAAAATTTAAAGAGGAATTTTAGAAAAAAAATATGGCTTTGGCTATTACTGTAATTACCCCTAACCATCCCTAAGCATCACTGACTAAAAACGTTGACAAATTAAATGGAAATTCAAGCAATGGGGTATAGCCGATTTTACATTAGTGCATGAGCATGCATGTTTATACAATTGGTATAAAATTAATAAGGGATCATCTAGAGAGCAACGCGCATAATACCTGAAAATTGCATAAGAATCCAACAAATGATTTCAGAGATATAGTTGATTTCATAAAAATTTGTCTCGTTTCAGAGTTATGAGAAACAGTGTTTTATTGTGTGTAGTGCTGATGTTGTGTACCCTGGTGTGTGTTAATAGTGAATGTATTTATTAGCACGAAAGTGCAAGAGGGTCGATCGTGGTGGAATATTGAGTACCCCATCAACATAAAACACAGAATCAAGGTTGTTTTATTGTATGTGAGGGAGAGGCTAGGAAAAGCTCATTCTGGCTCCAAAAACAATTAAATTGGAAAGGAACCAAACAATTCGGGCACACAACCATAATTAACAAAATCAGACACCCATTACTAGAGATGGGGACTGACTACATGGTCCCGGAAACAATCTTCACAACCTCCTACAAAATCTCAACAGACTATAAAGGAGAGGAAGAACACAGGAGAACATCGGGTGCAATTATATGGTATACGGATAGCTCCAAAACAAATGAAGGGACCGGATCAGGCGTTTTCTGTGCAAGCCCAAAATATGCGCAATCAAATTCTTTAGGGAAGTACACCTCGGTCTTTCAAGCAGAAATACATGCTATCAATGCTTGTGCCCTGGAAAATCTTAAAAGAGGTTACACTGACAAAAAATCCTCATAAGATCACACAGTCAAGCAGCTATCAAAGTACTGGCATGTACAAGGATTACATCAAAATTAGTCAGTGAATGCATCCAAAATCTCCAAAGCCTGGGAAAATACAAGGTAACGGGGTATCCTGGGTGCCAGGGCACAGGGGAATTTTGGGTAATGAAGAAGCAGACAGACTGGCCAGAGGAGGATCCGCAAGACCATACATAGGCCCCGAGCCTATCCTTGGGATATCGAAAACAAACGTAGAATCCTCCATCGCAGAATGGATCCAAATAAAACAAAGAGAAAAATGGATAAACTCTAGCAGTGCTAGACACAGTAAACTCATGATAAAACAACCCTCACCAAAACTGGCAAAAACACTGCTACAACTGGAGAGGGCAAATCTCAGGAGAGTGGTAGGGCTACTAACCGGCCACTGGCACCTGAGAAAACATCTGCAAAACATGGGCATTTATAATAGTGATCCAATTTGCAGACTATGTAATGAGGAGGAGGAAACAGCCACTCATATCATCTTCGAATGCGGAGCAACGGCTCAATGGAGATTCAATCCGACGCACAAAAATGACTCAGAGAACCACATTGAAGCAATAACAGTCAATGACTTGATAGTTCTGAGAAAAAGGATCGAGTCTATTGACTAAACCAAGGAACTAGGAAGGTACAATACGCCAGAAGGCTGCAGTGCATGGGGTACACAAACCCCGCCTCCTGGTATCCTTTCCCACCATACCATTTATTGTATGTAGTGCTGATGTTGTTGTGTTCATTGTGCATACTGATGTCCTATCAATGAAAAATGAGTATCGACTGTATTTCTGGCTAAAAGAAGAAAATATGTATATATTTTAGTCTACTTGACCCATAAACAATTTTTAGGCAAGAGTTCTTTAGTTTTATTTTTCTTATTTTTATAATCACAAATACGATTGGGTTGCTTTTGCTTGTTATTTCGGTCTTAACAGGATCAATTTAAACAATTAGTACGAACTGTGCAATCAGCTTAATTATAATACGGTCAAAAGTTCGTTACCTCCAGTGTTGAATAAAGAGGGACCACGCCGTAATCTTGGGCGACAACTGTAAGCCAGTAATGTGCCTTTGTCTCAGTATCAAAAACACTTGTTGTGCGGATATTTCCTGTAAAAAAAAAAACAAAAAAAAAACATCAGAACTTCTTATTAAAACCAGAAAAGAAAAACATAAAAACTAAATCATTTTGTAAGGTATTGGTTGAGATAAAAAGGCAGTGACACGAGCTGGATTCGAACACACGACCTTAGGCTAAATACGCAGGTGCTCTACCACTTGAGCGGATCGAAGTCATGATAGCTCAAGTGGTAGAGCAGCGGCGTATTTAGCCGAAGGTCGTGGGTTCGAATCCCGCTCATGGCAGTGGCTTTTTTTATCTCTAACAATACCTTTCACAAATTGAGAAAAGTAAATTGGTCAATCGGACCACGAACTCTAATAGATTTAATAAAAACTAAAATTTAAAATTAAATACACAAAACCTAATTGCAAGGCAGATTTGAACCAACGCAATTGAGTATGGTATTTAGATTTTTTACAATTCTTAATTTTAAATTTCAATAAAAATTGTGACAAACCCCTAAAAATTCCTTTGGAACAAGTTTTAAACTAAATGCTTCGTAAAGAAGATAAATAATACATGAGGAATGATAACCAACTTTAAGATATATTTTTGTTGGTATCATCAATTATTCAATTTGATTTATTCCATTTAAAAAAAAAACAACAGAGAAACAAACTGAAAACTCCTTTGAAACATTCGATTAAGACTGTAGTAAATTATTTCAATTGATATATGATGGACACAAATAAAAATGCTTGCCTTTAAAATAAACACGGAATGAATTATTTTCTGACATTTTTCTTGTGTTACGATCACAAATTCCTTTTATTCCCCGAAATAGATCGTGTACGGAACTCTTTCATACAGATGGGTTTAACGTTAAGCCTTAACCTCAACCGTTAGGTGTGGTCAGAACTACTTTACAATACTTGTATTTTCATATTTTACTCAATTAAAATTCCGTGGGCTATGCCGGGGATTCAAACCCACAACTAATAAAAATTGTCTCCCACACAGATTGGTTATAAACACGGTTTCCATTCATTAAAGAAATTATAAATTATGTATACGAAAATTTAGTAAAAAAAAACAAAAAACTACACAGTTGATCAATAAATTCTAAAAAATAGCAATATTATGGCATCAAAGGGGTTGCACTCAAATTCTGTATACATTTAACTCAAATTAGAAAACAATCTGTGATAGTAAACAATAAACTTTCTAGTTAAAACACCATTACATTACGTGTTATTATATTTTATGATCAATTTTATTAATTATTTATATAAACCAGTTAAAAAACAGTTCTATTTCAATAAATCCGTGTTATATAAGCTGACGTTATTACAATTTATTACATATTTGGTTACAAACTGAATTATTTTAATCACATTTAAAATATTGGAAAAAAGATTCTTTAATTATTTCACTTAATTAATCTTATGTAGTGTATTGGTTGAAAAGAAAAAGTTAGTGTCACGAGCGGGAATCGAACCCACGACCTGCTCTACTGTTCTACCACTTGAGCTGTCGTGACTTCCATCCACACCAATTCTCACTCTACCTTTCGAATTTTCCCTCATTTTTACTTTTCAAAATTGCAAAAACGAGGGAAAATTGGAATGGTAGATCGAAGTGGGAAGTTGGTGTCCGAGTGGATCGAAGTCACGAAAGCTCAAGTGGTAGAACAGTAGAGCAGGTCGTGGGTTCGATTCCCGCTCGTGACACTAACTTTTTCTTTTCAACTAATACATTACATAAAGATTAATTAAATGAAGTTATTTGGTCGGGCCCCAAAATATAACGGGCCTTTCTTTTTATCTATTAATTATTTTATTATAATATTATATTGTTTTAATATTAAGTTTTAGGGCGGGCAAACGACACTGGTTATCGGCATCCGTCTCCTCCCTAGCTTTACTTTATTTTCTTAACTTTCTCACGTTTTAATATATTTTATTGATTCTCCAACATTCTTATGTTTTATGATATAAGGTAACCTACTCTCTCTTTTCTTTATGCTAGTGCTAGCGTCTCTGTACCTCAGGGCTTGGTCAATAATGGATAAAAGAACACAAACAACAAACACAAATACACAGAAACAAGATAAAAAACATGATAGTCCTGATAGTATTCACACTACCCCCAGAGTACTCTCTTGGGACATGCCACACCATTCGCGCTAATAAATTACATTCATATACCACACTTCGCTCACGTTGAGTACTCGATATTCCGTGCGGTAAATGAAGAAAAGCCTTTCTATTCTCGCTAACAAATTACATTCAAACATTCATTCTGATTTAATTATGTTTTTTAAAAGACCAATGATGTTATTTTATAATTAAAAAAAAACTGAAATCTCTAGGATCAAGATTTTTTCTATTTTACATAATTTGTAATTTTGATTGTACTAATTTTTACGTTATATCTTGAAACATACGATAAAAACTATTTTATACTTTAAAAATCTCCAATGAAAAGAAGAAGAATCCTTTATTTTTTGTATTTAATTTTATTTTGTGTGGTGATTACTGACCGTTAATCGAAAATTATTCAGAGATCGTGAGAAGCGGCCTGGTGCGATGTAGGGTTTTAGGAAAACATTTTCTTTATCGTGCCAACGTTTCGATCTTTATTGAGATCATCTTCAGGCTCGAAGTCTTTGTCTTCTGTGCAATGTGCCATTCTTGGGTGTCGTGTTGAGAGTGCACAGTTACACAGAATACTAAGACTTTGAGCCCTGAAGATGATCACAATAAAGTCCGAAACGTTGGCATTATAAATAAAATGTTTTTGCAAAAACTACATGACACCAGACCGCATCTCACTATCTCTGATATTTAATTTTATTATTCAATTATACAAGAATTCTACTTTGCATACTTTTATATATATCATACCAACTTTTAAGTTTTCTAATGCTGTAAAGAAAGCATTAATTTAAAATTAAAAAGGATTAATTTAATACAAAAAGGGTATTTTGAATTTAAAAAAGGGTCAATTTCGGAAAAAAAATATATACGCACATGCTATACAAATATTAAAATCTTAAACAAAAAGTGAAATTAGGATTATTTACAATAAGAGAAGATAAGCACAGTGTAATCCTCCTTTTATAAAATTGAAAACAACGACAATTTCCCCTACATGTGTTTTAAAATTAAAAAAAAAGAAAAAAAACCGAATTTGAAAAACCTATGAAATATACAAAAACATTTTTGTTTAATCACTTTTGTGAAAAATAATAAACAGTGAATAGCCCTCTTAAGGAATAAAAATATATATATAATATATCTACCAAACAAAATAAAAGAACTTTCTATCAACCAATTTATAAATTCCATCAGAAAACAATTTATAATAATCCAAAGTACACTGTTCAAGAAAATTTTAAGTTTTATCCATGACCTGTAATCTGATGATGTGTTAACATAAACGAGCATAAATGAAAAATATTCTATTCTAAAAAATAAGAGTCGGATCCCCCCCCCCACCAAACTTAACCTGCATTGTCTCAACCGACTCGGTGTTCGGTCTTGAGAAAGTGGTACAGAGTCTCCACTTAATTAACAAGCCACATACGTGTAATTAGATCGAGTCATTAGCTACTCCAGACCAGCTACACTACAACGCCGACGAAACTTTAAAAATGAATGTTTACACTTTGGCCTTGTATCGAGACCGTATCTAGTTATATGGACTTATTGGTCTTTTAAAGTTGTATTGGGTTGGTGCAAATTTAATGCAGGCTTTGAAAATTTGTTTTATTTTCGCAGCTGTTTGTCATGTAAACGAAGCTAATTTATGGGTTTTAATGAATACTTTTACTATTATCTTACATACAAAACGTTTTAGTTTATATTGAATTTGATAAGAGTGAGGGCCTACGAAATTAAATATGTCCAAACTAGATATTATCGTCAAATTTATGTATGCACTTAATTAAGGTTTTCAGTTGAGATAAAAAAAGTCACTGTCACGAGCGGGATTCGAACTCACGATCTTTGGCTTGATACACTGCTGCTCTACCACTCGAGCTATCGTGGCCTCGATCCACTCGGACACCAATTTCCCATCTCAACCACACCTTTTGAATTTCCCCTCCTTTTTGCCATTTTTCAAGTCACGATAACTCAAGTGGTAGAGTAGCGGCGTATTAAGCCGAAGGCCGTGAGTTCGAATCCCGCTCGTGCCATTGACTTTTTTTTTTTATCTCAACTGAAAACCTTAATTAACTGTAAGATATTTATTGGTCAAACAGACCACTAAACTAGTGAATTTATTTATGCAATTTAAAGTTGGACGACTTGCGCGAAACTAAATAAAAAACTAAATAAAACAAACATTTCAAAAAACGCGAAACTATCACAGGAGAGTAGTATTGCCAAGAAATTTGACAAAATGCGCGTGAAACTGCAACGTCTTCGTCCAGCATTGGTAAACCATAAGGATTTGAATCTTTTTATGATAATGTCAGGCCATATGTCGCAATGCCAACGCTAGGGAAACTTAGGGCTTAAGATACCTTGAAGCCTTACCGCACCCTCCATATTTACCTGACCTCTCGCCTATAGACCTCCACTTTTTAAATCGGGAAACACTTACCCGATGCAATGCTACTAGGGAGCACTACTTGTTACTTTTGATTTGTTGGAAATGTACTGCCACTATTCATGAAAAATGGCTTAGTTAAGTGTCGAACCTTAAGGCATCGGTGTGAGTATTTATAAGGAAAAGTGGCACGTTTCGGGTTTCGTCAGTTTTTCGTCTATAGTGAAGGATTTTATGCAGTGCCGGAATCGCATCTTTAGTTCTTTCATTGTAATTTATAGCTTAAGCGGGAACACACCCGATGCAACGCTATGCGATGCTACCCGATGTCTTGCCGCGTTTTGGTAGGGTGTGCACATCTATACGACGTCAAGCGCACGCAACGTACATAACGTGTTATCACTTTGAGAAATCAGTTTCACAATCGCAACGCCTCTTTTGTTCTTAATACATTATTTTGAGCAAAACCATGTAATAAATTTTTAATCAAATTTTATGAGCACGGCCATATAATAAATTGTTTGTTAAAATTAATTGTTTTCCGGTGTTTTTATTAATTTTCTTCCTAACCGTCATAATTAAATAACTTTTTTAATAAAAACTTATGGATTTATGATCTCGTTTATTTTGATTTACATTAAAATAAGAATGCGTTAATTAATATAACGACAAAATTACGTATACTTGATTTGTTATAAACTACAAAAAAAAATACGAGTGTCCTGTTCTGACGCTACTGGACGAAAATGGTGTAATTCTATGAGCAAACCCATGAAATAAATTGTTAGTTAAATTCATTATATCAAAAAATAGTATTCAGGTGTTTTGATCAATTTTCTACTAAATCATTAAAATGAATATTTTTAAATAAAAACTAATGAATTTTTCATCTCGGTTCATTATGTTAAAACGAATATGTTGTTATTAATATAGCGACAATAATACATGCAGTTTGTATAAAAATATGAATGTCCGGTTCTTTGTCTTCGACTGTACTCGATGCTACCCGACGAGAATTTGGGCAGTGGGGATCGCGTAGCGTAGAGTAGGGTAGCGTGGCATCGGTTAAGTATGTTCGCGGCATTAGGCGTTTTGACCATTTCTTGAACGATACATTTATTTGAGACGGTGGCGAAGCCGAAAACGCATTCCAAAAATTTATTGTGGGCCGAAATAAATTTAGTAAAAATGTACATATTGTGATGGAAAATATTTCGAATAAATGTTGTTTATTTTATAAAAAACCAAAAAATAGGTATGACCAGCAATTTTCAAAACCCGCATTATTTTTGCACAAGCCAAATAATTTTTACGTGAATACATTTTTCGGAAATTTACATTCAAAAACGTCCGTCGATATTTTCGATCACCATTTAATAAAATGTAATTTCTTTCAGGAAAGGATAAACAAAAATAAATCAAACACGAAAATAAAAGGGGAAAATCTCAATGTAGCACTCTTTCAAAGTAAATAGAAATAGGAAGGTAGAATGGTTTTAATATTCAGTTGAACATCAGACCCCACCAGTTGGCCGCCTACAAAACGAGGGTTCCACCGCATCGTTTGGATTTTTCCTCCCTTCATATTCTTACTTAAACATCCCTGAAAACGGAGTTTCCACTCTGTTTTCTAACAGGGGCCCTTCTAATAAATAACTTACAGATCCCATTCGAAAGCCATATAGAAAGTTGTTACAATTTCCTGCGTTACAATTTCATTTATGAATTACAATACGTTAGAATAATTTATTAATCTTTTTCATTATTTGGTTGTTTTGTATTCAAAATGATGAAGTAACAGTCATTATACAAGGCGATTAGCCGGGAACACATTTACTCGATGCTACCCAACGCCTTGCCACGTTTTGGCAGGATGTGCACATCTATGCGACGTCAATCTCACGCCACGAAAAGTCACCCAGCGTGTATCGCAAATCAGCATCACAATCGCAACGCCTCTTTTGTTCTTAATGCTTTGTAATACATTGTTTGTTAAATTTAATTGTTTTTAAATGAAATTATTACTGTGATTTTTTTAAATATTCTCCTTAACCATCATAATTAAATTATTGTTATAAAAACTCATGATTTTTTTTATCTCGTTTAATTTGGTTTATATTAAAATAAGAATGCTATAATGAAAATACCGACAAAATTACATATACATAGTTTGAAATAAACTACAACAAATATTGTACTAGTGTCCTCTTCGGATGCTACCCGACGAAAATCGTGTAATTTTATGAGCAAAATCATGAAATAAATCAATTATTAGATAACTTTTATGAGCAAAATTCTGTAATAAATTATTAGTTAAATTCATTACATTGAAAAACGTTATTCCTATCTTTTGATCAATTTACTACCAAATCATTAAAATTAATAAAAAAAACAATGAATTTTTCATCTCTGTTAATTTGGTTTACATTAAAATAAATATGTTGTAATTATCATAACGACAATAATGTATGTAGTTTAAATAAAAATATGAGTGTTCGGTTCTTTTGTCTTCGACTGTACTCGATGCGACCCGACGAAAATCTGGGCAGTGGGGATCGCGTAGCGTAGCGTAGGGTAGGGTAGCGTGGCATAGCATCGGGTACATGTGCACGGGAGTAATACAATCTTACGGAAAATCAGACTTTGGATTTGCGTCGAGTAGCGTCGCATAGTATTGCATCGCGCAATTGTGTCTCCGCAGTTCGCTACTCATAAAACAAAGTTCTTGAGGTGCTTCTACACCTCAAATGCAACAAAAAAGTTCGTATGGTCCGATTCTCAACCTTTTCGCTGTTTGTTTTGTTTCTTCAACTATCTACAATGCACCTATCATAAATCTACTCGTAGTACTTTAACTGTTCATTTTTGGGGAAATCAAAAAAAAATTATTGAAAAGAGAGTTAAATTTAAATTAAATGTTGTAGAAGGGTATTTAACTCTTTTCAATGCCTTTTTGGATTTCCTCAAAAATGTACAGTTCAAAAGCTACGAGTAGAGTTATGAAGAGTAAAAAAAAAATCGTTGAAAAGAGAGTTGAGTTAAATTTCCTTTAAGAAGACACCTTTCTAGAACATTCAATTTGATTTTTGGTAAAAAGCAAACACTAAATTTTACAAAAACTGCTACATTTCCAAATTGGTAAAAAAAAACTAAATTTTCAACCTCATTGTAAAAATGGAAGGTACAATTTGGCAAAGTTGTTAAACTCCTTCGTTTAATTCCTTCGCTTTCTAGCGGTATACCGTTTTCTTTAATTAAATCAAACAGAAATGCAGACATTTTAGCTAAAGGGGGAAGAAAAGTCGTGACGCTGTGAAAAGAAGGAGGAAGGAAGTTAATCTGTACTGAAAGGCAAAAAATGTGGCCACCTTCGGTTTGTTCTAAAATAATTGCAATAGTTATAATTTTTATTGTTTGTTGTTTTTATATTATATATATTTATAGAAAAATTTAAGATATAGCTAAAGGAAAAATTAAATTGAATAAAACAATTGTTGCTATGGAAACAACGAAGGAAATATTCATTACGGTAGAGAGTATTTCCTCCTCTTGCGATGATCACCGGTTTCATTCGACGTCGCATTGATTTTATGATGATTTTAATGTAGTGCTGCGGAGTATTTGCATAATCCTCCAACAGTGCCCGTCTTAATTCCTGCAAATTCTCACCACTGGGCGACATTTTACGCTCACCCACAACTCGTCCCAAAGGTGTTCGGTAGGGTTTAATTCGGGACTAAATGCAATCCACCTCAAAGAATTTGAAGCCCGTTCCCGTGACGCTGTGAAAAAGAAGAATCTATAATCTATAATCATAATAAGTCATCAACGATCCTAGCAGTTTGGGGCCTTGCACTGTCATGCATAAAAATAAAACCGTCGCCTATTAGTTGCGTATAAGGAACAAGGTCTGATGTATCTTCAATGTATCACGCAGTTGTTAGGGAATCCACAATGAACATCAAGTTTGTGTGATCTTCCATAGAAATGATTGCCCAAACCATAACCCAATCACACTCAGGCGCCCCCGCAGTGAAAATGTTCAGGGATATCGCACTCCTGTTCTTTTCCAAACCCTCCTCGGCCGTCAGCAGACCTCCAACGAAACCTTGACTCATCTGTTCAACTGATAACAAGGTTTTAGTCCAATCTTAAGCGAGGTGTTCTCTGCCTTGTCCGATGTTCTGGAACGTTGGCAGGCCTTCTCGCAGGTAATCCATCTTCTGAAAGTCTTCCCTTACAGTGCGTAAACTGATCTGGAAACATTTCTAATATATTGAAATCGTCGCTTGATCTCAACAGCAGGAGAATGTCGATTACGGATTACATTGGAAACAATCAAACGTTGTTCCCTGAGATGTGACACGATGGCGACCATTGTTCTGGTACGTCATGCACTCTCCAACAATGCTATGATTCTAACAGAAGCTGTATCATTTAAACCATCACTCAAATTTATTTAGAAATCGTGAGATGAGGTCTGGTGTTACGTAGGCTTCAGAAAAACATTTTCTTTATCGTGCCAACGTTTCGATCTTTTATTGAGATCATCTCAGGGCTCAAAGTGCTTGTCTTGCCAAATTGAAGGCACTCTCAACACGACACGCAAGAATGGCGTACACAAAAGAAAAAATACTTTCCGCCCTGAAGATGATCTAAATAAAAGATCGAAACGTTGGCACGAAAAAGAAAATGTTTTTTTTTTTCTGAAACCTACATCACCCAAGACCGCATCTCACGATATCTAAAAAATGATTAAAAAAGCATATAAAAAGGAAAACGAAACAAAACACTTAAAAACGATACAATAAACATAACAAACAAACAAAGCAAAAAAAGTGGACCAAATATCTACACTAAACATAGACAAAAGAAAAAAAGAACAACAATGCAGAACATTAAAATCCAGCTTTTAACCTAATAAAATCATAAAAAATAAGGAAAAATTTAACGTAAAAATCGAACAAAACATATAAAAAAGGCAACAAACGTAGCGAACAACCAAAGCAGAAAAAACTTGACAAGATATCTACACTAAAAAAAAGAACAACATTGCACAAAATAAAACCCAGCTTTTAACCTAACAAAAAAATTAAAAAAATAAAGAAAAATTCAACGTAAAAATCGAACAAAACACATAAAAAACAGACTACAAACAGCAAAAAAAAAAAAAAACAACAACAGAAAAATTGGACAAAATATCTATATCTACTCTAAACACAGACAAAAGAAAAAAAATAACAACAATGCACAAGATTAGAACCCAACTTTTAACCTCTTAAAAAAGTAATAAAAATAAAGAAAAAGTAAACATAAAAATTGAATACATCACATCAAAAATTGACAATAAACAAAGTGAACAACCAAATTAAGCTGATTTTTTAGTTACTTCGATTTAACTAAAGATAATGCATTGCTAGTAAGCGTATTAAATGAAGAAATTGTTATGAAATGTGCACAATCTCTACTGTGAATTTTTCCAGTGTGGTTGGTAGTTTTTTGTACATATTTTAAACGTAGCAGTTTTTGAATGATTTTTTTGATCAAAAATCAAGCTGAATGTTGTAGAAGGGTACCTTCTTAAAGGAAATTTAAATGCCTTTTTGGATTTCCTCAAAAATGTACAGTTCAAGATCTACGAGTAGAGTTATGATAGTAAAAACGAAAACAAAAACCACCTAAAATGTCGAATATCTGCGAAATGGGTGAGACTCGGAACGTGGTTCACTTTTTTGTTACGTTTGAGGCGTTGAAGCGTCCGACGGACTTTGTCTTAAGAGTAGCGAATCACTGCGTGTAAAAAATTTTTTGTCGCAGAGGCGAGACACATGTGTGAGACGATTTCGTATTCAGGCCCAGGAAACATTTTAGGGTCACCGAGTTTTTAGGTTTTATTAAACGAAACTTTTCGTGTGACTGACAGATCGTGAAAGACGTTGATCACGCCAAGATATTTTATCGTTATTAATCTTTCGGTTTCTAGATGTTTATGAAACCTAACAGGGCTGAAATATTTAGGGTGGACTAGTGTGAGAAAGCCCTCCCCCCCTCCGCGATACTTAATATCCGGACCTCCTGCCTTAATTCTTTAAAAAGTTAGTGTTTTAATCTAAAGTTTTGAAGAGTCGAACAACTTGGCCTCTTCACTTCCAAAATCCTAAAGAATTACAAGATATTACGGATCGAGATTTCAAGCACGTTCGTTTTCTTATTTAATGCAATTGCATGCAGACTATGACATTTCTTAAAAAAAATTTTTACTTTTGCCTTAAATGTAGTGTAAATTTGAGATCGAGTAAAATTAATTAACATTGAACAATGAGCCTACCTTATGAATTAAAAGTTTTTGTTTTATTTCTTTCTTTCTCTTAATTTGATAATATTTTCATTGATTCTTGTCTAAAACACCGAATGAAAGACACTCGTATTTTCTTGTTCATCTGTTTTTTCATGTATATATGTATGTATTTTTATCCACATACAATTTTTAATATGAGTCAAACTGGATTAAAAATTCGTGGATGATATTAAAAATTAATTAATTATGGCGATTTGGAAGAAAATTCGCTAAAACAAGAGAAAATCGTTTAGTGATAGGTTAAAATTTAACTAACAATTTATTTCCTGGCTGTATTTGTATTTATGTTTAATTTTATATCATTCTAATATCAAATTAAACGAAGAATTCTTTATTTTCATATCTATTTTTTTTGGGTTGGTACAAAATACATACAACAATATTTGTATATTTTTTAATTTTAATTGCAATTGATTTTCTATTGACTTCTAAAACTTCAATTATTTTATATTTAAAAAACTTTAGAAACTCTAGCGCAGGAATTTTATTTTAAATGCGCGTATTTCAGACCATCCATGTTTTTTGCAATTCTTTAAAGAAAGGGTTTACATTTTAAAAACAACAATCCCCCCCCCCCAAAAAAAAGGTTACATACTAAAGCTTTTTTGTATTTATATAATATAGGAGCGCCGGTGAACGCAACGGCTTAGCCGTTGACATGGCGGTCATCACTGTAAGGTAAAGAACCCGACACCGGCACCCTGATAGTTTATATGAACTCTGCTGTTACGAACCCTCGTACAAAAATGAAAATAAACTCTGAATCATTAATTGATCAATGTTCCAAGTGGCGATTTTGATGCCTTGGCATGCTGGAAAATATATCAAAAAGATGTGTCGGTTTTTATAGCAACAGTAAGCTATTAATTACAGTGGAAAAACTAAATATGCGATTCCGGTACTGCTTAAAATCCTTCACTAAACAAGAAAAAAACCGACGAAACTCGAAACGTGCCACTTTTCACCTATGCTTTAAAGATCGTCACTTAACTAAGATATGCCACTTTTCGTGAATAGTGACAGTACGTTTCCGCCAATTCAAAAGTGACATAGTGCCTAGTAGCTAAGAGTCACTTTTCCTATGGGAGTGCGATATGTTTTGTCTTCCAACCAGAATCCAAGCAACGACCCACATCCAACACCACCTTGAGTTTATGAGAGACTGGTGCAAAAAGTGCACGACAAGACAGGACGAGGAAAAAAAAAGAACACGGTGTAGGCTCACACTGAAAAAACTTGCCCTCAACCAAAGATCAATTACAATTACTTAGAATTTCCAACACCTAGACACAAGATTTAAGAAACATCAGCTTATCAGAAGAGTAAGACGACTACAAACTTTGGACATACGGAGTGGGATGTAGGGTTCCGCCAAGTGGATCCAATCCTTACCATCCAAGTTCCTTCGACAAATTGTTAAAGCTCTTTACTAAGTCATTAACTTCACTTCCACAACGACTTCAACATTCTATTTGTCAACGGTCTGATCCTATCCCGCTTCAAAAAGTTAGCTTTATCTACACTTTTCCATCCTGAGAACCAGCCAGTCACGTTAGTCCGTCACAACAACCGTCGTCTATTCTTTAACCCGTGTCCTCCAGGTTGAGGTGAAAGGGAAAACCCATAAAACTTATTTGAACATGTATTTTAATGGTTTAAAAAGAGTGAAAATATTTTTTTAAGGCATATGAAAGTGTTTATCATCGGAGGATATTCCAGACAAAGAACGCTTTCGTGAAGTTTTGAAGAATAATCGCATCGGACAACAGGAGAAAGTTCTGGTTACTGGAGCTCAACTATGAAAATAATAAGAAAACACGTACTAACTTTAAAAAGCTCGTTTGACGCCCATTCTTACAGTCTCCTAGAAAGACTCAAGAAAATTTATCCTTCCGTAACATATTTTAAAAGAAAACGTGATTGTACTGGCTTTTAACGTGTGCAACAGATGAGAGATTTGTACGACCTCAGAGTGTCCTTTAAGAAGAGAACTAAAGAAATGCGTGTGAATAGACATCTAAGGAATGAGGGTTTTAGCGAAGGAATGCAAAATACAAAAAGTATTGGAGGGTTTGAAGTATCAAAGCGGATCACTATTTCCAATACGAATATCCTCAAGGCAACTTCAAACAAAAGCCTACCTCTGCGTAACTCACTACAAAGTTATGCTTTAATGAGTATAATCTGCATGTTTTTTATTTATAAAAATATATAATAAGTGGACTAAATCAATGGGTGTTAATATAAATAACCAAATATTGCGATGTACCGTGAATGTTTATTGAAGTAAAAAGTGTTTTTCTCAGTGTTCGGAATGCGTCATACTTTCATACGTCCATTTTAAAAAGTCAAAAGTATGGCGGGGGAGCGGTAAATTTATCTAGAACTGCTTCGCTCACGGACTGGACATCATACGACTCTGCCTTATCTGGACCATTGTTTCCTTACCTTTTGTCCTTTAAACATTGTTCATGTGCTATTTTCAATCACTGTACTGGAATTGTCGGATCAGGGAGAACAAATGTAACGAAGTAACTCGGCCAAGTGTTTCACCTCCTAGGAAATGGGCTTTTATAAATTGGAATCGATTGGAGTTACTCTTAAGACTCAAGCGAAGGCGTATTGCGTGCTATCCCCGCCGATTGTAATACATTTCTAATTAATTATAACTTCCGATTCAGGAATGCGATTCAATTTCCTTATTCCTCTTAAATATCCGTTGCCCGCCCTGCACTACTCCTCTGATTACAAGTATTTTCCTTTTTTTATTTATTACATTTGGAGGAATTTTGGTTTAAAAGTTGTATTATTTTATTTGGGTGTCAGAAGGGGAAATTAAAATCTCTGCATCCTTCACGTTAATGGTTTAATTAATTTGCAAAAAAATACATTCGGTTGTCGAGGCTGGTTAATTATTTTCCTGAGAAACAAGATATTTCGGAAAATACTGAAAAGATTATCAAAATAAGACTTTGAAAACGAACTTTTAGTTGGAAATCGATGCTAAGACCTGGGGCGTCGGTGGCAACGGTTTAGGCGTTGACACAGCGCTCATCACTCTAAGGTAAAGGCCCCGGGTTCGAATCCAGTGTACCAAACGACCAAGAAAGTTTGAATGTATATATAACACAAAAAATCGATTCTGAAGATACTAAATCTCTATAAATGCGTTCTGACGGTTGCAAATTGTAATATACACGGGCGTCGGTGGCCGCGAGGTTTCGTCTTTGACACGGCGGTCATCACTGTAAGGTCAAGGTCCCGGGTTCGAATGCAGCGGCCCTGCATTCGAACCCGACATATTTACAAATGGGCTTTTTTTTTTTCAAAAACACCGCCACACTGGGGGTTTATACGACCTCCGCTGTTGCAAATCCTCGTTAAAAAAATGTTAAGACCGCTGTGGGCTTCGGTTGTGAAGTCTGGGGCTCAATGTCTTTAATCTACAATATTCTGTCTAAAATTCTACATTAAATCCTAAATTCTTCCCTTTATATTTCTAGTTATACCGTTCGTACTCTCACTGTACAGGACCTAATTACAACCATTTATGAAAACCAACCTATCAATTCCTACGCTATCAGAAAATCGTTCGAGACGAGCAAATCAGAAGTGCTGAGACATTCTCAGTGAACACTGATGAACCAATAATGTGAAGGAGTGGATAATAATCATTAAAAAATATTAATTTCATAAAATCATTATAGTTGTAAGAAACAAAAGATATTAATATGTGTATACATTTTTCCCATCAAATTAACCCTTTCTTTACATACAAATTATATGTATAATTAAAAATACATTAAAGTATTTTGAAATGAAATATTTATTTTTATATAAATTTAAGTGAAATTGTAATCAATTTTTCTAAGAACCCAATTTATACTTATATAAAATTTCAAATCAAAATAAAAATCCTTTAATTTTTATATTTAATTCAATCCGTTAGATTTCGTGGTCTGATTGACCAAATAACTTCTTTTAATTAATTAATATTTTTATGTAAGGTTTTGGTTGAAATGAAAAACTTAAGTGTCACGAGCGGGATGGGAACCCACGACCTTCGGCTTGATAAGCCGTTGCTCTACCACTTGAGCTGTCGTGACTTGGTGTCCGAGTGGCTCGAGTGGTAAAGCACCGGGGTAATAAGCCGAAGGTCGTGGGTTCGCATCCCGCTCGTGACACTTTAGTTTTTCATTTCAACCAAAGACTTACATAAAAAGATTAAGTAATGATGGCGAAAAAGATGAACGAGCGTATCGTATGTAATACAGTATTGGAAAACTGAAATTTAAAAAAAAGCAAAGCTTATTGCGGTGTAGACTCAATTTTTCTAAAGTATTGAAGAAGTAGTGTAACAAAAATAAGACGGCCGACGAAGCGAAACGAGCTAAGTTTATGACAGTTTAAATAAATTACATCTTTCTATTTTTAGGTTAAGTAAATGAAAGAAGTTGAATCACGAAAGATCACAAAATATAACGGATTTAATAAGTAAACCGAACTATATTTTCACTAACATCTCCGCGTGGCCTCTTCATATGACGTCGAGAATCCAATCCGATTACACGACATTTGAAAAATAGCAAAAAGGAGGGAAAATTCGAAAGGTTGTAGGTTGAGATGGGGAGTTGGTGTCTGAGTGGATCGAAGTGGTAGTAGAGCAGCTAGGCGATGATTGTGGGTTCGAATTCCGCTCGCGACACTAGCTTTTTCATTTCAACTAAAACCTAACATAAAAAGATTTAATTTGATCTTTTATTGGTCTTTGTTTTAAAATTATTACCATTTATTTTATAATTAAAAACTGTCTACAGAATTTATATAATTTCTAATATTAATTATAATTAATTTTCAAACTTCGATTCTGCGAGTGAAACAACCAGTTTCTCTCTTGCATATGATGAGTAGAAACACCTCCTGAAATTTTCGACACTTATCGCCAGTCACCCTCTGTGTGTGTGTTTATGTTGTTTTGGCGGTTTATATATTAAATAACCGTTCGAACTGAAAAAACATTGTACAGATGAATGATTCATCACATTAGCTATTTTGCTGTCAGTTCCACGCTCAATTTACATAGTGGTGTTATTGAAATTTTACGGAAATTCAAAGTTGGCTGACTGGGGCAAAAGTCGGTCGGACAAGGTCTGAAGGGCGGTTCAGTCGGAAAACGTTGAATTGCCGCTCTTTCAGTTCATTAATTTCTTTACTTATCATTGATAACAGAAGGCGGTTGAAATTAACGCCGTTATATCAATTAAGGAAATTGTGTGTAAATTACCTGAAGCCGATTCCTACTGGTACTGAAATGTGCCTGTATTACAATTTCATTGCTTTTGGATACGTTTTATTTCACGAACCGTATGAATATATTAACGGTATGGGCTGAGCGAATGAATGGCGACGGAATTCATTATCAATGGCACAAGTTATGAAAATTAAGCGAAACTTAATTGAAAATCCATGTTTAGGGCGGATTTTAGACTATAACACATTTACCGGCTGATCAATTAACTGATATTTGAAGAGTTTCCATAATAAACAAGGAATGAGTTTAATGTTTGCCCTATTAAAAGGATAAACGAATACGTACGCCCCAATAAACATTCAAGGGCATTTTATTTTTTCATGCCCCACTAATTATCGATTAATTTATTTTGCTCTTTTAAACACTTTGAGCGTTATTTATTAAGACATCTTAATCATATATTATAACCGGCGTGGAAATAAAGATAAAGTGGATATTAGTAGCTCAAAGCGGTTTGTAGAAAAGGGGGAAAACACAGACGAAGCGGGAAGAAAAATGTGCGCTGTATGGTAGCTGTTAGTAAGCGGTAAGCGGCCGTGCCAGATATTGTTTGCCAAGTCTAGAAAAAATATTTTTCTTTTGAAGCCAAGAAAGGCTGCTAAGTTCGACAGACTACTACCGGCTAAAACTTTAAGATTTAATCGAGCATAATCCACGGGATAAGACGGATGAGAAGGATGCCGGATCGTACTGAAACTTAGGCAGACTTTTCTTTCTGCCTTAACATTTTTTATCGGCCATAGATCGAATTAAATTGGTAATGTTTTCAAAAAATAATAAATACGGATAAATTAACATTAACAAATGCAAACAATTAAACATAAATAATATAAATTAATGAAATAAATATTCATAATGTCATATCATCATATCTGTTTGTTTTGTGTTAAATCGTAAGGTGCCGGAAATTAATAAAAAAAGGAAAATTAATCAAATCTTTCACTCAACATGCTATATAAGCACTCGAAAATTACTAACTAATGACACGTTTCAATTCGTGCCGACGTACCTAACCTGTATCCCACAGTCTAAGAGCCAACAACTTTATACGATATGGGATTTATCTATTATGAATGAGAGTATAAGGACAGGCCAGAAATTATCAAAAGAAATGTATTGGTACGACTTAATTAATGCGTATTTAAGAATACAAATACGTGTAAGAAAAAAACAAAAAACAGCTGTTAAATCATGGCCGCCATATTGGTTACCTACGCCCTAACGGATAGCAATGTGACTACATTTGCGACCTAACATCAAACATTGGCCCTGGCCTGTTAGATCGAACAATGTTAACTAGCCGATTTTTACAAGTCTTGTAATCATTTTTCTCTATCTAACAGGACCTATCAGAGTTAAGAGATAAGAGGGTTAACACAAAGTTCGTGAATACCGCTACTGTCTATGGTTTTTTTCTCATTATAATAAACGCTTAAATACTTTAAGAAAAATAAATCATGAAATCAAATAGCTGAACTGTTACTGTTCGGCCTCGTTGAACGAAAAAGAGACCAAGCTGCTGGCTGGGAAGCTTTTCGTGCTTGAAACGCCGACCCTACAAAAGTACCTGAGTGGTTGGGGGCCACGGTAGCCGAGTGCTTAAGGCGTCAGACTCTCGGCTAGTAGACCCCGCGGTCGTGGGTTCGATCCCCACCGTCACCTCTGGAATTTTTCGCCTAAGGGGACCGGTGGCCGCAATTAAAAGAAATTGACACGGCACTCATCAATGGAAGGGGCGGGACCGGATCTCAGCGACCCTGAACCTGGTCCCAACCCCCTTCAAAAATGAGTTCCTTCGATGGAAGAACATTGGTACAACGGGGGCTCAAGTTCACTTTGTGTTGTGAGCCCTCCCCCAAAAATGGAGCCAGGGTATAGTACAATAAGCTGTACAGCTGCAGTGCTCAGTCCCTGGTATCCATCCATCCACATCCACCTGAGTGGTTGGATTAGAAGAGGAGTGGTTACTTTATCCACATTGGCATAAATTACAGACATATGCTATATCAAAAGAACTGTATTGGTTTGACTTAATTAATGCGTATTTGAGAATAAAAATACGTGAAAACAAAAAACAGCTCTTCTATTCACGGATGCCATGTTGATTACCTACACCCTAACGGACAGCAAAGTGACTACATTTTCGACCTAACATTGGCTCTGGCCTGTTAGATGTAGCGATGTTAACTAGCCAATTCTTACAAGTCTGAGTCATCATTTTTATCGATCTAACAGGGCTTAACTGGGTTAACACAAAGATCGTGTAGTATAAATCTATTGTAGTATAAAATTTTTGAATTACCACCTTCAGCAAACTTCGGATATCTACTTCCGATGCTGATTGCTATCGGTTTCTTATCTGATGGTTGGTATAATTTTTATAATCTCCTTTGTGAAGTTGGATAACTAGCAAAGTGTTGCCTGTTGCTGTGGATTTGCCTACATCCTCGTTATGCAATACTCCTGACTAACTCTTACCCAGCATAGAGCTACTTTTTAATTTTTTTATTGAATAATTGTGTATTTTCTTCATACCTTCAATTATGTTAACTGCGTACTTTGTCTAAATCTACGTCCACAACGTAATCCAATAATTTTAATACAGCAACAACCTCAGTCGGAAATATTGAAATTTTGGGTATTGTCGTCGTTGATTATTTTTTTGGGTCAAAGAAAGGTACAACCGGGTTTTGCCATTTGCAACTTGCAGTGAAGGTTCGCCGAACTTGGGCAGGTTGGAAGATTGGAATTAAGAGATGACATTTTTCTTTGTTGTGATTGTTTTTTTTTTTTTCAAAACGTTTTTTATTTATTGACGGCGTTCATTTGACGAATCGGTTATGCATACCAAATAGTATCATGACAAGCGTTAGGTGGCTTACAAGGAGGATCTTTTTATCGGGAACGGCTTTTTGTGATTAAAGTAACGACCGATTCGATCGAATACCGATCCCGTTGAACCGAATACACTCAACTATCAACTAAAATCGGCCTACTTCGGAGAGTTCATTTCCTCAATGGCAATATAAAGGCTATTCACTATTCGTCGTTGGACGGGGTAATCGTGTACTTTTGGTAGTCTGTATATACGCTGGATTCTTAGGAGAGAACTGTTCAGAGTATTCGAAATGTTTCAGAGTTAATGGGAAAACAGTATTAAACAAATTTGCCTAAAATGTGTGGTGTTTAGTGACCATTAGTCAATGATTATTTGGCGATCGTGCGGTGCGGTCTGGTGTGACATAGGGTTTAGAAAAATATTTTCTTAATCGTGCCAACGTTTCGATCTTTATTGAAATCATCTTCTGGGCTCAAAGTGTTTGTTTTCTGAGTAGATGTGTGATTCTTCTGTGACGTATTGACAGTGGCCTTACAGAAGAATTACACTTCTGCACAGAAAACAAGCACTTTGAATCCTGAAGATGATTTCAATAGAGATCGAAACGTTGGCACAATAAAGAACATGCTTTTCTAAAACCTACGTCAAACCAGACCCCCATCTCATGATCTCCAAATAATCAATTGCCTGGAAGTTGACAGCAGGTTTGTTAATTTCATCACCATGTTTAATGATCACCTATGAAAAAATTCAATCGGTCAAAACTGCAAAAAAAAGTTGAAAAGCGTTTGAATTGAAAAATGACAAATTATCAAGCACATTTGGACAGGGGTTGAGAAGGAATCGGTAAATGTGATTTTCGGTGTTGGCTGTACCGTTATTTACGAAAGACTGAGTGTTGACAATCAAGGGTGGCTAACAAATTACACTTTTGGAAGTTTTTAATGAAAAGAATGCAGAACTGGCCCTGCGCCATTACTCCCTCGCCGAATTGCCTGCATTTAGTTCCAAACTTTTACGTCATTGTTTATGTCTTCTAAGGAGAGTTCGTCTGTGATTAAACCCCTCGGAAGGCTTTTAAGGATCCTTGCCGTAAAAATATACGGCCAGGGTGAAAAAGAAATAATAAATACATTACAACGAAGCTTACAATGTTCTTTAACTTTTTTGACCTGCTTATAGACAATTTAACTTACCTATCCTGGTTTAGTTCTTGTAATAAAATTCCCCAACCGATACCAGAGGTTTAAAGCAATAAAGAAAGTGTAACGTTTTTTTTGTAAAAACGTTGTTCACATTGCCCTCTGATACACCAAACTATATACTATATTGAGAAACCAATTCGGATTTAATTTTGGTGTATACCCTTAAGCTTTACTACGCCTATATTGTGATAAAATATAAGTTCTGATGTCTCCCGATACTAGATATGCCAAAATGACATCGTTGGCGGTCATAAAGGCTAATAGTTCATGGTTCGCTCACTGGAGGTATTTGTTTGAAAGGTACAACTTGCCCTTCCTCATATCTTTGGACAACCTCTGTGACTGGCATAACCATTTGTCAACTCTTGTTGATCAAATTAATAAACAACATCACGAAGAATGCCGGTCACGAGTCCAAGCAACCGCGCATCTCACACTTACAAGGAGGTACAAATTTCTCCTGCATTGTTCGACCTGCACGAAGATAATTTTGACGGTCTTTGTCTCAATGAGTTGCGATGGATATTTAAGACAAGGAGCAAGGTTTTGCACTTAAACTCGGCTGTTTGGGTCAGAGGGGAATTGGGAATCTGTTCTTTGTGTAATTCGCGATCTATTGAAACTGTATTCCACTTCTTGGCGGAGTGCTCTTCCCTGGGTGAGATTAGCTTGGTGCATCTCGGATGTTTCACTCGGTTTTTGAGTGGTTCTAATCCGCGGCCCTTAATTACGCTAGACATGCATGGAAGTACAGACATGCATTAATTAATGAGTTTCATTTTTGATTTCTATTATATCCTGTTTTTCTATTCTCTTTTACATTTTGTCAGTTTTTATTTTCTTTGTATTGCGTAAGCTATAACTTTTATTTTATTTTATTGTGTATTTAAATTTTATGTTATGTTATTTTCTTTGGTTTCTGATTGTGTAATCAACGACCTCTGGCAGACAGATCCATGGCCTTAGATGCTTGGAAATCTAAATTATCTTTTTTCATTTTTTATGTTTAATAAAGAATTATTATTACTAAAATTCCCCAACCTCCAAGCTGAGGTAGATGCAGTTCTCGGGGGAAAAGAAGAAATAATGAGAAAGGCGCGTGGACTTCGGACAGTCAAAGGCATTAAATGCCTATGGTTTTAGCTCATAAAATGACTGGGATTGCCTAAATTGCCCAATAGACTTTGAAAAACAACAAGATTACTTTAACGTGAAATGTGTAGGTTATCATATTCGACACCAGATGTGGCTGAAAAATGTGCAATAATATCTAATTGGCAATAATCTCTCAAAAAGGAAGGCGAAGGAACTCCTCTCTCTCACACTCTCGCTCACTCTTTCTTTATTTCTTTCTCTTTCTCTCTCTGTTCACTCACACTCTCTATCACTTTCTCTTTTTCTCTCACTCCCCCCTCTCACTCTCTTTCCTCAAATATGTCTGTTTCGAACAGGTAAGTATAAAAAATTGTAATCAATGACACGGTGAAATTTATTTAGAATGTACTCTCTTCAAGCAAAAGGCTGAAAACTAATTAATTTTAACTGGAGGGTGGGAGAAGAGATGCGGGTTGGGAACATAAATCATAAACATACAGTCGAGGGGAACAATTCAGACGTAATAAAGTTATACTATTTTTATTTACTCAAATAAATGGGCGAAGTGTCTGCGACAGAGGAAAAAAAAGGTAAAACTTTTGCCTTAGACATTTTGAAAAGCTCAAATTAAATTGAAACTTGATTAATGTACATGTCTCATTTAGTTTTCATACCCGTAAAAGCTTAAATCACATTCCGAAGTAACTATTGTTGTCTCCAATATTTCAAAAAGTATCAACCGCTTGTGCAAACAATTAAAAACTCTTCTGAGCCTGCTCTCGAAAAGAT
Source organism: Cimex hemipterus (assembly GCA_039619505.1). Lineage (NCBI taxonomy): Eukaryota > Metazoa > Arthropoda > Insecta > Hemiptera > Cimicidae > Cimex > Cimex hemipterus. The sequence continues at coordinate 4,641,875 of CM077100.1, forward strand.
TTCCGTTCAAGTTTCGGAAAATCGAAAGTCTGACGAGATCCGTTTTGAATAAATTCGTCATGTTGTTTTTAATGGAGCGCCTATCATTCTCTATGGAATTTAATAATTTACTGAGCAGGACAGGGTTCGAACCGGTTTTCATCAAAACTTGAGAACTCGGTTGCTCAACCTTAAATTTGTTTCCCCGAGTTAAAAAATAATTAGATGGAGGAGTACCACCCAGTGTCTCCAACTAATTCAATCGTACTGGGGAAAAAATAAAGGAAAAAAATAACATAATTGAATTCTATCTTCTTTATAAAACTTTATATTCTACTTCTTTTCATTTTACGTTATTTATTTTACTCTACATCCTTGTTCTAAATAATAGTTTCATAATACTGAAAACCTATTCTAAATAACTACTGCTAATAAACGTGTTATTTTTCACAAGACTTTCTGCCTTGAAGGCTTTTATGCGTCAATTTCAAATATCACCTATAATTTTGTAGTAAAATAACGAAAATGAAAATTAACCCTTGTTATGGGGCTTAAAGTTTCCTTGAAAAATTACTAAATAATACTTATGTAAGGTTTAGTTTGAGATAAAAAATCTCACTGTCATGAACGGGATTCGAACCCACGGCCTTCGGCAAAAAGAGGGAAAAGTCGAGAAGTTGTAGGTTGAGCTGGAGAGTTGGTATTCGAGTGGATTGAAGTCACCATAGCTCAAGTGGTAAAACAGCGGCGTATTTAGCCGAAGGTCGAGGGTTCGAATCCCCCTCCTGAAACTGAGTTTTTATCCCAACCAATACCGTACATAAAGGTTAATTAATTGAAAAGAATTTAATCGGTCAATCAGACCACGACACCTAATCGATTTAATAAAAAAATAAGCTTACTCATAAATTGAATAAAGAGTAGATAGTTGTGCTTAGTATATAAATGTTCCATGAGAAAATGGACAGTTAAAAAAAATGACGTAAAAACTAAAAAAAAAATGCCAAAAAATTAAAATATACAATAAACTTTATGTATACGCAAGTATGGTTGAGTTGGAAAATTAGTGTCACGAACAGGGCTCGAACACAAGACCTCCGGATCAGTACCCCACCCCCCGAAGGTTGCGGTTTCGAATCCCGCTCCTGACACCAATTTTTCATATAAACCATACATTCCTATAATTAAAGTCTATTGTATTTTGTTGGCGCATTTTATTATTTGCATTTTACTTTATTATTCTAATAATCAAAATAATTAATTTGACCCAATTAAAAACATGTATTAGTTTATTTATAAGAATTACAATGAAATAATGTTCAATATATTGAAGATCTACAAAACATTTTGCCTAATATTTTCATCTCAATCATTAAATTTTATGCAAAACAGTGTTGAAATAAAACACACAAGTGTTTGATTTTAGTATTCGTTCCATTATTTTATTTTAGTTTAATTTTTTCGTCATTATTAATTTTCGGGATTAGAGTGATTACCGTAATACCTCAAAAAGGGAATATCATGGGGAAAATATCTACGAGGAATGGCTGTTTAGTCCCTCGACGCCCATGCCTTTTTCATTTCCTCGGTGACGTTAGTTAAAGCGCGAGTCGACCGACTCAGCAGTCACTCCGCCCCTCTTCAGACTTAATTAACCTCTGTCACTTTACTTACTGCTGACAATTTAAGGCCGAAAACTAAGAAAGAAGGTGGTGTTCACGTTCTATCCGGCCGTCCGGACGAATGAGCTTTGGCATCTTCCGTTCCTCCGTCCGTGCGGGAAAATCGTCCGGAGCCGTGTTAACAATTTCCGAGAGCGGGATCGCAGTTTACGTCCTTTATTTCGACAAATGTTTGCGATCGATTTAGGTGTAACATTTGCCAATAAGGTTTAACTCACATCCGCGTACGAAGAGAAACATATAATAACGCCATATAATCAACAAGTCAACAAATTACCTCCCTCCCCCCAATCAGTAGTTAGACGAAAGGTTCGGACCGATAGGATGATGACCAGCAATTATCCAACTATAACAGTTCATCAACTCGTCGAGGTTAACTTCAAAATAGAAGAGATATGGGAATTGTTGGGCGAATTCGATGATGGTGGCGAACGCGCCGAGTTTGAAACATGGCCACACTTCAAAGTTAAGGTCAATTTCAATTATTTTATTACTATTATTGTTATTACAAACCCGATTATTCAAAAGTCCGCTAATTCTTCACAAGTTGAAAAAAAAGGGAAATTACTCTTAAAAATATGTGGTGTTTAGTGACCTCGAAGATGATTTCAATAAAGATCGAAACGTTGGCACGATAAAGAAAATGTTTTTCTAAAACCTACCCCACACCAGACCGCATCTCACGGCCTCCCAATAATCATCAAAGAACGGTCATAAAACACCACACATTCTACACGAAAAAGAGCGAAGATCATGAGATTCTATCAACAGATTTCAACTCCACTTGGACACCAAGCAAAAAGTATTCTGAAGGACATCGCCAACAATGAGAAGAAGCTCGCATCGGCTATCAATCAGAGATTTTTTTTTTGGTGAAATGCAGATAACAGAAAGCCCTGTAGATGATTTCAATGAAGGTCAAAATGTTGGAACGATAAAGAAAATGTTTTTCTAAAACCTTCGTCACACCAGACCGCATCTCACGACCTCCGAATAACCTAAAAATAGAACCGTTATCTCGACATTACTGGAAAGAGTGCCAGTTGACATCCATTGACTATACGGACTTAGATACAAACAAATTCATTTTTCCGTAGAAACCAATGTAAATTTACTAAAAAAAATTGTAAACCTTGTGAAAACTTGACACTTTGGCAGCCGTTATATCTTATATTATTGCTTACCATGAGTATTTATCGAGTGAAAAATAAATTAAAAAAGAACCAAAATACAATAAAAGTCGTTTTTCTCTGTGTTTAGGGATATTATCCAAAAAACCTACAATGGATTAAAACATTAATTTAAAAAATAGCCCCAGAATCTCTGGAAATTCAAATTATTCACTATACAGTAAGATGCCGGAATCTGCTATTTAACTGTACAAAGTTTCACCAAATTCCGACTTAATTATAGCAGAAAAGGATGTATACGATTAAATTGTTTATGACGATATAATTTCGGTTTCCTTCCTGTCACGTGAGACGTTACCATAACATCAGCCAAATCATCAGCTACAATTCAATTGTCCCTTAACGTTGATTAATTCGATGTAATTGTTAATGAGTGAATGTTCTCAATGCTTATCGATTAACGGTCACTAACCTCTACATTAATTAGTAATGCTTTTTTTTTTTTTCTAAATGAATCATTAGATGGTAGGATTTATGATCTAATGAAGGAATACCTATAAGGTAGATAAAACATTTCGAATTAAAATACCCGAGGTGTGATATTGACTATGTCTGGTATGCAGTGGCTCTAATACCGAGTGAAAGTAAGAAGGAAGTATCTATGGAAATAAACCAAGGGTAATATGTTTTTCAGGAGGAGACTATAGCTATAAAACATTATGTCGAGGGCAGCTTATCGGACAAACATAGGTTATACAATCTAATCATGATTAAAGCCATCTACTTCATCGGTAAGAAAGAACAGAACGTTTGGAATTGCAACAAGGTTGTTCTGCTAGGCATTCGGAACAACACAAGCATCCATGTTTGGGTACAAGAACATACAGCGCAGAGGGGAATCAAGAAGGACATCAAAAAGAAAATCTATCAGCCAGACCAACGCTTTTGCGGCATACCAAATTGCTAAGAACGAAAAAGTTCAGAACAATCGTAGAAACAAACAGCAGAACTGTTAAAGCTAGGACGTGTTATTATAGTTAGGGACTGCGGACTGGACCATAGTCTCCGGATGAGTAGGAACAAGGCTGTCAAGATAACGCAGCCTGAGATTCTTAACCATGGGAAATGGATAGACCGTGGGTGAAGGATACTCACGACAGACTTTAACAAAACCTTTGGCTCTGATAAAAAGGAATTAGGCCTCTTTCAGACGTTTGGTTGATTCAACTCAGTTACGGCCGTGTGAAGACTTTTCTTTGGCGTTTTCATACCAGACTACTTGTGGAATCAACCTCTCTTCCCAATTGGAGGTCACTGCGGTATAGAACACAAGGAGGCAGGAGCACTTTTTGTGTTGTTATAAAATTCGGAAACGGGAGCTTTCTCTCAGTGTTGTGCTACTTCCCGCCCGCTAAGCTTCACTTCTTTGAATTAAGTTATTCTACTCCTCACACCTCACGTCCCATTCTATGGGACTAATACAGCAGTCTTCAATGAACTACTCCACATTGAAACTTCCAATTTCTTTCCATGGTGAACTCGGTTGACTCAACTAGGCGACTGTGTGAAGGACGAACGCCGACCCAGTGTCTTTTGAGTTGGATCAACCTGTGGGTATGAGAACGAGAGCGGCAGATGTGGCTGCTGGCCATCGCCTGGGCGGACGAGTTGATTGCGTGTGAAGGTGTTGGGACGATTTCCAAAAATTTTGCTACCACGTTACACTCCTTGACACCCCGTAACTAGGTGAATCAACTAGTCGCCTCGTTGATTGCGCAATAGACCAATATGGGGTAAGGTCATAAAGAGGATCCTTTCAACCTTCAACCTTGGGGTTAGGTTTAGTTTTGCTAGGGACTCTAAAACCAACGATGGACAAGATCTCAGGAGTTTAAGTATGTTAGAGCAGTTTAGAACGAACTCGAAAATGAAGACAGCATTCTGGACGCAGTCTCCTCCGGACGTTGAAACTGCCGGAAAGGAAGATTTGGATGAGGAACAGGTAGGTGAATAATGATGTAATAACATATTAAATACATAATCAATCAATTTTCTGATTTTTATTATAGTATAACTATTTATTTAATAACGGTTTTTTGTATTTGTAAACAGCAAATTTTTCTGGTAGTGTCTCTTTTAATCGAGAACTATAAGATTTCTCTAATAAGTTATTTTTTTGTTAAAATTAATCCATTTATGGCTGCTATGCATTAGAACAAATATACGGAACGCGACGAGAATTAAAGCCGAAACAAATTTCGTTTTAAGCTGGGGGGAGCTTTACCGGCCTTTAACTTACTAAGCTGTATTCGGGAAATATCAGTAGTTACGCTTGTTTATAACCCGTCTGCACAAACCGTTAACTGAGATTTAGTGGCGTATAATGTGCACATCATTAAAAAAAAAATCGGTATGGAAGATAAAGAAATAAATAAAACAACATCATGAATGCTTCATTTCTTTTAACCTTTTGGGGGATAACATTATTAACATTCTAAAATGAATCAGGCTTATGGTCCTAATTCTAGGGACATTAGAAGGTTTGATTGAAATCAGTTCTATAACGTGTATTTTCAAGAATCGGTATCATCGGTTCAGTTCTGCCTGTGTAATGGCTGGACCTCACATGACCTTTATAATGATAAACCATCAGTGGCTTAGGCTATATTAATACCCAATGGAATGATCCACGGCGTGAAAAAGATCGCTCGCCATTGCGGTAATTATAAATTATTAGTTAATGAATAATTTCCCTGCGACTAGAGTAACACAGAAAGGATTGTTAACCCCGTCATAAGCAGTGCTAAATAGAGTGGTGTCCGTTTATTAAACAGTCGGCCTTCTTGCGGTGACGATGACCCCACTTGTCCGTACAAGTTGTTGGACAACACAGCCAGCAGTTCAGTACCTTCAATGCCACATCGTTCGGAGCTTATATCGTTCCGTTGAGATAAAAATGTTAAGAAGTTTCAAAAATTGTGAATTATGGATGATAGTACTTTCTTTAGAGGAAGAAGATGCCAATTGGCGAAAAAATTATCACAAAAGGAGTAGTATATAGGCTCACGACGCAGGGAAAAAAGATGTTGAAGGGGAATATTACTCGATGCACATCTAATGTAAGTTTTGTATAAAATTATAAAAAATTTTAATATAAAATTGTATTCAATGTTATAAAAAGACAATAGAGAATAGATAAAAGAAATATTAATATTAATAATAAAAAATAAACTTTACTGATCTGTGTCCGTCAAAACTAAACTAGTCGGGCATGGTGCGGTCTCGGTACGGTGAGGTGGGGATTAGCAGATTCACTTCCACTGTCCCTAATCGGTCTCCGTGTGACGGCAGACGGACGGCCGTCACGCGGTGCGGGCTCGGTGAAGTCATATGTTGTCCAGCCTTAAGTCGTATTGGAGCTTCCAGGTAGTCGCTTGTCTAGTAACAACCCAAAGTAGCGATGTCGTTTTCGGGTGGAAGGTAGTTGAATAATAAAGTCACGGAACTACAACGGATCAGTGTTGACAAAGAAGAATTAATGAAAATATGCATCGACTTAAAACTTTCGGACATACAGGAAGCTATAAAGGCATTTATATCCTTTTAAAAATTTAAAAATGTCGGGGATGCCTAAATGGCCTTTGACAAAAACAACAAGGTTGATTTAGGAGGATTAAATGGTTTGTAATACTAGCCCAAAAAAGGGGCAGTCGGCTTCTCATCAATGGGACTGGAACCACTAGTTGGAGCTGAAATGTTGGCTTAAGAAGGAAAAACAAAAGCACTAGGTATGACGAAAACTAAGAGACTTAAAATCTTTAAAAATGGAAGCTATGGCTTTTAGTGGAAAGGTTAAGTGGAAGGAGTGGGCGTAGTGATGGTAAATGATAAAGTGTGTGCGCTACAACAGGTAGGGGTTGGAGGATGGAAGAAAATGGAGCGTCTTCAGATAATGGTATCTTGGAGACCATACTGCATAAAGCCGGTCGGCCAGGTAAGATCTGTAGATAAGGATGTCTACAGAGGATGCCCTGACTTTCCAGAATAAACCCCGGCGTAATACACGGCCGAACATTGTTCGACATCCAAGAAATTCCATGGCAGCAATTCTTTTCCCCGAAGTTATGAAGCATGATGTCCGCAACACGACAGCACCAACTTTATGGTGAGCGAATTATACAGAGTTTATCAATAAGTTTACCAATAATTGGTCCCGAATGGGACGGAGTAAATTTGGAAGGTGGTTTCGTACTTTTAGAGCTTGGATGAACCATGGAAAACTACCAAGTTATTTGGAAGTGAATGGGACGGAGAGTTGCAATATAAATGGAAAACTAGATTTTCTTGGCAGTTTATGAAGTACGGAAGATTTAATAAGGTCAAATCCAAGAGCTTTCTCCAGGGGTAGATTTCCCATTTCGTATTGAGTTCGGAAAGAATTTTTGTGGGTAATTTACTTGGTTGACTCTTTCGGTTAGGGTGATTACGAAACCAAGAGGCCTATTTTCCTCCCATCAGATAAAGTCGAGGGAAGAGTTAAAACGAGAAGGATTGATAGTTACACCTTTAAGTAAAAATACATTAAGGTGTGTTTACCATTTTCTTATCACGTGTTTTTTAATAAAAATAAAATTCTTCGATAGGCTGAAAGTACGTGAAGTATTATTCATGAGCATATAACGCATGAAGAGGGAAGTTTAGAAGAATCTTTCCCGACTAAGTTTCCCGAATATTTCTGGTTGTTCTTGGACGACAGACTTTTAAAAAAATCAATGTAAAAATTGCATTAGAAAGCAATCATTTTCGTGTCAGCGCAGATTGGATAATTAGTGAGGTATTGCCAAACTTCGTTACCGTGCACAACTTTCGTTTAATAGTAGATGGTACTCATCGATGGGAGTAATCAATTCTGTCAAACTCTTGATGTGATGACTACCCTACTTAGGCTGTTATAGTGAGGCGATGGGTCGTTAGGGCTGTAACCTTAGTTAAGGCTAATAAAAATGCCAAGCTTTTCAACAATATTCTTAAAGGAGTTTAATTCGTGCCAAGGGGTAATTAATCTTATACTTGCAACGGACTTTTATAAGTTTACTTAAATATAAAGGGGGAATTTGTATCGAATTAATGACAATTAAAATCGACGAGATAATTAATCATCACTGAATGAACTTTCTACAGCGCACACTTGACTGCATCGTGTTGAATTCACCACTGACTCCTTAAAAAGTCCATTTATATTTAGTCATAACTGATAAACTAAGGTTTAAACGCACATATCTAATCGTTAATATGATCAGAATAGTTAATTCATAATTTTAAACGAAGTGGTCACTTATACATAGTATACTTGACAAATATTTTTGTGTCGCCTTTTGTGTATACTGAGAGTGAATGTATTTATTAGAGAGAATCTGTAGTCTGAAGCGATGGTGAGAATACCTAATTAAGAAATGTTTAAACTTTCATATTATGTATGAAGGGTGATAGAGGACCATACAGTACTCCACCACACTACTTGGTAAATATCTCGTTTTGGCAGTAATGAGGGAAATTGTATTTATTAGAGTGAATGTCTGAGATGATAACGGGCTACTTAATACTCTTATCGGACCTCAATTAGAGTAGTGGAATATCGAGTACTCCACCAAACTACATGGAGATATCTCGTTTTGCATCATCCTATGATTATGAAGAACGCGTCTAAAATAAGAAAAAAATGTAACGAGTATCTACGCTACATGCAGATACAAATGTCTTATGATTGCTATTTAAATACACACTCGCAAATTATCGGGGTACGCTTATTTATTAATTTGAGGATTGTTTTTATTTGGAAGCTCATTACAACCGCGTCGCGTCACAGAGGGCAATCGCGTCGCGTCATAAGAATCAATCGAGTCGAGTCATAAGAATCAATCGCGTAGCGTCATATGCGTCAATCGCGTTGCGTCACGCGTCACATGCGTCGAAGGCGTCGCGTCTCATGCGTCATAAGCGTCTTGTCCCATCGTCAAAAGCGTCAATCGCGTCGCGACTTAAAAAACACCTGCCCACCAATCTCGCGTAACCTTGGTAAACAGTGTACACACAGGCACGGGCGTGGTAACAGTTTCCGTGTTAAACTTTCGGACTGACCCCCAGCCGTAAGACATACCCATGTCAAAATTTGATCAAAATCGGACCAGCAGATCTCAAGATTACCTCTTACGAACTGTCTCCGTTTATTATATTAGTGTAAGTTATTCAAAATTGCTCGTTTATAAATATCAAAAAGTGACACGTAGTTTTTTTAAAGGTTAATTTACTTCAAATTTCCTTTCGTTTCGGGCTATTTCATTCCATCATAAGAACTCAGCAGTCTCGCCTACCATTCCATTGCGTTTTTTTCATGTAAGCTTCCAATTGTCTCTCTTCAAAAGGCCATTAAAAAAAAAGAAAGCGAAAAGACTGCTAGGTTTCCTGATTATGGGCAACTTTAGAAAAGTTGTTAGAAAGGTAAAAAATATACATATTTACAAATTTTAATTGTAATTAATACGGTCTAATAAGTGCCCAATATCAAATATTAATATAAAATTTAAAAAATAGGAAATGTATATACAGGAATTTTTCGTCACAAGCTTAAATTTTAAACCATCTCCTGACATTTGAAATTAAAAAAATTGAAGTTAAAAAAGGTTAAATCAAAATGTGAAAAAGTTAATTTGTAGTTAAAAAGGGTTAATACGATTGAAAAATGCTATATTTATTTGCCGTGATATAATTCCCTATGGACGACCACGTATCCTACATAAAAAACTTCTTCCAATCCCCTTCGCCGGGAAGATGTCCCTTGGGCCAAATCACACGAATAAAAATCCTGTCTTCCCAACACTTATCCACCATCAGAGTTAATTTACTTCTGATTAAACAATGGGTTATGAAAGGGCTAATATGCGTGGAAACAGTAAATAATTCATTATACTTAGTGGCCTATTGACCAAATTACTTCTTTCGATTAATTAATCTTTTTATGTAAAGTTTTAGTTGAGATAAAAAAGTGAGTGTCACGAGCGGGATTCGAACCCACGACCTTCGGCTTGATACGCCGCTACTCTACCACTTGAGCTGTCGTGACTTGGTGTCCGAGTGGCTCGAGTGGTAAAGCACCGGGGTAATAAGCCGAAGGTCGTGGGTTCGCATCCCGCTCGTGACACTTAAGTTTTTCATTTCAACCAAATACTTACATAAAAAGATTAAGTAATTGAAAATAGTAAGTAATGAAGGCGAAAAAGATGAACGAGCGTATCGTATGTAATATAGTATTGGAAAACTGAAATTTAAAAAAAAGAAAAGCTTATTACGGTGTAGATTCAAGTTTTTCCAAAGTACTGAATATGTAGTGTAACAAAAATAAGACGGCCGACGGAGCGAAACGAGCTAAGTTTATGACAGTTTAAATAAATTACATCTATCTATTTTCCCCGTGCTGTGGATTTTACGATGCCGGTTCGTCTAGGGTGGTCTGTTTTTTTAGAATTTGAATTTGCTTTTAATTCAGGCAACAAACTTTATGAAACTATCTTGTAGTAAATTCATTCAAAAAGTTCCAGAACAAAACTTGCTTACTGGGAACCGACATTTTATTTGTTCAAGAGTTTCTTTCGAATTAAACAAGTTATCACACAACACAAGCAAATCAGTTTGACACTTGATTTGACGCAATAAGTGCTTTATCTTATAAACACTTAATTTTAACAACAATTAACGTTCTCATCTCAATAATAACCGCCCTAATGGAGTTGGCATACCGGAGGCTGTTAAGCTGATTCCCATCTCTACAGAATTATGTAGGGCTCCGCCCCAATGGCCAAGCTAGGTGGGTGCTTGTAAGTAACTGATCTGCTTTCGCTGCAAATTGCCTTTTTGGCTTTAAGAAATGTTTTACCAGAAGACCTAATATTAAAAGCCAAGGAGTATTTTCCTAGGGAAAATGGATTTCAAAATTATTATATGATTCAAAAATCTGGCTTTTGCATAATAAAACATTCCCTTATAATATATTGGGTTGGTGCAAAACTAACGAAGGTTTTGAAAAGGAAGCCAAAACTATTTTTAATTTTTATCAAATAAAGAAAATTTATTCGTAATATTTTACATCACATTCTACATCTTTGCGAACTCTCACAATAAAATCTTAGAAGGCGTCACCACCTTCTCTAATAAATTCATCCGTCAAAAAAAGATTAAAACCCCTAAACAGTGAAGACCTGTTAGGCGAGAGGATGGTTCAGGGGGCGGTATCCTAAATGGTTAAGTTTCCGCAGGTTTGGCATTGAGACATATGACCTGGCATTATCGTGAAGAAGAATTTCACCACCGGTTTACCAGGGCTGGACAAAGACGGTGCAGTTTCCCCAATATTTCTATGCGTAGTGCCACCATATTTCAGGAAATTACTGTGAACAAGCCTAGCAGTACGCCACTAAACATAACCTTTTTAGGTGCAGATTTAGTTTTGGGAAGTGTTCCGGCATTTCATCCTTTGCCACCACTCAGCTGTACGGCACCTGATATCGTACAGAACCCATTTCTTTTCGCACGTGATGAAAGTTTTGGTGGCGCAACAGAAGAGACGTGCAAATTTCAAGCGTCGCTTTCTTTATGGACTTCTTTTAGTTCTTGGGTGCCCACTGGGCGAGCTTCTTTACTCGACAAATTTGCAAAAGATGCGAAAACGGTTGCGTGGGCAACACTAAGCTTTTCTGCAATTTCCCGTGTTGTCTTACGAGAATTTTCTGCAATCAACATTTCGGGGTGGTCGTCCACAACGGAAGGCATACAAGATCGAAATGTCTAAGGCGAAATCTATGAAACCATCGTTTCACCATGCATTGCCTAATGCTCTCCTCCCCCCAAACTGTATTCATGCTACCCAGCGGTGAGCCTTCTAAAGAACAAATAATTAGTGACTATACTATACTATCACTCTTCAAGTCACTCTTTCACATCAATACTTATGGAATGACGTGGCCACTATATTTGTGTCGACGAGGAGGATTTTCTGAAATGGTAGTATAACTGAACTGGCGGACCAAGGCATCGTGATTGATAATTTTTTTCTAAACGGCATTCGCCATATCTGGAACAATGGGAATTTTAAGGTTTGGTGCAGGGTGAGGTTTAATACATAAAATAGGAGGGGCTTTTATCTTTGGCTGCGTTGGGTTGGTTGACCCCCCTAAGTTTACGTAGGTTTGAGTACCATCGTGTATAAGATCCTTTTGTAGTTTAGTGGTAGTTTGGATTGTCTGTTAGTTGGTTCAGTTCTTTCGTGCAGATTCCACCTAAGTCGTCTGTCCAGGTCCCAAGTACCGTAAGTAACAGGTGGTAGTTTTCGAAACATATGTTGAGGCTTTGCGGCTTTAAAGGTTTCTTATTGCAGTGACGGGATTTCCTTTAGAAAAGTTGGAGGGGATTGTTTCTGGTAAGGATGGGAATGTCTGGGATATAATATAAGGGATAACGGCCAGTTAGGTATGATTTTAGGATTGTTTACTGGGTGCTGGGCCCGGGTGCCAAAGTCAATCTACGACTTGAGCAATATGAACACCCGCACAAACTGCTTCTATACAAGGAATGGTGAAGTGACGTCCATGAGATGGCACTGATGTATTGTGGAGGGTAGGGGAGCTGAGTACAAACTGGAATAGTGGGGTTCCATGGGCATTAAAGGAAGGAGACTTATAGGGCGGTGCAATGACTGGGAGATTGACAGATCTGGCTAGTGTATGGAGAATTATAATGGAAAACTTTCAAATTGCAAGGAAGTACGTTTTCACAAAACGGAGGTAAATGTAAGTAAGGAAATCTAGTTAGGTTTACGTAACTAACTAAACGTATAGAGCGATGGATTTGAGTTCGTAATAAAATCAAAACCAGGATTCTTTTTGAGAAGGGAATGTCTGCGTGTTTAATGCAGAAAGGGGAAAAGGCTTTACGAAGGACTTGATTTCATTCGTCTTAAGAGGGTTATGGATATAAAACCGAGTGGCGTGAAGATGATAGATAACTGCTGGGAAGACGGGATTTTCCATCGTCTGATTTAGCCTAATAGCCATCATCCCTGCGAAGGGGATTGGAAGATGTTTTATGTAGAATACGTGCTCGTCGGAATTATTACAAGACAAATAATTACAGCTTTTTTCAACCAAATGAACCCGTTTTAATTTCAAATAGGTTTTAATTTACAATTTACTCTTTTTAACTTTAACTTAAAATAACCCACGGTTCAAAGCATTACAAAAATTTCGGAGAAGATATGAAATATAAATATGTTAATTCAAATTCCTGCATATTTGCAAATTGTTTTTAAATATAAATCAATTGGACTGTTAGAAGATCTTAAAGAAAATTACTTAAACCCTATCAATGCTATTACGACTTAGAATGATACAAGATTAATTACCAAACTAAAAAATTTAAAATAAAAATAAAATGGGTTTTTATATAAATTATCACATGAAAATTAATTACAATTACGTAATACTACTGCTATTAAGATACTAGTACTGTTACGTACTTACTTTACCGTACTATTACTACCACTATGAAAATAATTATACTAATAATACTTTTTTTTAACGAAGGTTCGCAACAGCCTGATGTTTTTGATAACAGCCCATTTGTCCCAAGGCCAAGATTCGAACCTGGGACCTTTACCTTACACTGATAACACCTAAACGTTGCCAGCCACCGACCAACGCCCCCTCATCTATTAATTCGAGATTTACAAAAAAGAAGAAAAAATGTATATGTTTAACAAATTGTAAGTAATTTTGGAATGGTGATTTTAAGAGATACATTAATTTATGTTTAAAAAAACTCGAAATATATGAATAATTCACTAATTTCGTGGTCCGCTTGATCAATTGTTACACTACAATTAATTAATGTTTTTTAGTTGAGATGAAAAAAAAGTCAAAAACATGAGCGAGATTCGAACCCACGATCTTCGGCTAGATACGCCGCTGCTCTACCACTTGAGCTAACGTGACCTCGATCCATTCATTTTCCATCTCAACTAAAAAACCTTAATTAATTGTAATATATAAATAATTGTTTTTTTAAGCATACAGACATTTCATTTTTCATACTTTTATTTAGAGAATACCACGACGTATGTTTTTAACGGATTAAAGAGAGGTTCGATTTGAAATGAAAAAGGGGTCAATTTGACGGAAAAAGCTATTTCTCAGCCACAATCTCAGAATACTGAATGCATACTCTAATAATAATTTTTAATTTACCAAATTATTATTTAAAAAAATATTACCGTGAGTGTTATATTTTATCAGAAAATAATTTTTGTTATCAGCGCCACGTACGAGACAATTTCAATCAAGTTAAATCGTCGAAGAGGTCAAAATCTAAACTGAAAAAATTTAAAAAAAGCCAAAACGTTTTCTTTGTTGAAAGGTTTCACATCGTGACTTAAAGGTTTAATAAATTCCAGGCATGATTTTACAACGTTCGTATTCACAAGCTGTGCAAGTTTATAAATGAAATTAAGCCAGACAACGATGTTTAATTACGCCTTCTTTCTCCACGATTCAATTTCAAATTGAAAATAGTGTTGAAAACCGTTTCTTTGTGCACTTTAACAACGTGGAATCGTCTCGAATGTTAAAATGGCAATGATAGAATGGGCACTTTCATTTTCTCCCGACGACCCCGCCCGACATCGGCGAAAAATTGACGATCTAAAGAATGACTACTAATTAACAACACGCCAGTATTAAATTATGCCCTTGGAGTTAGGCCAATTTTTATATAAGGCTTTTATTAAAACCGAGATAACTTGTAAATGTGAAAACTTCGTGAAAGCAGTACAAAATGTCCGGCAAGTTTATCTATCCCGTGTCTGTTATAATTATGCAACTCATTCGTGCCGATTATTAAGCGTGCAGCAGTTTTGCAAAACCGTGCTACTTTAATTCAATGCGTCTTAAATCTTAGAGTTATTATTTTTTACATGAGTATTATAGATTTATAGCGCTGGTAATATAATTTTTTTTGTTATGCGTTTTCCTTCCGATTTTTTCGCACGGAAATCCTTTACCGATTACTCATGCATAGTTTTTAAACAATTCTAGGAAGCACATTAAGAACATCGTTCATGTTTAGCTGTTCTTACTAATGAGAATAGAATGTTTTTATGGCTGTCCATCTTTACATATAGAGTACGAACAATGATATTTTCAATATATTTACATTTTTTGAAGGAAGGGTCAAAACCTTCAGGAGCCGCTGTGGAAATCGAACCCACGACTGGGCGTCTATCAGCCGAGAGTCGGACACTCTAACTAGGTTCAAACTTATTAAAATATTTACAAGGTACTAATGGTAGGTTACAAACAAATTAAAGAGATATTTTAACAAAGGCTTTAAAGTTATAGTTGTAGTACATATGATGATACGAATTCGGACAAGGAATTTAAGAAGCCCGACGCATATTGTAGTTATTATGTAAGTAAAAATATGTGACAGATTGTCTCTGAACAGATAAGCAAACTGGGTTCTTCCAGGAGAGTTGGAAAGATCTGCTGTACTGAGAATCGCAGAGCAAAACGGTTATCAGGAGGTTGGAACGATCTGGTCTTCTGAGTGTCACGGAGCTGCTGAACAGGTAGGAAGGCCGAAGCATACTGCAGTTCTTCCAGGAGGTTGGAACGTTCTAGCGTAGTGTCACGGAAGAAGATAGGTTTTCCGACGAACCGAATGCAGTTCTTTGAGTTGGGTTGGAACGACCTGGGGTATAAGCCACAGAGCTAAACAGGTAGGAAGGGTGAAGCGAAATGCGGTTCTTCCAGGATATTCGGAACGACCTGGTGCATATTAATGCTACACCATGACAACAGGCAAAACAACCAACATCAGTGCGCAATTTCGTAGTGTTGCTAGTAGTATTATTAGTAGTTAAAACATACATATACACAAACTAAAAATTACAAGCACCAATATTGATTACCAATAGTGATATTATTCAAGCAAGAAGTAGAAGTCGAATGCAGGGTTAGAAAAGGAAACTGGGAATTAAAACACATTTGCTATCAAGCAACACTGTGATGAGCGCTGTGTCACGCCTACCTTGCGGCCAGCGACGCCCCCTGTGTTAGTGTTTATGAAACCGAAGTCCTCGTATTTTAGATTGTACAACACGTGTATTGTACTTTTTTATAATGGAACAAAATTGTACAAATTTAAAGCTTTGTTAATAGTATTAGTTTGTATTTCTTTAGCCGGGAGGTCACAAAAAGAATTAACTGGAATCAGGAGGTAGACAATTTACGCCTGGGCAACCGTACCATCAAGGTGAATAACTTAGTTTGAGAGAGTACATGCTGCACACGTTTCCGACCGAAAAATACAGTACACCTAAAGCAGGTGCTTCCTAGCATGACAACGTAGACACCCAACTTCTGTTTCATACGGCGTACAGCTTCGACTTCGCTCCTTCCACTCCTCAATCTGATCCATAGTTTTCGAGTTTGAAAAAGAAATAAAGCAGGTGTAAAATTTTATTGTCTATATAATGTCTTTATTTGGAGGTTAATCTCATAGCAAATTTATTTTAAATTTTAAACAAACCGCTTTTATAAGTAAAAGTTTCCATAGAGTTTTGTTAAAATGTTAATTAAAACGAGAGCAGCAAACAACATTACCCAGATTTATAAAGACCGTACTCGTATTGTTGTTTAGTTTATAAACGGAAACAAGTTAGGAAACATACATTTTCATCGGTTTAACTGTGTGACGCTCTGATTTGGGTTTCAAATCCTATGGGTGAAATTGCGAATGTCATTGGATCGATGGAAGGAGTTTGGAAAATGGTCGGATCGATTAGTCGGAGCTTCTGGAGATGAATATACCATACAACGTTGGGCCAAGTAGGAACCTGCTCTCTTATGATTGATCGGGCCAAACTTTTGATTGCTTCCACCCTCTCCGGACGACCCGCCATCCATTAACCAAATAATGACCATATAAGAATGACTACTAATTAACGTTCCTGTTTAAACTATGCACGAAGAGTTGGGCCGATTCTTAGCTCTTTAAAACGGCATTTTTTTAAAGGCGAAACCACTAAACCGCACATAAAATACTAGGTTCGGACAAGTAAGTCTACCTATACATTCTGTTTAACGTGAAGCTTTGGGCAGTAATTTATTGTAAAACCTGTACTATTTACAGTTATTATCGAGATGTTTTACAATGGATTTAAAATTATAAATTGAAGGCGTTTTAAAAACATGGAGAAATTGAGGTATATCTGATCCAATTTTCTCTCACAGTTCCCCTTGCTTTCTTAACATCTTAAACGTTAATTTTTCCGCCATGTTGCGCGTGGCGATTGGTAGAACCAAAAATAAAACTATAACAGTCCTTGAAGGCTTTTTGTTGTTTCTTTTGTGTTAAATTGTAAGATGAAGAAGAATTAGTAAAAAAGGAAAATTAATTCACTTTTTCATTTAAAATGCTATATGGATATACACTCGAAAGCACTAACAAATAATTGACTCGCTTCAATTCGTGCCGACACACCAAACCTGCATCCTAAAAGCGTAACTGCCTACAACTTTATACGATATGGGATTTATCTATTATGAATGAGAGTATAAGGGCAGGTCAGAAATTAACAAAAGAAATGTACTGGTCTGATTTAATTATTGCGTATTTAATAATAAAAATACGTGTAAACCAAAAAACAGCTGTTCAATCCATGGCTGCCATATTGGTTACCTACGCCCTAACGGGTAACAATGTAACTAATATTCGACCTAACATCTAACATTGGCGCTGGCATGTTAGATCGAGCAATGTTAACTAGCCAATTCTTATAAGTGTAAGTCTTCATTTTTCTTGATCTAACCCAAAGATCGTGAATACCCGTAATTCGAGAAGAGGGATGCGGCCATCAAAAACAAGTTTTGTAATTTATGGAAGCTTTAAAACAAGCTTTTTTACTGAGGTCTTCGTCAGGACATTAATTACTGTGTGTTATTTTTAACCGCTAGCATTATATTTTACCTCTAATATTGTGACGAGTAAGTTATCCATTGTTAATCTGAGAATGATTGTGTTAATCATCACTTATTATTTATTAATAATTAACGTTGTTATTACTTGTTTCAATTAATCAACTATTATGTAATGCATTGGTTGAAATGAAAAAAGTTAGTGTCACGAGCGGGATTCGAACCCACGACCATCGGCTAAATACGCCGCTGAACTACCACTCGAGCTATCGTGTCTCCGACTGTTGTTATTACTTGTACAACACTCATGAAGACCTCAATAAAGGTTGAAAGGTTGGCGTAAGTTACAAAACATTACTTGTTTTTGATTGATGCATCCCTGATGGTGGTTACCGACCGTTTTGCTCTGCCTCCCCTCGCCGCGTTTATCCGTCAGACCAGTAAAAAGAGAAACAGACTTTGAATTTTCTCCGAAGATAAATGGGGCCCCGAGGTGTTCATCCAATCCGCGTAAACTATTAAAAGGAGCGAGAGGGATAAGAGAGTAAAATAAAAAATTTAGGTAATCCTCCCAAATAAAAGTTTTTATTAATAATATTCAAAAGGAGACAATAGTAAAATTTCGCTATTAAACATACGTTAACATTAAACTATACCTTATTTCCGTCTAATTATACATTTCTTTATTGCATTAAAAAAAAACTTCGGAGATAGTACGAAATATAAGCATGTAAAGTAAAACCCCTATCTATTTTTTGCTTAACAATATTTTAATGAAATACATTAAAAAATTTGATTTGACACTTGTTTAAACCTATAAAATATTAACAAAAATAAATTAACCGATTTTATTATTTCTTATTACAATTAAGTAAAATCTTTTATATTTAATTTAAAACTTTTAATTTTAATTGTAAATGTGGTATTTAAGATAATAATCAAATTTATATGGTTAATAATTCTCAAATTACTATAAATATCATTTATATAATTTTTAATTACGAAAAATCCTTTTTGATATTTAATTTTATTCAGATAAATTTCTATGTGATATATGTATATATTTTATATGTTTTTTAAATTTATTTTGTTTTACGAGGGTTCGCAAGGTCATATAAACCCTCAGGGTGCCGGTGTTTTTGAAAAAAAAAAAAGTTCAATTGTAAATATGTCGGGTTCGAATGCAGGGCCGCTGGATTCGAACTCGGGACATTTACCTTACAGTGATGAGCGCCGTGTCAAAGGCAACCTTGCGACCACAGACGCCCCCATTTTATATGTTTAAAGATTTCTCAGTTTAAAAGAAACATCCAGACATTTATAAAATTTTAAATGTAATCAATTTTCATAATAGCCAATTATTTCATTTAAACAAAATTGAAATTAAAAAAAGATTAATCACGTTGAAGGTTAACTTGAAATTGAAGAAGGTTAATTTGACGAGAAAAAAGGTTAATTTCAAGTTAAATTTGGCAAATTTATTTTTTTTTTCTACGTTGTTTATAGTTAGATGAATTCTTGAATTTAAAAAAAAAAAAAAAAAAAAAAAAGGTTATTCATTTCAACTTAATTTTATCTAATATTAATTTTTAAATATTTTAAAGAAAAAGTAAATAAATCTCAACTACAAAGGAATTTTACTTTACACGTTTTTATTTAGTACAATCTGTGGAGTTTTTTTAACGCTTTATAGAAAGAAAAAACATTGAAAATGGCAAAACGGAGAGAAAATTCGAAAGGTGGGTCCAAGAGGATGGAATTCACCACGATAGCTCATGTGGTAGAGCAGCGGCGTGTTGAACCGAAGGTCGTGGGTTCGAATCCCGCTCGTGACACTACCTATTTTCCTCCCTCCTTTCACACTATCTTCTTTTTCTTTAATAACCCCGTGGCCAAATTGAATCTTATCTTTGCTAATATCTGACTTTGTATGTTAATTTTTATTTTTTAATTTGTTGAGATTTTCCTTCTTTAACCGTACAAATCCCTAAGAACAAAACATGTAGGTTCATTTTTGAAATAATTTGCCGAAAACTGAACTGATTTATATATATTTGATGTTCAGAAAAACGGGAATAGCCCCTGTCATTGCGTACAATCGAAATCTGCCTGGAATTACTTGTTCCCATGTGCAAAATAAAATTTTCTTCACGGTTCGTTCTATTTATACATTCTATATGGCTTACGACAAATCTGAAATTGTGAACTCGAGTTAAGTCCGAGAGAATCTTAGGCGCGTAGCTCAAGTGGTAGTTCAGCGGCGTATTGAACCGAAGGTTGTGGGTTCGAATCCCGCTCGTGACACTGATTTTTTTATCTAAACTCAAAACCTTAATAATTATTAATAATTAATTGATAGAATAACTTGATCAATTGATCACTAAAACATAAATTTTTAGAAATAATTAATTTGAAGGTAAAAAGTTATATGAGCTGCACATGAATGTTGGCGTTGGGGCACCCAAGTATTAGTCCTGATATGTTTATTATTATTATGTTATTCTTTGGAATACGATTGCTTTTTTTAACCTAAACTTTTTTTACGTCAGTATTTTACACCTTTTTAGCCAAGTAGGTATACGTGCGTCAATGTGGTTTACCGTAGTGGCCATGGACGTACACGCACCTCCTAATAGTATGTCCACCTAGTCTGGTATTTAAGGCTTTTATGCATTTCGACTGACCGTGGAATTCCAGTGGTTAATTCGTCAGACCAGGGCTGGTAGACCCGCAGTGGGTTCAATTCTCACGAATACCGCTGGAAATTTTGCCCCATTTGCATATCCCAAAAATTATGCACTTTAAGTGCCACGCTTTTTCTCGGATTTGTTATGTTTTGACAAACACATCCTCGTCACAGAAAATCTGTTCAGCCATAATCTTTTCCTCGGAGGTTTTAGGGTTGTTAATATATTTTTCATCGAAAAATTGTATTTTGAAAAGTTTTATATGATTCCGCGATGTCTTCAAATCACCCCAATTTTATTTATTTTTTGATTCCTGGTGTACCTAAATTGTAATAATATCGCAATTCTGATTGGGTTAAGCTCCTCGAGACTAAAGTTATGTGGCATATTACGAGATTCCATTAATGACCCGCAAACGGAGAAGTCGTTCGGATATATTACAGTAGCGAAATTACTACATAGAACTACGAGTGTGCTACCTTCTGCCATCAATTATAAGTTTAATTTACTGCCGAGTAATTTACTAGGTCTAATATACTAAGTCAATAACACGGAATAAACGGATCGGAGACAAGCGATTTTATGTAATATCTTCGATCAACTCTTTTATATTGCAATGAGATTATTATCACTCTTACTATTAGAACGCCATAATTAGAATAATGATAGACCAGATTTGATTTTTTTTTGTGAAAATTAATAAACCGTTTTGCGAAAACAGGCTCAAAGGAAAATCTTTTCTATCTCAAATATAACATTCGAGATTCCCATGTTTCTAGAACGCTTTTAAAATTGCATTTGCATCGACTTAGAGAAGGCAGCTCCCCCTTAACCGCCTCTAAGCGCGAAGATAAGTTTATTCTTAAAAAAAGAAAAAAGAAAACTTCCGAGGGTTGCGAAAACACAGCATAAGCGGAAACAAGTGTATGGTTGCAACAATTGGCCTATTCATGAACTTACGAGCTGAGATTTAGGTCTTCCATGTCTATAAAACAAATACAAATATGCATTGTTTATCCGTTTCGGACATCCCCAGTGGTTTGTATA
This sequence comes from Cimex hemipterus, assembly GCA_039619505.1. Classification (NCBI taxonomy): domain Eukaryota; kingdom Metazoa; phylum Arthropoda; class Insecta; order Hemiptera; family Cimicidae; genus Cimex; species Cimex hemipterus. The sequence continues at coordinate 4,663,420 of CM077100.1, forward strand.
AGAGGTGGCGTAAAACGAGTAAATGTACCGTAAAAAGTCTCCTCTGCATTTTCCTATTACTTTTAAAAGATGACCGAGTTAAATAAGGGGTGGCATAGAAAAAATGACAGACCGCCTTCCAAATAATGAAAGTTATAAACAATTACGCAATTTCGTCGACTCACGTATAGATAATTTTCGAAAAAAATCCTCTCAATTTCGCTTCAAACCTGCATTAGCTTTATCAGTCGAGCCATTTGTTAGGGAGCGGTTTCCGTTCGATGGAGAGACATTTACATCTCCACACCCCCTACACCCTTCCTGTTATAAATTTGATTTCAACGGTCGATTAAAAGAAAAATTCACTCATTCCTTAAATTATAAAGATTCTCAAGAGGTTTGACCGGGATTTTTCAACATTACAGCAAAATTACAGTTCTCAAGTCAAACTAATGGCCTGGACGGGCCTGCTCTGTCCTTTACCTTAAGTGATACCACAATTGGTTAAGTACGAAAAGCAATTCTACAATTCCACGTACACCGTTCTCCGGTAATTAGCATATATAAATCAAAATCAAATAAAGAGAGAGAGAGAGAGAGAAAGAGGTAGAAGGAGATGAGAATAGAGGGAGGGTGGATGAATCCAGAAAGGTAGTGAGAGAGAGCGGTGAGTAGGGAGAGAAACATGAAAAGGAGAAAGAAAGAAAATTCAAGAAAGTAATTAAACAATCGAGTAAAACAGGATGGGAGCATAAATCTGCACCCTCAGAACAAAACTTGATAAGTGAAAAACACCTGTTAGGATTTTTATTTTTGTATGCGCATTTCATCAAATTCAATTTATTCGACCTAGAAAATAGATTTATGTTATTCCAGTTTGCGAATAGACCAGTAGAATTACCGACATGCGGACCTAACTTTTAGGTATTTCTAGAACTGGAGATTACGTTCAAAAGGAAGTCATTACCTTCTCGACGCAAAAAAATATATACAGTCTATGCAGCCTAATGCCTATATTAATTAATGGATTTACCTCATTTTGCCAAAATTATTGACAGTAAATTAAAAATATCCAGTTCTGTCTAAAATAGCCATGCCGTCATTGCACAGTGATCAATATATGAGATTTAAACAGTCGAAGATTTTCGATTTCCTTTCAGATCTCAATTCGGGGGGGGACCGGTTTGGTCCACTCGTTTAACAGTTTGTGAATGTAATGTAAATTTTGAAAAGCTTTCGAGTGTTTCCCCAATCCCCGCGAAAACCAATTACAACTGGCATTGTTTCAGTAATTTAAAGTGATGAAGATCGTGGGTTCTCCCTGTGGTCGAGGTCCGGCGGCTTAACCGGTATTGCTCCAATGGAGCGGGGGCGGGACCACGGTTAAAAGCACCATTTTATAACCTTCTTTATTTCAATACTAAAATTAATTCAGCATTAATGCAACTAACCTTGATGATTAACAAAATTTAAAAATGTTTAGCCGAAATCTAAACATACAACGTGCATAGAATAGTGTCAGTTCTTAGGGGTATTCACGATGTTTGTGAGATGTTAACTCGTGTTAACTCAAATAGAGGAATATCCAGTAAGATCGTGAACACATTTTCTTAGCGCGTTAAACGTTAATTTTTCCGCAATGCTGCTCGCGGCGATTGGTAGAACCAAAAATAAAGCTATAACAGTCCTTGAAGTCTTGCTGTTTTTGGTTTTCTTTTCTTTTAATTTGTAAGATACTAGGAGTTAATAGAAAAGGAAAATTAATTGACTCTTTCATTTAAAATGCACTTCAAAAGTACTAACAAATGTTTCAATTCATGCAGACATACCTAACCTGTATCCAAACATCTAAGAGCCTACAACTTCATAGGATATGGGATGTATCTATTATGAATGAGAGTATAAGGACAGGTCAGAAATTAACAAAAGAAATGTATTGATTTGATTTAATTAATGCGTTGTTAAGAATAAAATTACGTGTAAACAAAAAACAGCTGTTAAATTCATGGCCGCCATGTTGGTTCCCTTCGCCCTAACGGATAGCAATATGACTAATATTCGACCTAACATCTAACATTGGCTCTGGTCTGTTAGATCGAGCAATGTTAACTAGCCGATTCTTTCAAATCTACGTCATCGTTTTTGTCGATCTAACTGGACCTAACCGAGTTAACAGGGTTAATACAAAGGTCGTGAATACTCCTATTAAATCATAATGAATCGATATCAACCGTTATGAGAAAAACAAAAATGAGGCGTTCCTTATTTCTCATGATCCGAGAAGGTTATATTAGAAGATTCCAGGATTGAGGCTAATAGTTTTTAGGTTTACCAAACATCAGAAGTAAACTGACTGGAGTTTAGAAGATGGTTTCTTGGTTTTAGGGACTGCGTGAGCCATAGAAAACTGAAGTGGTATTTAGAAAGGTGGTTAGAACAGCTGTAGCTTTGTTGATAACTTGCAAAGGATTGAAAGGTTTTAATTTCCTATTGATGTCAGATGGAATGAAAATAAAGAAAATAGAATTCTGTTAAATACGTGTGAGATTTCGTACTACGGTGTACGGTACGATGAACCTATTGTTTGAAAGTTACCTATCAGTCTGGTATGATCAGGAAGGCATTGGTATCTAACAGGATTGGTAGGTAATTATCAAACAATGCGTGTTACAACTGATGAGTTTTAACAATCAGGTGCAATAGTTAAATTACAAACAGATTACACATACAAAATTATATCGATAATACGTTTTCATGCATACCACTTTATCACTCATAGCTTTCTTTTTATAAAACCCAAATTTTTCCCAGGCAAATCATCTGAGCATAGTTTCAGGTGTAGAATTGCCATGAATAATTCAGCCATTTCCAATACGCCGAATCATCATTGCTTTCTTGAGCTACTAAGATTCTCCCTACCCCTTTCATCAGTTCACTCGTATCATTTATTAAACTGGGTTATTTTAAAGTATAATCATTTTCCAATTACTTTAGACTATGCCGTCTCAGATCGTAAACAGCTACATTCGTTTTGAATAATGAATATTTGATTCATATCGATCTTGGGGGAAAAACAACTTAAGGTAATAGCAGAGGTTGCATACATATCTGAAAATTAGTAAACAACATTGCTCAAAATTTAGTTTAATTATTCCCATATGAATGTACCCTCATAGACAAAAAAAAATCAAACTATATGCAAGTGTATTTTATCTTTATATGAATTAGTTAAATTTTAATCTGTCGCTAAATATTTTCAGATATTTTGGTGAATTTTCTTTCATGCCATTGTAATCAAATTTGAAAAAAAAAAGTTGAAGCATGAATTTCTGGTTAGTTTAATTTGATGTAAAATAATACGACAATAAAAATACATGCATAAAATTTTAAAAAATACGAGTGTTTGGGGTTTTTTGGTCTTTGATTATATTTCAATGAGCGAAAGGAGAAAAATGTTTTTTTTTTAGTATTTATTTTGATGTGTTTGAAAACTTTTGAGTAATCTAGATTTAAATGGCAACTATCCAACAATTGAATGAACGGACACACAAAGGCCAGTATTTATTATGTATCTGTCGTTTTATACATCAAACGACTCAGGTGACAATTGTTAAACGTATTTGAATGGATTTTGTAAAACCAAATGAAATTGGCCTCAGTGAAAACATACAAACGTTTAAATAAATCTACATTCAAAATATATTTGTAGAAAGGCGAAAATTAGAAAAATGAAAACCATATAAAGAAAGTTTCGATTACTTGGAAATTATAATTATACAACCGCGGAGGAAATAACAACTATCGTACACTGTACTGTTAATTATTCAGATATCGTGAGATGCGGTCTGGTGTGATGTTTCGATCTTTTATTGAGATCATCTTCAGGGCCTGAGATTTACAAACCTAGTTTACATTTAGAAAATACATATAGAATTTGGAAAAGTGAATTTATACAATGCAAAAAATTATATTTTATATTCCATCAAAGTATTTCTACTCACTCAAAGTGTTTGTCTTCTGTGTAATTGTGCCAGTGAGATTTTACTGTTTCATGTTTATATATGTTGGATTTTGAAGGTGGTGGGGAAGGAAGTGCTTTGAGGTGAAAAGATCGAAACGTCGGCACGATAAAGAAAATGTTTTTCTGATACCTACATCACACCAGACCGCATCTCACGATATCTGAATAATTACCCATTAACGGTCACCTAATCTCTACACACTGTACTGTTAGTTACTAATTAAAGGATAAAGGAGGGAAAAATTTGAACGCCGGCATTTGATCAGTTTAAAATCTCCAATCCTGGTAATTCTTCACTTTTATGACGAAAGAAATTGCAAAATTTTTCTCCGCCAATTGAACCTTTTTTAATTTAAAATTAACCTTTTTTTAGAACGTCATAAAAAGTAGGAGATGAATAAAAATTAAATATAAAATAATTGGGCTCTTAAAACACCGTATGAAGTGTAATTGCTAAGTGATGAGTGTGTGACGCCTGGACAATACAAGTAACTTATTAGCGAGAATGGAGTGGGTTAGACCGGGCCCTGAGGAATGTCGAGCACTCTGGAGGGGTGAATGTTACCATACCATGTTGTGATGATGTATATACTGTACGTTTTACGTCCATTCTGTAGGTGACAACTTGAGGTACAAATGAGAGATCAGTATTTTAGGACATTGACTTAGTCATCATCAAAAGCAGAGAGTTGGCAACAGATAAAATGGCCATGTATGGCTGTGGACTGAAAAATACGCATGAAAGACCAGAAAAAATAAGAATAAACACATGGAGGACAAGCCGAGACAGTTGTTTGTCGGCCCCTAAACATTAATTCATAGTAAATTAATAGCTCATAGTTAAATATTATAGACGATGTGGTTAATAAAAGAGGAAAAATTAAATGTTGTAAAATTGTAATTGAGAATGAGGTGATAAAATACACACATATCTCGGACATGGAGATCACCTTGCCAAAAAGGGCTGTCAAATCCCGTTTATCCCGCCCCAAGGCAGCTTGCAATACCGTATCCAGCGTCCTTTGCTAATAAAATTTCTAAAAGCTGTGGTAAAACCCATTCCAGTGAGATTGGAATTTCTGACATTCCGGACCGTCGAAACATTTTATTAGAACAATCAAACCTTAAGAATCGCGTTGGTCATGCTCTATCTTCGGGGTAAATGCCGGATTAGCCATCGTCCTTTTAAGAGGCACTTACATGCGTCCCTGTCGTTTTCATTCCAGAGGACAAATCCAAAGGGATGACAACAACAACAACGAAAGTTTTGAGTGCAATACGCCAAAATGAGAACGAGTTTCAATTTGAACCGGGGAGAGTTTAATTACCTGACAAGTATCCTTTGAAATTAAATGGTACAAAATTGAATGTAGGAATTTCCTAGAGATTTTTATTTAGATTAAGACCCATACCGGTCCTACAGACACTTAACTCTTCTCAGGAAAGCCCGCTACGTGTCTGATGGCTAGATTTACAGTGTGTAATCAATTCTCAAGTGGAAAACATTCAACTCAAAAATAAAACTACAACTTTAAAAATAGGGGTTTAATTTTTTTTTTCTAACAACCTAGCTGTTGCAGAAGCACAGGTCATATCAACACGCGGGGTGTAGGAGTTTTTGGAAAAAAGTCCATTTGTAAGTATCCAGAAGCCCTGCTTACAATTGTAAGTCCAGAGTGCATCCCTAATTTTATTTTTTGAAAAATCCGTCCAACATTTCGGGGAGAGGAATTCGGATTTTCGCGAACATACAGTAAAATTGACGATTGACTGAATAACTTTTTTCAATTAATTAATCTTTATATAAGGCATTTGTTGGGATAAAAAATTCAGCGTCACGAGAGGGATTCGAACCCACGACCCTCGGATCAATACGCCGCTGCTCTACCACTTGAACTATCGAGACTAAGATCCACCCGGACCTTAACTTCCTTAACTTAACTTAACTTCCTTAACCTTAACTCCACCTTTTGAATTTTCACTCTTTTTTTTGCCAATTTTGAAATGTCGTGTGATCAGGGTTCGATTCTCAGCAACAAATGAAATGCGCACGGACAGCATTCGTGAAAATATACTTCATTTTACTTATTGAGTTCATTAGAGTACGTGGTCCGATTGAGCGAATAACGGTTTCAATAATTAATATATAATTATTTGTTGAGGTAAAAATGTCAGTGTCACGAGCGGGTTTCGAGCCCATGACCCTCGGCTAAATAAGCCGTTGCCCTACCACTTGAGCTTCTAGTTACTAGCTACAGTATAATATGTATACAATATCAGTTCCTAGTCGAAATTACGATGCCAGTTTCTTGACAATTTTTTGACCAATTTAAAATCTGATTACCCCATTGTTTTCAGCGTAAAAAATCCTCTAAAATGATCCGTCAGGATGTAGGGACCTGTTTGAAATTTTTAAGTTGGACTTGATGTGCGGTAGCCTACAAAAAATGGTAAAAATTGAAAACTAGACTAAAAAATATTAAAAACGTATTTTTAACATCATTGGTTCTAGAGAAATTCCGACGGGCCAGCCAAAAAGGGCAGCCTGTATTTTTAGCTAGAGACTAATGGTCCTAAAAGGAATCGTGTACTATGTTCTAAATTTGTGAATTAGTTGAGCCACGTGAAGATGCATTAAAATCAGTTTGACTTAAATGAGTTGTAACAAAGGCCTTTTCCCAGATAAGCGAACGAAACAGTGGTATGTTATCTGGCCCGAGCACGTCAGAACGGTACAAATTCGTCCTGGATTATCTGGATTATGGCCTAACTTTTCCGTTGTAAAAATCTACGGGGATTGGTCTTTTTCGTACTTGTAAAGTTTATATAAAGGTCCCGCTTTCTCTGTATAATTTGAGTGGTCTTTCCGATGGAAAACATCGCTGACGAGTATCGCACACTTGGTTTTTCATTTTCACTCACTTTAACTTAAGTGTCAAACGGCATTCGATATTTTTGGGTCGAAACACCGAAGTCAAACTGAAGAAGACAAGATGTACATAAACATGTTTGCAAAATGGCATAATCAAAATATGGAATTACAGGCAATGGTCAATAATTGGTAGGCGCACAGAACACATAAGGGTAAAAAGGGCGGCGTTTCTCAGAAAACGTTTTAGGGGGCTGCTGTCCGTTTTATGGTTTCTTAATGTCGGAATATAGTTGCAAAAGCTGTCCGGGTCCGCTTTTATATAAGATTTTAATGGGAATATGCCTAGAATCAGGATGTGTTCGTTCAAGGGAGATGATGTCCGCTTTTTTTTATATGTGCCCGTTAATGAAAGTTTCACAGTTTGGCAAAAATTTGAGAATATTGCCTCGTCACAAACATCAATAATCATTCTTTTAATTTTTATTGTATGGAGAAAATAATTTAAAAAAAACCTCGTCCAAATGGCATGGAACACAAACTTACTGCGCGGGATCGCACAGGATCGCTAGGAATGTAAACAGGTTGCACGCTGATCCAGGCAAAATCGTTAACGATTTATTTTATATTTCAGCTTCTGCAGATATAGGAAGTGTAAATAGGCCTTATATTTATTTTTTGAACAATTATCTTTTCGACTGTCAAATCTGAGGGAGGCAAAGAATACATTCAGATATCGCGTCGGTGAAAGGTAAATAAATTAGAGAATACACATTTTTATTTATTGTATAATTTCAGAAACTTCTCCCATTGGCCTAGCCAACAAGATATAAATTGTTCAATTTTCCAGTAGGTTTAACTTCCTGGTCAGTTTTCACTTCTATTCTCACTGAATCGTCACATTAATTTAATTCGTAATATCCGGTAGGAAAAAATACAAAACAACAGCATTGTCACTATTTTATACTATTTTTTAAATTTTATTGTTTCAAATATAAGGTGTTGTAACCCATGAATAAGGTTTAATAAACGCTGTCTAAGAAATGCACTTAGAGGAAAAAAATAAAGAAACGCCTTTGCTCTGTTGATGGGGGTCGACTTAAAAAAACGGCCTTGGTCTGGCACCGCAGCGCTGAGGTTGTGAAATTGCACCGAACAACATAAAGGGGCATTCAAGATGTTTGTAAGATGGTAACTTTGTTAATTCGAATAGAGAAATGTCCACTAAAATCATGAACGCCCCCTTCTTTTCTTAGCATGTTACACGTTAATTTTTCCGCAATGCTGCGCGCGGAGAATGGTAGAACCAAATATAAAGCTATAACAGTCCTTGAAGTCTTGTTGTTTGTATTGGTTATTTTTTTTTTAATTGTAAGATGCCAGAAGTTAATAAAAAAAGGAAAATTAATCAAACTTTTCGTACAAAATGCTGTCTATACACTGGAAAAGTATTAACAATTCACATGCTTTAATTCGTGCCGACATACCTAACCTGTATCATAACGTCTAACAGCCTATAACTTTATAGGATATGGGATGTATCTATTATGAATGAGAGTTACGAAATTAACAAGAGAAATGTACTGGTCTGATTTAATTATTGCGTATTTAGTAATAAAAATACGTTTAAACAAAAAAACAGCTGTTCAATCCATGGCTGCCATATTGGTTACCTACGCCCTAACGGGTAGCAATGTGACTAATATTCGACTTAACATCTAACATTGGCCCTGGCCTGTTAGATCGACCAATGTTAACTTGCCAATTCTTACAAGTGTACGTCTTCATTTTTCTCGATCTAGTACGACCTAACATACTTAACAGAGCTAACACAAAGATCGTGACTACCGCTACTGTCTATGGCTTTCTTTCACTATAAGAAATTCTTAACTACAAGAAGAAGAAGAAACCAATAAATCGAATAGTTAAACTGTTACTGGTCGGATACGTTGACCGAAAAAGACCAGCTGCTGGCTGGGAAGCTTTTTGTGCTTGAAATGCCGACACTACAAAAGTACCTGATTGGTTGGATTGGAAGAGGAGTGATAACTTTATCCACATTGGCATAAATTACAGACATATGCTGTTCTTTTTTAGACTTTAGAAATTAAGATAATGATCTCACATCTCAATAGATATCGAAATTATAGAATATTTTGATTCATTTATTTGAAACCATCGTTTGTTACGCCACGTCACACTTAGTGTTTTTTGTAGGGAAAATATTCACATAAAAGAAAAATCATTAGGAATGATTAAGATTTTTGAACAAGAAAATGTGTACTTCTCTAATTTTCTAACCTTTTACCGACGTGAAATCTCAGTGTGTTCCTTCCCTCCCCTCCCACGGATTTTACGTAGTCGAACAGATAACCATAAAAGTTAAAAGTATTTGACCATATTGCAATGTCTTAGCGAACCGATATGGGTATGTTTTTCAAGATATCGTCACGTTGCCTCTGCATTCTTTATCTCACTATTCAACTTTTTTGTTCAACATGTTGTACCAAACATCCTTCCAAATAAAGCGTAGATACGCTAGTTGCGGTCTAGCATTACCAATGGAACCACAGCTTTCAGAAAAATTTACTAAAGGTGCGTTAGTGCAGTCAAAGGTACATTGTGCATTACTGTCTTCGAAAAAACTTCAAGAAAAGCACATAAGCAAATCGTTCTCGAAACTCATCCGAGAGGAGAACAGCCCTCCATAGTTCAAGTGTTCAACCGACATGCTGATTTAGGAATAGTCGCCTTTCTACTCGGTGTCTCTCCAGTAGCACTGATAAGAGTGGCCATGACTAGGCTAAACTCACCAAACTTTCTGATGACTGCCTTAGACCTAGCCATTACATTACGGACATTTTATAGTTGAGAAATTATCCAGGAGCCTGTTAAATGGAGGTTCGATAGTGCCGTAAGGGCAATAAAACGATCGTCTTTTAACGGTCGTTTATCGTGATCGACGATTCGTTACTGCGTTCAAGACTTTCGGTGGCCCTAAACCGCTGTAGACCATCGTTGATGGTAGAGCGCGGAACATTCGGGATAACGGATGCTACAGCCGTCATTGGCCAAAACATCGGCCCGTACGAGACGAGATCTTCTCGACTTAAAACATTGCTTTTATGAATTAAAAAAAAATCAAATTTATTTTTTCATTAGGGAAAAACAATTAAAAGCCAATTAAACAACTCAACAAATTAACTCTGCAAAGGATAAAATTAATCAGTCTATTATTAATACTGACGTTGTTTAAACTAAAGTTGGTGAAATGGCGAAACGCGTCTGACAGGCCAAACAAATATCATGTTCATCAGAGAAATCTCACAATTCAATCGGCGGTGATGGCAAAACGCAGAAACCCATGACTATCAGGGAATATCTTTCGGCGAACGTTAAAAAAAAACATACGCCGAAACAAAACCAACTATTTGGCAGGGCGGTGAACGTTACGGGTAGGAAAAGAGAATATTTTTGATGATGCAGGTGGTTAGGGCATGGCCGGAGGGGTGGAACAAGTTAGTGCAATGGCTCGGAACAACACGAACTCTTTTCGGTCCATTCGTATCATCACGCATCCTCTCCTCTTTCACTTTTCTTCACCAAATGGACAGACCTTCCCGTCTCGTCTAGTTCATTTATTATTTAAATATTTACAAAAATCAACATTAAAGAGAAGAAATTGCTCATCCAATTGGTACAAAACTTCAGCACCCTTTCTTTCCATGAAACAAACAGGAACGGTCATTGGGTCTCGGTTCAAATCATTGGGAAATGAATACATTACTTTGAATGTTTTTCAGTTAAAAGCCAGTGCCTGGAAAAAAACGACAGACAGTAATCATGTCTGCCCAAGGACCCCACGTCGTCGGTTGTTCTGCTACAATAACCTTCTTTTACTTTAGTGGTTGCTTCTCAATCCTTTTGCTTTTATGCCACCTTTTCAACGAGTCATCAGCTCTAATTTTTTTATACAGGTCGCGTTTATTCTTCGTTGACTGCGGCTTCTGTTGTGCAATTTCTATCACCATGGATATCAGTGTTGATGAAGTAAGAGGGGTTAACGAATTGCAGTTTGTTATACATATATTTTCTATACTGACATGGAGACGACGCTCACCGAGACTCGCAAAACATTGTTGCAATTGGAGAGAGCCAAACTCAGAGGAGTGGTAGGAATACTAACCGATCGCTGGAATCTGAGAAAACATCTACACAACATGGGTATATACAACGATGATCCCATTTGTAGATTATGTAATGAGGAGGAGGAAACAGCCACCCAGGTCACCTTCGAATGAGAAGCAACAGCTCAATGGAGATTTGACCTGACGTACGGAAAAACTGGTACTTCCGAGAGGTATCGGGTCTATTGACTGAACTAAGGAACTAGGAAGGTACAGTAAGCCGGAAGGCTGCAGTGCCTGGGGAATACAAACCCCGATTCCTAGAATCTTTTCCACCATACCATATCATACCATACCAATACATTTATAATCAATACCAATGGAAGGGGTAGGAGGCTGGCCGCAACGGTAGGCGTTGACACGGCACTCATCACCGTATGGTAAAGGTCCCGGGTTCGAATCCAGCAGCCCTGCATTCCAACCCTACTTACTTACAAATGGGCTTTTTTTTTTCAAAAACACCGGCACCATGATGGTTTATATGACCTGTGATGTTGCGAATCCTCGTACAAAAATTAATACCACTTTCCTAAATAATTATACTAATCAAAATAACGTAACGTTTTAATGCATGTGTGACAGTAAAAATTATTACCAAATCACCTTAGGTCCGTTTAAAATAATAATAGTAATTTATTAATAGAATTTTTTGCAATTTTTAAGGATGATAAAGAAATTTAATTTCTTGCAATGAAGGAAAATAACTTTATGTTTAAAATTAATTAGGGTTTTTAATTGAGATAAAAAAGTCAATGGCATGAGCGGGATTCGAACCCACGATCTTCCACTTGAGCTATCGTAACCTCGATCCACTCGGACACCAACTTCCTGTCACAACCCCACCTTTTCAATTTTCCCTCCTTTCTGCCATTTTCCAACTATTGTGTAATTGACTTTTATCTCAACTAAAAACCTTAATTAATTGCAATATATTAATTGGTCAAGCGAACTACGAAATTACTGAATTTATGTTTAAAATGAGGTAAATACTATAATAATTATATATTATTCTTATTACGCGTGTTAAATATTAAAGAATACATATTTTGTAATCGCGCGTTAACAAATAGATAAACAATAAAATTTGCCAGGGGCGTCGGTGGCCGCAAGGGTTCATCTTTTACACGGCGCTCATCACTGTAAGGTACAGGTCCCGAGTTCGAATCCAGGGGCCCTGCATTCGAACCCGACATACTTATAAATGGGCTTTTTTTCAAAAACACCGGCACCCTGAGAGTTTATATGACCTCTGCTGTTGCGAACCCTCGAAAAAAAAATAAAATTGGCCCATAAACAACAAACAACGCGCTAAAGTGAATTATATTGACATATGGGATAGTTTGTAAACAAATAATCAATATAAACGAAGATTGTTGATTAACCTTAAGTTTTAAACTTACTTGTTCCTCGAGCAAAGTCTTGGGCAAAGTTTATTGCACATATTGTTGAATTGCAAATGAGTGGAGTACGGTTTTCGCCCCTATTTCTCAACACGTCTAAATTCTCTCTCGGTTTTTCTCTTTTTTTTCCCTATAGACACAATAAATCGCATGCACATTGAATCGCACGGCAACAGTCTTGTTGTTGTATTCCTTTGGTTATTGATTTGTCACGTATTATAAAATGTGAACCATTATAAACTTTAAACGTAGCAAAAATATTAACGGCTTGGTCTATGAGTGGCAGCGAAGAAACCACGACCAATCCTATTTCTTTTTTCCTCCGCACCTGAGGTTCGTTCAGCTAGGCTACAAAGATTTTACCAAAATTAAAAATAACAAAACAAATCGTTAAGTTTGAAACACTTTCGATAGTACAAAGATAAATTCGCACACGTTTAACCCAGAAAATTTAATTAACCTGGCTAAAAGTGTGAACGGTGGCTGGCTTTAATCAGTCATAAGAATAAACTTGTTGGTGCGTTTTGCTTTTTATTTAATTGCCAATGAAGTTGGTGGAAGGTGGTGATTAGTAAATTAGATCTGGAAAGACCTTGAAGAAACTATCTTAGCTTGGAACTTTTTAGAAACTAAGAAACTTAATTCAAACCGAATAGTACGGATACCTTTGTGAATCTTCGTAAAACATAAATAAATAAAGAGACGCACGTTGCACATATTGTGTAAATTTGCACACAGCCCTCTTTTCTCACCTCCCCTCAATACATACACTCGTTTAATAACAGGTTCTTGCTTTTTAAACAGTTGTTTAAAAACTTATCTAAAATTTCAAACTGACACAAAAAATGGAATTTGACCGATACATAAGTTAAAGAGTCATAATTGGTGAACATCACACTAAAGAAAGCTTAAACTATTCTATTAGCAATTAGATAAAGCTCTCGGTGGCAAATATGCTGGGTAATGTGTAAGAAACTAATTTTATTTTTGATCTAACTTATATCATTACAATTCGTGGTCGGATTGACGAAATAACGTCCTTCAAATTATAAATCTTTATGTAAGGTATTGGTTGAAATGAAAGAAGTTAGTGTTACGAGCGGGATTCGAACCGATTGACTGAAAAACGGAAAAACAGTGGATGGAAGTCACGATAGTTCAAGTGGTTAGAGCAGCGGCGAATCAAGCCGAAGGTCGTGGGTTCGAACCCCGCTCTTGACCTGAGCTTTTTTATCTCAACCAATACCGTTCATAAATGTGTGGTGTTTAGTGCTCGTTAGTTAATTATTTTCGGTGATCGTGACGTGCGGTCTGGTGTGATATAGTTCTAAGAAAAACATTTTCTTTATCGTGCCAACCTTTTTCACATCCTACATATATTTGTAAAATTTGAACAATGTTTATAAATCGGAGGACCTGAAGATGATCTCAAATAAATATCGAAACGTTGGCACGATAAAGAAAATGTTTTTATGAAACCTACATCACACCAGACCGCATCTCACGATCTCCGAATAATCTTGCATACAGATTAAATTTTTTGTCATTCATAATCCAACTGAAGAGAGAATCGGAAGATGGTTCGGGTCATAAGAAGCATTAATGACCAATGTTTTCACGATCATTTTTGTAGAGAAAAGATTTGAAAAATTTCGTCAGGATCGCATGAAACACTAAATGATTTGCTATTAACGCAAGTACATCCCGCGAAATCGCGTGGCATCGGAAGGAGTCGCAACAGGTCGCACGCTGATACATTGACATTTGTTTCGTACTTTCGGCTTCTACTGACACGAATCGTATCGCAGAAAATGTAAACGAGCCTTAAGACCCGTATAATTCCATAAACTCTCAACAAAATCTACTGTACATTTTCTGTACCGTTCACTGAGAAAAACAAACGGTCCCATCGCAAATTGTGTTCGTTTAGGACGACCGGATCAAAACTCGAGCCTCCATCAGTGTACTCGAATATAACGAGATAACTCGTGCAAATTGGTGCGGCTGGGGGTTGGAGGGAAAATATTCCAGAATTTCATTTCCTAGTGCTTAACTCAGGATGTAATTATTTCACGAGGTTTAAGCCGGAAAATTCTTTCCCATCAAAGCAAAAATGTAATTCATAGATTTGAGCAAAAAAGGATTAAATTTTATGTTATTTTATACACTGATGAAGCGAAATCTATGAAATATTATCAACGAGCAACCGGTCGTAATCCTTCGACTAAGGACTACTAAAGCTCGCCATAAAATCGCCTTAATTCAGTTTATAAGGAGATCGATGAGAACACTCGAGAGTTGGATTTTACTGAATATATACAACAAAAGGACCCTTAAACGGGATTATGCCGCTGAACAACTGATAGCGCAGCATAACGCTAATGGTATGTGAAATTTCTATAGGGGAGACTTGTGAGATTCTCCATCGATACACGTAATTGTACTTCCGGCAACGATTCCGAGATAAGTGTAACAAATATTTCACAACAAAGACCTCCAGTCTTTCAAATCCTCTTTCGCTCAAAGGATAATGCGGCCTACACTACCTTCTGGCGAAGATGTAATACAATATAAATCGTGCGTGTGTTGAACAGTTCAGGCTTATTTACCAAAGGGATTTCCTCAATTACAGTTACATGATGGCTGGTTCATTTCCAGGTTGGCGAAAAACTATAAAAATCGTTATTTATTGTTGTATCCTAAAGTTAAAACCTAAGTGGGATTCATGCTTGAGCAACAGGTTAGAGATGGACATTATTTTTCTTCACGATAAACCTATTTCCTCGTGACATTGATTCCTATTTATTTACTCGTTTATATATTCTTATTCCTCCATTAAATATTTGGAAAAATAGTGTTCACAACAAGATCAGTTACAATGTTGTGCGATAGATTTAACGAAATTGTTTCACACTGCGCCCAGTTTGGATCATGCTCGTCTATCGACACCCCGTCTCAGTTTTGAACAAATGACGTCAATAATGAATTTAACTGAGTTATCACAAACTACGGATTTTCAAGATTTCTAATTATTCAGAAATTACTGTTAGTTAACAATAAAATGCATTTCTATGTAAATCTAATTTCTTCCAGGATAAACTTATTCGATCCAGTCTTTTCAAAATTTCATAACTTCATTTTGTGGATGGTATAGTTAGGCAAGTTGATATGAAAAAAAGTGTCTAAAAAAGAGGACATAGTATTCCAGATTTCTATGAAACTTTCTTTCGGTGACATCACCTCAAAAATATTAGACATGAGTTCGAATTTTATTATCGATAGGGTGCAGTTATACGAGAAAATTAATATTCTATGCAATCACAATTAGAAGAAATTGTAAAGATGGATTTCCCTTTTTTTTGTCTTTATTTGAAGACATATCAGTTTTTTTTAAACATACGATAAGAAAATAATAAGTAGGATCGTATTAAATGAGAACAGGTACGCAAAAAAAAGTACAGTACTATATAGTATTTAGAACTACTGCTCCTAGTTAGTAGAGAATATAAATAAATATTTTAGGCAATTAAAAGAACTAATAAAGGTGGTTTTCTCGTTTTTTGTCTAGGATAAGAACATAATAAGTAGGATCGTATTAAATGAGAATAGGTACGTAAAAAAAAGTACAGTACTATATAGTATTTAGAACTACTGCTCCTAGTTAGTAGAGAATATAAATATTTTAGGCATTTAGAAGAAATTGTAAAGATGGTTTTCTCTTTTTTTTTGTCTTTATTTGAAGGTTATTATACATCAGTTTATTTTTTACACATACGGAATAGTAG
>CM077100.1:4679670-4728049 GCA_039619505.1 Cimex hemipterus
ATCAGTTTATTTTTTACACATACGGAATAGTAGTAAGTAGGATTGTATTAATCTGAGAAAAGGTATATATATATATATATATATATATATATATATGTAATACATGAGCATGATTCCCATATTTAAAAAAATGATGAAATATTTTAAAATATTTTTAATCTAGTATCCCAAAAAACGTTTTATAGAAATCGTTGTTCATAAGTCATTGCATACCTTCGAATAGCAATACGGGTCTTTTGAAACTCAGAAAAGATACAAAAAAGAGCTTCTATTCATCTGATTTCGACCAGATGTGATGAACGCATTAATTTGAAAGATAATAGTTTCCCCTCATGAAAGAGGCTGTTTCTTTGCTGTACGCCCCATTAAACTGTATGGCTTCACGCAAAACTGGTTTTGAGTACACGGTATTTCACAACCTCAGACCCATCGGAATTTTCTACAATTTTCACTTAAATATATCCTCTTGAGAAATGCACTCTGACCTGGCACTGTCGTAAATCAAAATTAATGAAATCTGTAGTATGTTTTCTAGGGAGATAACGAATTCTCTGCGAACTTGTACATTTGTTGTCGCTCTGTTTGTCACAAATGAGTCTCCTCTTGGGCGATGTCTGCACCACACAAACAACTATTATAGTTTGTTGACGCGGATGTCACATTTTCTATGCCCATTGGGTCTTTCAAATCTCTTAAACCTTTTAGGCTTTATTTGCATTAACAACATCAGTAAATAAAAATTCTGCATATGTTTTGAAAGTCCGTTTATGTTCATTTTTTTTTGTCCGTTTGGTATGGCGGGACTGTCCGTCTTACTTCCGGGGAAAAGAAAAACCCCTAGGGTAAATATAGGAAGGAGTGCATAAATGATGCTTTTTCGAGATTGAACAAGAATATTTTTCTCTGATATAGACCGAAGACGCTCATTGGGGAAATGGTGAAGAAACTAGGATTGAATTTGTACTTTATTAAGAGATTGAACATTCAGTGGCATTTCTAATTTGTAATGTTTTGAATTGATGTGACGTATTAAAACCTGACTAAAAAAGAACTTATCCAACCATTAATTTTACATTTATTTTATACACAAAATTAAAGTTACCTTTATTACAGGTGGCGTCCTTATAGACGGTTTGCGTCCATCGATAGGAGATTTACGCTTTCGGGCTTATTATGTTGATTTGACTGACGATGTTATCTTCCCAGAAGAATGTATTCCTTAAAAACCCTTTAGAATTTTGTTTCGGAATTTTTGTAAAACTTTTACAATTAATTAAGCACAGCACCACAATTGTATGACATGGATTTAGATCAGTTTAAGTGTATCAAAATGATCCAATTTTACTTTCCTAAAAAGTGCTCAAAGCCATGTATGAAGGATACACACGGGTGACCTTACCAAAACTTTGGAATATGATAAAAAGCTTTCAGCTTAAGCAAGGGGTCTAGATAAAAATGGAGCTTGCAAAACAGACCAATATTGATCGCAGTGCGCAAGGTCTAAAATTGGCAGACTTCTTTTAACCTTAATTTTATGCAATGAAGGTATGTGTACCTTCAATTAAAAAAGGTGGGAGGTAACCTACCACCCTGTTACGATTCTAAATTAAAAATTCGCTGGTCAATAATATCAACGTCATAATGTAATAGTTATAAATATCGTAGTTTGAACATACTATTTTAAGTCCACACTAAAAACTTGTCCTAGTGTCTTACAGATTGCATAATCGTGAAGTATTTTAAGATATAAAAAATCCAGCAATTTCTTGACCAGAATATATTTTGTATTCATTAAAGGTAGAATTTATTTTAAACGGCAGGTCTTTTCGTTACTATTCAAGCGAAAGAAATCGTAAAATAACTAAGCTCGCTCATTTTGAAACAGAATTTACATGTATCACGTTGCGGAACTTAAAATTCTATGAATATTTAAATTTGATTATAAAGAAGTATTAACTTGTCCAAGAATTGCAAATACAACAGGTCGATAGGTTGGAGAGGGGAGGGGTCGTGGTTAGTTTTGTTTTTAAGCGAGGCTTGTTAAACAGCTGAGCCCGCTGAATTTCCGTGATATTCAATGTGGATTCTTGGCAGCTGCTTAAATGATAATTTCATAACATTGTTAATCAATCTATTTGGACAAGTGTGCCTTAGCCACAATGGTGCAACAAGTAGGAATATAAACCACGTCCATGTGGTTTCATCACGCCTCTGACTTCGAGAAGGAATCTCGTAACCTTAGTAAAGGGCCCATCGATAGTCAAGCATGGAGGAATGGCAAGTAGGGAATCGATAAAGTTGCCAAGAATCAAAATCTATCAGACATTGGGTTTAGGAGAGGTCATCGGTTCAATGGGATTGTATTCCAAGAATGAAGTTCATCCAAGACCTAAGGGCAGCACTGCCAAAACTAGTGCCTGCTAGGTCTACAGATGCTGACTGAACTGTACAGACCCAGGAGGCTGAATCAGAAGAAACAAGCAGGTGCAACTATTGCGAGGAAAGAGAGAAACCTCTATTGGTACGAAAGCCTAAGATTCCTACTTTTGGACGACGAAAGCCGGATCTGAAAGATACACACTGCAGCCCTAAACAAAACATTTGGGTTCTGGTAAAACGCCATAACCTTAACGTTGAGCTCTACATAGGCACACTGAATGGGCGAAATGAAGAACCGAACAGACCAACAAAGTAAGAAACAAACTAGGTTCATTCTCGTTCACCTCTCCTCAAATCACAGGAAGAAAATTCACGGTTTTCAAACTAGTCGGCAATTGTAAAATTGAAAATATCTTTATGTAGTTAATGAAATGGCAGTTAAACATAAAACCAGATGTATTACAGAATCATTAATGATTATGGAAATATACTCGGGGCAAAAAAATTGACTATCTTGAATATTTTTAATGATCCGAGCCATGGTGCTTAACATTCCCTGAACAAGTGTCGGAAAAGTCTTCCATCGTTATCAATTTACAAAAGAAGGTTACTGAAGAAGGCATATCCCATAAATATATCGTTTTATTGTTTCGAATGTTCCCCGTAATGGATATTCTACCGATGTTAAGACGAAGCATCGACATCAAATGTAAATGTCCGTTTACGCACTCCAAGGTAAATTCTTTGAGAAGCCGGATTACGTGGGAGAAGGCCTGCCAGTGGTCCAGAACGTCCGACAAGCTCAGTTAATTCTCGCAAGATAACACATCAATTGGTATGAGCAAGAACACGAGAGCGATATATTCCCGCAATATTTTTCACTCCGGCGAAGCTACGTGGAAGGTCGCACAAACTTCACCGGAGTTCCCTAACTGCTGCGCAATACACTGAAGAGTGTTATCAGAAGAATAGGCGACGGTTTTATTTTTATGCCAACCCCATGCAGCTAGGATCGTTGGTGACTACTTGGAAGGCCATGCAATGTTTACGGCCACCATTTGGATCCGTCGTAAACCCTATCGAGCACCTTTGGGGAAGATTTGTCAAAGACGGTAAAAGATCGTCCAGTGATGCCAGAGAATTTTCAAGAATCAAGAAATGGAGCTGTTGGAGGAGTATGGACGTATTCTACAACAATAATTTCAAAACCACGTAAAATCAACCCGTACAGAATTGAATATTTTCTTCATTGTTTCCATAGCTTAGATTCCTGAAACAGTGCCCTTATAGTTATCATGACAAATCTCCATGTATAAACCTCTTTACAAAACACGTTTCCGTTTGCGTACATTAATTTTCATTTTAAGCGTAAAAAAAGATTGAATTTTTCTGTGATGTGATTTTTCTCCATTACGTTGCCATTGGGTTGCTTTTCATGGCCAGGTAGAACTTTTGTCCAGATGGTAGACCTATAATTTCTCTCCCACTCGTTTTTAAGCCCTAACACACTAGTTTAGTTAGCATTTAGATTAAACCTAAAATCATTATCCTTCCAAGGATTTTTTTCTCATCACTTGCATTTCAATATTTTCAATTCAAGGTCTAACAGTAAATATCCGTAGACAGATTCGTCGAGATTTCATAATGATTTATATTTTACATCTGAATAATTTTTTTTTGGTCTTTTTGCATTGTCGACTGAAACAAGAGTGAGATTTTCGAGTCAGACGTAACACGAACGTATCCATGGATTAATGGAGGCGGAGCGGCATGTTGGCCTGTCAGAGGGCAACTTTTAAAGTATAGCAGCTCCGTGTACCGGCGGCTTGGGCAACGGGGACTTTGTCTCGAGTAAGCTACCTATTTGGAAAGGATAAGAAGAAGGATGCTTTTAGAAGGATAGCTATCCGCGGCGGAATGGATTTTTCCGACTTTGCGTATCGAAACTTTTTATACTGAAAACATTCCCCAAAATTCTTTCTTATTCTTAAAGTTTTATGTAAATGCGGTGTAAGTTTGCTTTCCAACGGCGAAGTATCTGTTTTCAGTTTTTTTTAACTTTATAAAGACACTTTGGTAATAGCTGTTTTATTTTTAAGGGCTATACTTTTTATTACATCAACTCCCGATACGATTCGTTTCCAAATACACCCAGTAACGGTCTTTAATCGGCCAGCATTAAAAATATACAACGTGTACTAATCCCGTAATTAATTCTCAATGTTAAAAAATGTATTAAATTGCTTTATTGGGGCTTAAATTACACGAGCTTATTGAGAACGCGGCCAGCAATTTCTATAATTAACTTTTTTTTAAACATTTATGAATAACGGTTTTGGTGACAATCTAATAAAATAGAAACTTTAAGCTATTTGAGAGAAACGCAATGAACGTTCTTCCACGTGATTCGGCCTTTTGAAAACACAGCCATAAATTATCTCCTTGACTGAAATCCCGTTATAATCTTTCATAATGACACAAAATGGATTAACTGAAGAAACTTCGTAACTTTGGATGAGCCAGGCTTTTAGGATTCGCGGAGGCAATGATGAATAACAAATTATTTTTATCGAGTTTTTCGAATATTAATTTCAGCCCTTCACTACACTTGTTTCGTCGTTTCGTAACCCCTTTAACTACAAAATCAAATAATTTTCCGTGCGGTAATAATGACAACGTCACATCATGGAATTATCGTGAGGTCTATGCTCACGTGCATTTAAATGATTTTTCGCAAACAGTAATTAACTTTACAATTGTGCATTAAAATGCCTGGATGTAATTATAGTACTTTCTAATTTTTTCATTGTAATATATGATTAAAAAAATTTAAACAGTAACTGTTGGATGTGCAAATCTAAGGAAATTTCCGCGTGAAACATTCTTTTCTTTTAGAGTTTGCTTTTCCCGGAAGAAGGTATATTTTACCATAACGCGTTGAATAAAAGGTTTCCTTGAATTATGCTAAGGTTTCTATTAAATATGTATTTTGAATAATGGTTTATTTGCTCCTTATTTATTATAAAATACATTACTGGTTTAGACGCTCGATTGGTGGCATCCCTTTCAAACACAAACCGATAGTTCACTCGTTTTCGTGGCCCGCTTGACCAACTAATATCTTTCACTTAATTAGGGTTTTCAGTTGAGATTAAAAAAGTGAGCGTCACGAGCTGGATTCGAACACACGATCTTCGGTTAGATAGCCGCTATTCTACAACTTGAGTATCGTGACTTCGATCCATTCGGACACCAACTTCCCATCTCAACCCACCTTTTGAATTTACCCTCCGTTTTGCCGTTTATCACTCAATCGGTTCGAATCCCGCCCGTGACAATAACTTTTCCATTTCAACCAATACCCTACATAAGGTTCCCAACAACTGCCCATCCCAATTCCACCTTTTGAATTTTCCATTCTTTTTGCCATTTTTCAAAGGTCTTCATTTATTTGATTCTCGGCGATAAATGAAATGGCGATGGAGAGCTTAAATGAAGACCTACTTCATTTTTACGTAAATTCACTAGTTTTAGTGGTCCTCTTGGCTAACTAATTGAAACCAAAAATAGTATTGTCTTGGGTAATATGATAACATAACCCCCCCCCCCCAAAAAAAAATGTCAAATACAATACAAAGATATAAAGTACAAATCGAAATCAAAATCTTTTACTTTAAAGAAAACACTAATTTGCCCGTAACATGTTCAATTTCTGACAACCTTTCGCAGGCTTACTCGAAGCATCTTCATCCTTTATTTACACTCACTCAGCAATACCAATTGTTCAATCACCGTCATAAGAGCTTTTCATTACGCATGAGGATTTTTTTTTATCAGATCTTAAAGCTTCGTTAACTGTTCCCGTACGGATCGTTCAGGCTGTTCCGAATCTGGAGACCTCCGGAGTCTCCTACTGCCATTCTAGTCCAAACACGTCCTAAGTTTATTAACTATTAGTTCTGCCGTTGCAGCGATGGTCCTTCGAAAAACTTTTCCCACGCCTCCGTCCTGGAGTACGATCCCATTCAACCGAAGGCACATTGTTAACACATTGCCTGTTGGATTTATGTTTTTGACAAAGGTTAGCGGTTCAGTCTATGCAACCAACTAATCAAGCCGTTGATTGTTTTTGCTCTTTTACTTTATTCTCCTTGACTGTAAATGTCTAATTGTACCTTTAATCTTACGACAGCTTTTAGTGATTTCTGGCTTGCCAGACCATTTCAAATCTGGAATGAGTAGTTGTTTAGCATATAAAAATAGCCAATTAAAATATACAATAATTTTAGTTTTCATTAACGATAGTTATCAAAAGTTTATATAGGAAAGATGCGTTCTTATTAGATTCTCATCTTAACACAAATCGTTATTACTGTTTACTCGCAGCTTAGAGAGTTGTTAAAATGCTTCATCCATTTATTTAATTTAAGCGATTAAATTTATTTGAGTAAAAACAAATTCTGTTGTTTCAGAAGATAAACCTATATAATCCCGGATTAATTTTCTGTTTATTCAGCTCACACCCAACATCTGCCAGGATTAAGGTATCGTAGGAAATACTTTTCCGATTTTAGCTAAACGATAAATAAGTGTAACAATTAAATTAATTAATCTTTATGTAAGGTATTGGTTGAGATAAAAAAGTCAAGTGCCACGAGCGGGATTCGAACCCACGACGTTCGGCTAGATAGCAGTTACTCTACCACTTGAGCTATCCTGACTTCGAACCACTCGGACACCATCTCCCATCTCAACCCAACCTTTTGAATTTTCCCTCCTTTCTGCCATTTTTCAAATGTCATGCAATCTATTTGATACTCTGCGACAAATGCAATGGCCACGAAAAGCTTTCGTGAAGGTATGCTTCATTTAAACTTAAATTCATTAGATTTCGTGGTCCAATTGACCAAATAACATCTTTCAATTAATTAATCTTTATGGGAGGGTATTGGTTGAGATAAAAAATCAGTGTCACGAGCGTGGAGTGGATCGAAGTAACGTTGGCCCAAGTGGTATAGCAGCGGCGTATTTAACGGAACGTCGTTGGTTCGAATCCCGCTCGTGACACTTGATTTTTTATCTCAACCAATACATTACATAAAGGTTAATTAATTGAAAGATGTGTGGTAATTAGTGATCGTTAATACCGTTAATATGGTGATGAAGTGCACTCTCGATACGACACGCAAGAATGACACAATTACACAGAAGACAAACACTTTGAGCCCTGAAGATGATCTCAATAAAGATCGAAACGTTGGCATGATAAAGGAAATGTTTTTTTGAAAACTACATCACACCAAACCGCATCTCACGATTTCTAAATAAATAATTGAAAGATGTTATTTGGTCAAACGGAATCTAACGAATTACAACAATTAAACCATGTTGCCTGCTATTGTAAAACTGGTTGTGGGTTCGATTTCCACCGCATCCCGTGAAATTTTTGACGACACCGTCCTAAATAAACTTCCGATCACTACAGTTAATTAAATCAAAAATTATAATTGGCAAAAATTGGCCGATTTTATATATTAAACAACAGCCAAGTTGTCTGTTCAATATAGATAAAGACCAACTTACAGAGATTAAAGGAGATTAACGGTTTTACACTTACTATTCTTTAATCATTAAACTATCAATCTGTAATTAATCTTTTTGTCATTGCATTACACTTAGTTGAGACTGGGTTGTCGGTAAAGTTAATTGATCGACGTGATAATCACTGGAAATTAACAAAATAAACCTAACTTTCAGAAGTTAAGCATCTCCAGACAAGTATGTCTTATAGGTTATATAAGAAAGTCATCATCCCTGATAGTCCGCTTTTCTACTCAATGGATTTATAGTTATTAAAAGATAAAAGTTGTGATTAACGATAAAAGAAAAAATATGTCTATACTGGATTTGACGATGTCGCTGGAAGGCAGTGGTATCGGATTGTTTTGGCTCGAAAACGATGTAGGTTGCGAGTTCGAACCCCACGTCACCGCTGGAATTTTTGATCCTAACCTTTTCCGATATAGTTCATAAAAAAAATAATATGGCTTGGCTAACGCGATAGACACAATGCAATCGAAACAATAAATAATATGTAGAGATTAGTGACCGTTAATGGATAATTATTCAGTTATCGTGAGATGCGGTCTGGTGTGATGTAGGTATCAGAAAAGCATTTTCTTTGTCGTGCCAACGTTTCGACCTTCTATTGAGATCATCGTCAGGGCCAGGGATTTACAAGCATTATTTACATTTAAAAATACAAAAGTGAATTCACAGAAGACGAACACTTTGCGTGAGTAGAAATGCTTTGTATTGAATATAAAATATGTTTTGCATTGTGTAAATTCACTTTTCCACATCCTAAATGAATTTTTTAAATATAAACAACGTTTGTAAATCCCAGGCCCTAAAGATGATCTCAATAAAGGTCGAAACGTTGGTACGATAAAGAAAATGTTTTTCTGATCCGTACATCACACCAGACCGCATCTCACGATCTCCGAATAACAATAAATAATTGATGATGTCATTCTGATTTTTATAATGTGTATTGATTTTATTCCTGGTTGTCTACCTTCACCAATTTCATGCCTATCTTTACGTTATAGACGATAAGATAAGAATGACCCCTGAAATATGTTAACATGAATATATTAATTTTGATATAATTAATGAAATAAATGTTTAATGCGGGCACTCTTTAATTCCATAAGTTGCACGTTTTTGATCTTTTTTTACTCTGCTGGCGAAAGAGGACAAAAACTGTTTACATTGTTAATGCTGTGTCGTCCAAAGAGGCGGAAATTTGTACAGTTAAACAAACACGAAGCATTTGAAATAACTAAAACGCGTCATTTTACAACGGATTTTAATTATAAAAACGGCTTTTGAAAGAAGAAAGTCCATTTTAGCCTAATGAAAATTTGGTCTTATTGTTAGCTTTATTTGACTGCTTAAGTACGCATTAATACTTTCATACAACTATTCAGTTCCGTTTTCATCTTGCGTTGAGATGAACATGTAGGTGAGTCAAGATTGAAGTTAAGCCCAAAAAGCCCCCCCTCCCCCGACTATCAGCGAGTTACCTAGAAAAAGAAGTGGTCTTCATCATCTGAAAACTTTGTAGGCCGCGAATAAGGTCCTGTTGTACAAGCCAATTTCTCAAATTTCGAATTTTTCCCTCCTTTTTGCCATTTTTCCAAATTCGAAAGGCAGGTTGGTGGTAGAGTGGTAGAGCAGCGACGTATTTAGCCGAAGGTCGTGGGTCGGAACCCTGCTCGTGTCACTGACTTTTTATCTCAACTAAAAATCTTAATTAAAGATTAATTAATCGAAAATAATAATAATATCAGACGAAAACACTACGATTGACCAGGTTAACCGCTTCATCACTCACTGACGAATCTTTTAGATTTTTTTTCTAGATGTGTCACAAGGATTTTCGATGTCTCACACGAAGGTATCACACATATGAATTTCCATTCCGGTCAACTAAGCAAACTCTATGGAACCTGCCTTTCTGACATTTCTGGATTAGGCAATTTTCTATTGTTCAGAACTGAAACCGGTCCAAGTAGGAGTACCGCAGGGCAGTGTAATAGGGCCTTCCATCGAGCTCACAGAAAACGAAGCAAATTCCGTGGCAAGATATGGCAGGGAAACCACTGCAGAACCGACCCATAAATCGAACAACTCAATCACCATAATTCATAAATGGACGGCAAAAAAGGAGAATAAGCTGGATACTGAAAAATCAATCGTTAGATGGAATTCACCGACCAAACCAAATTTACCTTAACGGTTGAAATCCCATACACCGACAATGGAAGTGCTTTGTACTGACATAAACTGGGGAGGGGGGCATTGTCATGTTTAATGTTCAAAAGATGGTTCGTCTCTTTTGAATTAATTACATTTACTTAAAATACGTTTACCTTTTTATATGTATAACAATAAAAAAAAAAGATTTATCCCAATTAAAAATATTAAAAGTGGATTCGAGAATGGTGCAATCATACGTTAAATATACATATTTTGGGCGTATTTGTTGTATAAACCTTTTATAGCTTAACTTCCGTCAACGTTGAATTTGTGCGTGCCACCGATTTTCATATCGCACTCCCTTTGAAGTGTATGCGGGGACAGATTACCTTTGAAATGGGAATTTAATGTCGATCTCGATGAATATCTATCTCTGAAGATGGGGTGAAAAGAAAAATCGACTGTGTCCCTGTCAACGCTTCACGTTCTGTCAACTTTATTTAATTGTACATAAAATGCCGTTTAGTTTTGAATCGATCATTTACACAGATGAGCGAAATAAATTAAAATAACGCAATCCTTTTTTCCCCTCCCTCTATAAGGGAGTTCTGCCGCAAAATATTTAATATTTCAGTGTTTAAATTCAGCCAACTTTGTTGTCACTAATTCAACAAAATCATTATTGGACATTTTCGTACTATAGCGTATTATATTTCGGATCTGGATTCGAACCCGGGACTTTTACCCTACAATGAAGAGCGTCGTGTCAACACCTGAATCGTTGCGGCACAGACACCCCACGATTGCAACCTTAACATGTAACTTGTATATAGTTGAGTATTTGATCGAAAATGTATGAAAATTTTTGCAAATATTTTTGTATATTACGAGGCCAACTGACTTTAAATCAGTTAAAAAGGCTAACGAGTACAAAATAATAAAAAAATTGTTTTAAAGCTGAAGAAAAGTTTGATTAAAATGATAATAAATTAATTTTTTGGCTTGATGTTTCCGCAATAGTAAAAGTAATTGATTAAAACAGTTTTTTTTTCATTCATGTTGATGTGTGTATCCTCTTATTCCAAAATTTTTCCAATAGTAGTATTCATCACAATTCGTGGTCCATTGAGCGATAACGTTTTTCAAATTATTTATTAATCTTTTATATGAGGCATTGGTTGAGATGAAACGTCAGTGTCACGAGCGGGGATTCGGACCCACGACCTACGGCTAAATACGTGCTGCTCAACCACTTAGATCTCGGGCTCTAACTCCCAAACTCAACCCTACCTCCGAATTTTCCCT
The DNA here is from genome assembly GCA_039619505.1 of Cimex hemipterus. Classification (NCBI taxonomy): domain Eukaryota; kingdom Metazoa; phylum Arthropoda; class Insecta; order Hemiptera; family Cimicidae; genus Cimex; species Cimex hemipterus. The sequence continues at coordinate 4,691,119 of CM077100.1, forward strand.
CTTTTCGTTGCCAGTTTTCGAACGTCGTGTAATCTATTCGATTTTCGCCCCAGAAATGAAATTGCCACGGAGAGCTTTCGTTAAGAAATATTTCATTGCTTATTGAGATGGGAATGGAGTCCGAGTGGATCTTACTCACGATAGCTCAAGTGGTTGAGCAGCGGCGTGTTTAGCCGAAGGTAGTGAGTTCGAATCCCCTCTCTTGACACTGACTTTTTTATCTCAACCAACGCCTTATATCAAAGATTAATTAATTGAAATATGGGGAATGTTAAAAGTTCGTTAAAACATATTTGCAAACTGCCAGTGTTTCTCAATTTCGTCTAATCATACAACTGGTCCATATATGACTGTTAATATTCAGATATTCATGCAGGAATAGTAACTGTGCTGTTTTAACCGGTTTAATTCAAGTTGATATAACAGGTCTGTTATGACTTGGTCGGTCGAGGGGAGTGGAGAATCGGAAAATAACTTTCCAACTATCCTTTAATTAACGAAGAAAAAAGTACTTAACTCCTTAGCGCTATCGGTAGCCACAGCACTTGGTATTTCCTTATTAGCAGGTGTAACTTGCAAAAGAAGAGTCATTAAGCCGGGGGGTGAAATATAATGCCAGATGATAGTGTGGAGGCCCTTTAAGTAACCCAGTTCCCACAAATTCCAAGCTCTAATTTGAAGCGAATGTCTAATTTAGACTGCCGGTAATAAAAATTGCTCCCTTAGACAGCATTAATGTTTATTTTTCTTCCCCATCGCATTTTTTTTCTAAGGTGGTTTCAGAATACCGAGCCAGATGAGTTACCACCCCTGGACATTTGCTCTATACCCAGCCGTATTATTAAATTTTTGTTAATTGCTGATGTCTCTGTGGGGAAAATTGCCTGTTTATTTGCCTTCGTTTTATAATTGTTGAATTGAAAACCTGGGCTTTTACAGGCCACGGTTTTAAAATTAAAAGCGCGTGCAGACGATTCGCCTTTTGTTGTTCAAACTTTAATTGATCAAAAAAAAAGTTGAAAGAGACTTTTATCAGTTTTTGTTCACAGGCTTCAATAAAAATTAATCAACCTCTCATTTATAAAATAATTGAACGTTTGATTTGCATTTATATATTCCCAAATATGTATGTACATATGTACAGACATAAAGAATTGCGTCTGTGTCTTGCAGTCCACTATCAGTACCAGCTTTTTTAATATACACCACACACCCAGCCACCGATACTGGGCTTCAGGTGATGGCAAAATCTAGGTCATTTCGTCGCCCAAAGCATGTACTTCCTAAATCCTAACCCATCACTCACACTGTAGCTCATTTTTAAATACATTTCACTCAATTAGAGCGGCGGAGTCCTCGATACGCCTAATCTATTATATGGGGGGCGTCGGTGGCCGCAACAGTTCAGGCGTTGACACGGAACTAATCACTGTAAGGTAAAGGTCCCGGGTTCGAATCTAGCGACCCTGAATGCCAAACCCGACATACTTACAAACGGGCGTAACCGAAACCTTGAGGGTTAATATGACCTCTGCTGTTGCGAACCCTCGTAAAAAACCTATTATATCAGACCACCATCAGACATCTTACATAACACATTCACGCCAATAAATACACTCAGTCTTAACAAATGTTAATTTGCCAAAAACATTTAATTAAAAAAAAAAAAACCTGTTTCCACCAATAATCGAGGAACAAGGGCTCAAAGACTCGTTGACAGAGCACACATTTTTTACATATGGCCAACTTGCTCCCTATATGGAGCCATGGAATGCCACTCTTCCTTATGTGAAACACGTTGAGTAACATTGCTGCCAGCAACAATGCATGCACTGAATTTTCTTTTTTATGCCGATATGGATCTAACCGTTTTGATTTAATTTTATATTTAGAACCCAACAATTTTCATAACCTTCATGCAAGAATTGAAACATTTTCTCTGGTATTTTATCAAGTCGCTTCGTAATCAGGCATCATAAATCGCACGTATGAGCTAGTATTGCCTGGCAATCCGAGGGAAAAACAAAATTCTCAATGTTTCAACAATTGATACGGAAAATCCAAAAACAGTAATGCTCACGGTCAAAGTTTTAATAATATTAGCATCACACGTCCAGTCGAATTGAGACTCATTTTTAATTTTTTACCTGTTTTACGAGCAAAAATGAAACCATACCCGTAGTGTAAAAGTTTAACAAGAAACAGTCAACTAGCATGTTCGCACGTTCCAACTCATCTGTAAACTCGAAAAGAAGAATAAAGTTGAGCAACGTCTTTATTTAAATTATTACTTTTATTTTTATCCAAAAGTTGAAAAAAACCAAAGTTCTCTATGGTTGAAATATTTTATTAAATTTTGACTGTTAATTGACGTTCGGGCCGACGGCCTATCATCAATACCTAATCATGGAAAATCAGTTGGCACAATTGCCATCCGACGATAGACATATAAGTAATTTACATTTTTAAAAAATAAATGTACCTGGACTATGTGATAGATGTATATTTCCACCCATTTTGATAAATAATAATAAACAAAATATTTCAAACACGGAAAATTAGGGATTTTTAAATCTTTCGATAAGAAATGCTACGAGCCACGGTGGATTTTACGAAAAAGTTAGTTTTATTTGTTATTTACAACCACAAAAATTTTGATTTGGTTGTTCCTAGCTTTAATTCCATTTTTACAAATGTTTTTCCATGTAGACAACATAAATATATATCGACCCCCTCAATGGCATGACACTGTCGGGAAAGATCAAATTTTCTAACGCCGTGTTCATTCAATAACCACTAATCCGTGTCTTCTCATATGCAAAGCACTCAAGAAAGGTTTTCTGTGTACGAAACGGCATCCAATTCCAAATCGAAGGGTCGTTGCGAAGAGAAAAATCCGACCTCTTTTAACGTGATGTACAGTTCCACTAACCCCGATGTGCGGAGCAATCGACAAAAAGTTCTCTTATCAGCGGAATTCTGTTGGAAAATCTTGCATAAAACTACATCGCTTTTGACATATTGGACATATTGGATAGGTAGCCGTGAAAGATACGATTTGTACTAGTTGGGCAAAATTAAATGAAGCCTCGACTGAAGTTTGGTTAACGAACTTTAATGAAGGCCAAATACAAAAGAGCCACGACAATGGGAAGAACAATAGGATTCTCTTTTTTTTCTGTTTTTTGCTCGTCACGTTTTATTTACCTTTACTTGATTAATGATCTGGTGGATCAAACTAGTGTCAACAATTTCATGCTCTCGCGGCTTACTGGATTAACTTATTTTGTTCGTAAATTAGTATATTTTTGTCGCTGGTTAAACCTCAATAAAAACTTGAATACATATAGATTTCAAACTGTGAGTATATCCTTTTATGGGTGATTCAAGTTTATCTTTCTTTTTCGTAAATCAGATGTAGATTTAGGAATTTTTTCAAACTATACCCTTTAAAAGCTGTTGCACCTTTTCACATTCATTTCAAATTATAAACCCAATTGGAAGTGGTGGAGTCTGTATATTGATCACAATCCTTGGACAGTATTCAACCTAGCAACACAAATACAGATAGACCCAATAAGAACCGTTAACTCTCCTCAATTTACAATTTGTTCGATACATGTACAACCAAAATATAATAGCATTCGATTTAACAGATGCATTCAATCAATTAACGAAAATAATTATGATGCTGGGGGATTTTAACGCCCACAATTGCTTATCGGGAGGGGCTAGCAGAAATCGTAAATGGAAAGCAGAGGAAACTAACCTTGATATTTTCAATGACTTCTCCTACACATTTCTGCACGAGATCAGGAAAATTCTCGAATATAGACATGTCCTAATAATTAACCACAGTCCCAACTTACTCTTTACCTGACTTAGTACTGGACATAGCAGTGATCACGTCCCTATTTCAAGCTAAACCCTAACGAAACACCACCATTCAACGTCTACGATCAGGGCGGCAGGATAAAACGAACAGGTCTTTCTTTGTATATACGTATATGGGCGACCAAGACCCCGAGGGGTTAAATGCATGGGTAGGTAAAAGGTGAGGGACTTCACGGTTCACGTGTCCTGTATAAACCTCTTGAACCTGTTGTCAACCCCCAAAATTTTGGAGCATTTAATCTGGTCTTTGTTTAGAGATAACATTAATCTTATGAATAGCAATATGAAATAATCAATAACCTCAATAAATGTATTATAGAAGCCAAGCAATGCCCTCAGCGAAGACTCGTGTCCTGAACAAAGCCAGGTTCCATGGTGGAATAATGAATGTGAAGAGAAAAAAAAGGAGGTAAGCCATTGACCAAGTTTATTAGAAATCAATCGACAATAAATCTAGAAAAATGTGCGGTGTTTAGTGACCCCGTTAGACCCTGAAGATGATCTCAATAAAGATCGAAACGTTGGCACAATAAAGAAAATGTTTTTCTGAAACCTACATAACACCAGACTTCATCTCACGATCTCCAAACAATCAAATAAAAATATAAAAAAGCACACGAGGTATATCATAAAATTCAGTAAGAAACAGGCCTGGCGTAAATTCTTAGAGGAAACAAATTCAAATACTCCATTCCTAGCATCCTGGAATGCAACCAAGAATATTGCTGGACAAAAATTGTACAACTTAATGACATGCTTAAAAATCGCTAATAACTCCTGCATTAATAATTCGGAAGGAATAAACAATTTCCTTGGAGAGGACTTCTATAAAATGTCATCTACAGATAAATATTTTGACCACATTAAACAGAGAAAAGCAAAGGCAGAAGAGATAAATATTCCTTTTAGCAGTAACAGAAATCTTCCCCTAAACCGACCATTTTCATATGATGAATTCATAATAGCTTTGAATTCTCGAAAAGATACTGGCCTCTGGGCCAAATAATATTTGTATTGCTATGATAAAATTTCAGACAGGTCGATAAAATTATTGTTGTAGAAATATTAAACACAATGACCTGTACAGCTGTTCCTATTCTAAAAAAAAGAATAAACCATCTCATGAAGGTAATAGTTATCATCTCATATCTTTGATACGTTCATTATACAAGCTAACAGAAAAGAGAATAGCCAAAGTTTTGTCTGGCTCTTGGAATACGATTCTCTGTTTTCTTCTTGGCAGAGCGCTTTCATGTTATAGAATAGATGAAACACCCTGACCTTTAATGGCTATTACGGCTGTTATTCCTTCTCCAAAGAATTTATACAAGAGAACGGCGTACAACATGGAAGTGACCAGAGTGCGCTAGTTTTCTGCATAGCATTAAATAATGTCTCGGGACAGGTAAAGTTGCCAGTTCGTGGTATGATATACTGCAGGCCATGTGGTGATTTACTGCACGAGCAAAACATCGAAACCCTGGAATTTAACATGTAAAATACACTGGATGAATAAAAACGGCTTCAAAATCTCAGCGCCATGAGAACCGTACCTATCCAACCACTAAAACTAAATACTGAAATTGTCTCGATTCTGAACCCCACATCCGTCTCAAACTATTAACAATTAGAACTAACATATGCAAATTGTGCAGGCTAAAATAAGCACAACCTACACATCTTCCTTTTCGACAGATTCAGCCAAAACTGAAATTTTCTTTTGATCATTAGCATTGAAAGTTGTGATACTCTTCCCTTGGAAAGAAGCACTCATCTCATTCATTGTTAATAAAAATATCTGATAAACACGACAGTATACATTGCTGTTTCTCATCATGGAAACCCGGAAACAATCTTCACAACTTCCTGTAAAGTCTCAACTGACTGTAAAGGAGAGGAAAAACACATGAGAGCATCAGATATAATGATATGGTACCCAATGGCTCCAAAACAAACGAAGATCAGGCGTTTTCTGTACAAGCCCAAAATATGAGCAAACTCATTCGGGAAGTATACTTCGGAAGCAGAAATACATGCCATCAACGCTTTGCCCTGGAAAATCATAAAAGAGGTTACACTGACAAAAAATCCCCATAAGATCAGACATCCAAGCAGCTATTAAAGCATTGGCATGCAAAAGAATTACATCAAAACTAGTCAGTGCATGTATCCAAAATCTCCAAAACCTGGGGAAGCACAACAACCTGATGGCATCTTGGGTGCCAGGGCACAGGGAAATTTTGAGTAACGAAGAAGCAGACAAACTGGCAAGAGGAGGATCTGCAAGAACATACATAGGCGACGAACCTATCATTGGGATAACAAAAACAAACATAGAATCCTCCATCGCAGAATGGATCCAAACAAAACAAAAGGAGAAGTGGATAAACTCTAGCAGTACAAGTCATAGCAAACTTATGGTGAAACAACCCTCACCAAACACTGCTGCAATTGGAGAGGACCAAACTCAGAAGAGTGGTAGGATTATTGAACGGTCACTGGTATCTGAGAAAACATCTAAACAAAATTGTATGTATGGGTATACACAGCGACGATCCGATTTGCAGATCGTGTAATGAGGAGGAGGAAACAGTCAGCCATGTCACCTTCGAACGCGAAGCAACAGCTCAATGGAGGTTTAACCTAACGTACGGAATAGACTCAGAGAACCGAATTGCAGCAATGAGAGTCACATGATACTTCTAAGAAAAAGGATTGAGTCTACTGACTGAACTAAGGAAATATGAAGGTACAATAAGCCAGAAGGCTGCAGTGCCTGGGGAATACAAACCCCGTTTTCTAGTATCCTTTCCACCATACCATACCATCATAGAAAACGTTGACCGATTTGACATTGTGGTCCATAAAAAAAGATAAGACTTTAAAACGTAATTCCGGTGAAGTCGTCTCACCTACCTCACTTATGTATATAGAAGCAGGAAAATGATGAAGACGTCCCATAGTATTGTGAAAAGTCTTGACTTCAATAGCCTTGACTTAATATATATATATATATATATATATTGTATATATAATTACTAATTTGAACAGACATCCACACTTTCTTAAAAGAGGATTTATTCTTGATTCATTTATTTCGTTGCTAAAATATGTCTGTGGAGAATTCAATGACTGCTGTTGAAAAATAAAAAACTTTCGTTTTCAGTACTCATTGTTGTTAGTGTTGTTAATTTTATTAATTGAATCTACGATTATTTTTTGTAATAAATAATTTTTCGAAATTCGCCGCGGACTACAATTTGGAAAGCACCGTTCAAAAATAACGTAGTCTAATTTTTGTCTAAATTTGTAAGTTTAGTACAAGTTACAATTTCTACAAAATTCAATTTTAATTCCATAAAATTGAAATAGCACAATGATGCGCGCTTGGGGGGATCGGGATTGACGGGGTGCGAGATCGCGTGGCCGGTCGGGGGGCGGAAGTGCCTCGGAGGGACTTAGAAGGGCGAAATCGAAGTCAGTGGACCGTGAGGGATGTGGATGTGTGGCACAGCGTCTACACATCCCTCGGAAGGCATAGTTAAAAAAAAAAAAAAAAAAAAAAAACCAAGGCAGGGAGTCCGACGTCTTTCGTCCCCTGGGCCAGGCGGTGCGGGCCCGCTCAGTGATTTTAGTCCGTCCCCTTTTTACTATTCAGTGAATGCCATTGAGATTGATTTCAAAGCAGTACCTCAAATGCCATTATTTTACCTAAAATAAAAAAAAAAAAAAACGGAAATAATTTTAAAAACTCATCTGTTATTTAAGTACGGAATAAAGTCATAATAAATTTTATATTTTGGAGCTGAATCAGATGGGGACAATTTGTAGACTCACGTGATCGGTTTTCCGTACTTAAACGTTCATAACTTGTACCGTTAAAAAGCGGAAATTTTTTTTTCAGGCTATGTCGACAAAGTGTAGGTTTAATGTAATCATAAATGAGTAAAACAAGAATGAAATCAATAAAACAACTAGTCAAACGTATTAGTTTATTTCTTCCATTGTAATTTAGTCAAATTTATCGACATGTTTTGTTTTGAAAATTCAGATAGGAAAACATATAGAATTTGGAAAAGAGAATTTATACAATGCAAAATTTATTCTATATTCTGCCAAAGTATTTCTACTCACTCAAATTTGTTTGTAAATCCAAGGCCCTGAAGATGATCTCAATAAAAGATCGAAACGTCGGCACGATAAAGAAAATGTTTTTCTGAAACCTACATCACACCAGACCGCATCTCACGATATCTGAATAATTATTTAATTTAGTTTGGTAAGATGCAAAAAGAATCTGGGCAAGCCAATTTGTAACCATTCAAATGCAATGGATCATTATTTTGCAAAAGAGCTTTGTATTTTACATGCAAAAAAGGTATTCTTACCAAAAAATAAAGTCGAAATTCATTTTTTACGCAGGAAACCCGGAATATAAGTTTTTCTTTTTATGTATTCATATACTTTACTTCCAACGCCTTTTGCTAAAATCAGAAAAAATTGGGATAATTTTGAAACGACTCGACGAATCCTAAGATATGTTTTACACTAATGTAAGGTAGACGTACATATAAAAAAAAAAGTTTGAAAATTTTTTTGTCCATTTTATTCTGATTTTCATCATATACAATGGCAGAATATCAAAACCTTATTGGCATAGACAGAAAGAAGAGAAATGCAGGGTAAAAAGAGAAGTAATATAATTTATTTTGGATGAATTCCATAGTAGTTAGAAATTTTGAATTTGAACAAGACACCGGAGAATCAAAAATGGCCCCTGCTGACCCGATAATGATTCAGCTCAAAAAGGAATATATTTTGTTTGGAAGAAAAAATTGTATTTAACGAAATTAAAGGGTGCGTTTAAAATGAATACGATTCGTTTTACATATATATATATATATATATATATATACTGGAAGTGAATTTTGGTTTTTGTGACTATTCATGTATCCAGTCTTAATTTCGCACAATGATTGTTCAGAGATCGTGAGATGCCGTCTGGTCTGGTGTGAGGTAGGTTTCAGAAAAACATTTTCTTTGTCGTGCCAACGTTTCGATCTTTATTGAGAACATCTTCTGGGCTCAAAGTGTTTCTTCTCCGCGTAGATTTGTCCATTCTTCTGTCTCGTGTTGAATGTGCTGTGTGTGTCGGACACTTTCAACGCGACAGACAAGAAAGAAATATTTACGCGGTAAACAATCACTTTGAGCACTGAAGATGCTCTCAATAAAGATAGAAACGTTGGCGTATAAACAGGGTTTAAATTTTAAAAATGTAGGATGTGTAAAACGTTGGCAGGATAAAGAAAATGTTTTTCTTAACCTACGCCACACCAGACCGCACCACACGAACTCCCAATAAACATTGACTAACAGTCAGTAACCACCATACATTTAGTAGAACACTTGATTTAATTTTTGTGTCCTAGATAAAAAAATGGAATGATTCAGATTTTTAAGTATTTAAAAAAAGTAACGGATTAACTCTCTAAATATTTATTTTGATACGATTTCCGTTGCTCAGACAGCAGCGGATTTTCCCATTGATTCAAAAACCTTGAATTGCTCAAATTGAATAAAATGTTGAAAATCAATTAGCTTTTCAAGAGGTTATCAGCTGCATTTAAAAGGCGTTTGTTTTAAACGTGCATGACTGTGTGGCGTGCTGTTATTCTGGTAATTTATAAACTGAGGTAAAAACCAGAATCTAATCTTTATTAATGAGTTTCGTATATCAAGCCTGCGATTTATAAGGAGACAGAAAATTAATAAAAACTTTACTTTTGCAAAATGGGCCTAATTAATTTCTTTTAATGAGAATTAAATGGACAGTAGTTGAATGAATTTTTAACCTGCTAACTTCTTCCTTTGTGACAAATTTGCATAAATTATTTTGAAAAAGCCCACAGCGAGCAGTTAGTGGTAAATATTCTCCTCCTATTTGACCTGAATCTTTTATTTCCTTTAATGTAAGCGTTCTTTTGAAGTTTTTAGAACGTATTTTTTCCGCCAATATTTACATCTCATAAAAAAAAGCCGGCCAGCAAAGAGTAATGTTCTAACTTCCCTGTGGTTCACAAGTTTCTGTAAATGTGGTCTTTCTGGTGACGTACGGTGAGCTTCTTCAGTCATACAGCTCGGATTAGGCTTGATTAAAGCTTTAAGTTTGGCGCCGTATGTCGTCGGCGACCTGCCCGTGCTTTCCACGTCTTTCGGAGTAACATATCTTGTAAACTCGGCAGAGTTAACTTCCAGCATTAAAAGCATATTCGCATATTTGCCGGAGGTTGGATCATGATAGGAATTCGATGATTTATGAAAAAATGTGTTCTCCTCCGTTTGCAATCAGGTAAAATGTTTATAAGAGTTAAAGTTATCAGTCTTTCAGTCTTTAAGTTGTCAGATAAAGAAAAACGATCAACTTAAAAATAAAGACTGATCTACGATGTCATGTCTAAAAAAACATCTTTACAAATGCATCATTACATAAACACTACCATTACACATATTTTATAACGATTTCGTTCAGCGCATACATCTTACACGTTCTAGTATTGATGAACGTGTCGGTTCGGTATGATAAGGTTCCTGAGAAATTCCAGCTCGACTGAGTGTTCGTCCTAATAAAAGATGATGTCATATATTATTGCTGAATTGAGCATTGATTGCCTGTCACTTTCATCGGACTACAAATCTGTGCATTTCAAATTGTTACATCCCGGGAGATTGCATTCAGAAGATTACATTCCCAGGAACATAGGATCGTTTATAAATAAAAGAAATTAACTATTTTAATTAGACGTGATGTTCGTTGATCGACCTGCCCTTTAGACGGGTGAAAAATTAATTGTCTTTAATGTGTAGAGATTAGTGACCGTTAATGGATTATTATTCAGATATCGTGAGATGCGGTCTGGTGTGATGTAGGTATCAGAAAAACGTTTTCTTTATCGTGCCGACGTTTCGATCTTTTATTGAGATCATCTTCAGGGCCTGGGATTTACAATTACAGTTTACATTTAGAAAATACATATAGAATTTGGAAATGTGAATTTATACAATGCAAAATATATTTTATATCCCATCAAAGTATTTCTACTCACTCAAAGTGTTTGTCTTCTGTGTAAGTGTGCCATTCAAACACTTTGAATGAGTAGAAATACTTTGATGGAATATAAAATATATTTTGCATTGTATAAATTCACTTTTCCAAATTCTATATGTATTTTCTAAATGTAAACTAGGTTTGTAAATCCCAGGCCCTGAAGATGATCGCAACGAAAGATCGAAACGTCGTCACGATAAAGAAAATGTTTTTCTGATGCCTACATCACACCAGATCGCATCTCACGATATCTGAATAATTGTCTTTAATTTTTATTCCGAGGTATATAGTTCTGTAAATAGCTTTAATTTAGTTTAAATAAATAAGAAAACAATTTTTGTAAATATTCCAGTGATCACAAAAGTACCTGAAAGAAATTGCTAGTGGGGACATAATGTTGGACGTTTTATTATTTTCAATATCAAACATAAATATTTTCTGAAAATATGCGAAAACAACCATGAGATAAAATAGGGAAACCTCAAATTAAAGCAAGTGATTGTATTGAAAACAGAAACAGTGGAAAGAGGAACATCACATTGCCTAATATTACAAAAGAAAAACGCATTAAAAAAAGTTAGATTTAAAAAATCCGTCGTCTCATCCATCTAGATCCAGATAGGTCCATTTTCGATGAAATCTCACATTTTATTAAATGTTTCATTGCATATAACATCCAGGTGAGATGTCCTGTGGGTACTTTCAGGCTTTCCCTGTGTATTTCTCAAAAAACAGCATGAATTCAGTTTATGGGTACGTCAGTTTTAACTAAAGCAAGACATAAATCGGCATCGAAACTTTCTAGACCGGGCTCTTGTTGCCAAAAGGTCACAAAGGTTTGTTGAAACTTGGACTTCCTATCTTTGACAATTAATTAAGGTTTTTAGTTGTGATGAAAAAATGTTAATGGCACGAGCGGGATTCGAACTAACGACCTTCGGCTTGATACGCCGTTGCTCTACCACTTGAGTTACCGTGACTTCGATCCACTCGGACATCAACTTCCCATCTCCACCCCACCTTATGAATTTTCCCTACTTTTGCCATTTTTCAAGCTCTCCGTCGCCATTTCAATTGTCGTCGGGAATCCAAACCGAATACACGACATTAGCAGTAGAGCAGCGGCGTATCTAGACGAAGGTCGTTGGTTCGAATCCCGCTCGTGCCATTAACATTTTTTCATCTCAACTAAAAACCTTAATTAATTGTCATGCATTAATTGGTCAAGCGGAGCACGAAAGTCGTGAATTAACTTCCTATCTTTGTTTTTCCTTGTGTTTAGGTTTGTTACAAAAAAGCGTGTAGCTGTTGATACGGGTTCAACACAACAAACTCCTTATAAAACGTCTGCATAGCGATTCAAAGTCTCTTTTAAAAACACAAGCACATACTTTTGAACAAGATCCGGCGACTTTGGGCATTTTAGGAGTAGTCCGTTCACAAAACACCAACAATGTTTCACGATGGAAAAGCCATCAGAGAGAACTAAATATTTCTATGAATTCAAATAAACTATTCCAATAGAACATTCACAGTGGTACAAACACTATTCCTTTCTGTATTTACACCAAGAGAAGCAAAGGCGACCGAAAGTTCGCCGAAAGCGGCTGAGCAGCAAATAAACAAACACAAACTCGTTCGTTATGTGGAGACGGAAGAATTACATTAAAATTGATTCTAAATGCTTCAAAACATATACAGTTTGTTAAAACAGGAAAAATAAGCAAATGGCCTAGTAATTACTTATAACTGTTATTCACATGTTTCACTGTCAAAATGTATTGGGCTGACCATGTGCTTGATAGCCTTAACTCCAAACACTTGTACGATAGTTTTTCATATTAATCGGAAAGTACATATATCACGTATATTACATGAATTGTTAATTGTATTTTTTTTTTAAATTGGCCCTAATGATGGCAGTATCAATTGCCGAGAGCTCGGTGAAGCCAGCATTTAGCCCTTTTTTCCACCCGTCTAATGACATCAACGAAGATTGGAACCCTACATATTTTAATTAGGAAAGTGTCTGCATTCGTCCAAACAACCATGAAAGCTTTATTTTAATTAATTCATTTGTCACCGAGAGAATGGAATAAGAGTACGTGACATTTGAAAAATCGCAAGAAGGAAGGAAAATTCCAAAGGCTGGGAAGTTAGTGTCCGAGTGGATCGAGGTCACGATTGCTCAAGTGGTAGAGCGGCGGAGTATCTGGCCGAAGATAGTGGGTTCGAATCCCGCTCGTGACACTGACTTTTTTTATCTTAACGAATGCATTACATAAAGATTAATTAATTGAAAGATCATATTAATCAATGGGACGAAATAATTGTAATTAATTTTAACAATTACTGATGTTACATGAATGAAAAAGTCCTACCCGTGGAGCTAATAGAATACTTTTTTTTCTTATCTCAGCACTTTTCCGCGCTTTTTTTAAAGATTTTTTTGTAAATTAACCAAACTTCGCACACTGTTTCCAAGGTTCATTACCAACTGACCCCGACAGTCCTGGACTGGGGTAATAATTATTTCAGCCCGTTGTTATTCTCTTTGCTCACCAAGTTGTTTTATTCCATACAATTCCAGAAAGAGTTATTAACTTGTCAAACACATTTAATCCGTTTGTCTAATACACATGCGAAACTGCTTTACTTACTAAATTAATAGAACATGAATCGAAAGTGGGAATAATTGTCCCGAGAACATACGTCAATATACTTGAGGAGGTTCAACATACATGTCAACACGGACTAAAATGTCGTTATTGTTCACAGCCTGATTCTCTATTTTATTCAAGATATTTCATTTTTAAAGTTACCTTCAACATTTCACAACTTAATTCCATAAAGTCCCTCTATATCACACAATTTTAATCCTACTGTCACTTCAATTATACCAACGACAATAGTATTGAAAAATGCGTTTTTTTTTGCTTTTTTTACGAGGGTTTGCAACATCAGAGGTCATATCAACCCTCAAGGTGTCGGTTACGCCCATTTGTAAGTATGTCGGGTTCGAATGCAGGGCCGCTGGATTCGAACCCGGTCCTTAACCTTAGAGTGATGAGCGCCGTGTCAAAGAATAAACCTTGCGGCCACCGAAATTAATATTTAATCAAATTGCAAAATTATTTAGAATATAACCATTTCGGATTTGCAAAGTTCTTGTCTAAAATTTAAGAAATATTTTCTTAGTTTTATTTTTGTTTTTTCTTATGTTCAATTGAGTCCCCAAAAAGTCTTGTTTATTTTACAATACTATCAATATTTTTTTAACAGAAATTTTAAAATGTTAAGTTTTGTGAGCCAGTGTGTGTCCGGCTGGATGAGAGGTAATGCCACCCGATATGCGAATTAAGCGGGAAAAAAACCGGACGCAAAACTATGTGACGCTACCCGACGCCTTGCCACGTTTTGGTAGGGTGTGCACATCTATGCGACGTCAGGCGCACGCCACGCACAGTCAAACAGAGTGTGTCACAAATCAGTATCACAATCGCAACGACTCTCTTGATGGTTGATATGACCTCTGATGTTGCAAACCCTCGTAAAAAAAGCAAAAAAAAACGCATTTTTCAATACTATTGTCGTTGGTATAATTGAAGTGACAGTAGGATTAAAATTGTGTGATATAGAGGGACTTTATGGAATTAAGTTGTGAAATGTTGAAGGTAACTTTAAAAATGAAATATCTTGAATAAAATAGAGAATCAGGTTGTGAACAATAACGACATTTTAGTCCGTGTTGACATGTATGTTGAACCTCCTCAAGTATATTGACGTATGTTCTCGGGACAATTATTCCCACTTTCGATTCATGTTCTATTAATTTAGTAAGTAAAGCAGTTTCGCATGTGTATTAGACAAACGGATTAAATGTGTTTGACAAGTTAATAACTCTTACATGCATTATTTTGAGCACAACCACGTAATAAATTGTTAGTTAACTGTTATGAGCACGGCCAAATAATAAATTGTTTGTTAAACTTAATTAGTTTAAATAAAGTTATTCAGGTGTTTTGAAAAAAAAATTCATACCCTCATAATAAAATATGTTTATAAAACTTCATGAATTTGTGATCTCGCTTAATTTGGTTTATATTAAAATTAGAATGTTGTAATTCATATAACGGCAAAATTACATATATATAGTTTGAAACAAACTACAAAAAATATGAGTGTCCGGTTCTGACGCTACTCGATGAAAATGGTAGTTTTGCGAGCAAAACTGTGTAATAAATTGTTGGTTAAATTCATTATATTAAAAACATGGTATTCAGACGTTTTGATAAATTTTCTACCAAACCATTAAAAAAATTAAATTAAAAATTAATGAATTTTTAATCTCGGTTAATTTGGTTTAGATTAAAATAAGTACGTTGCAGTTATTATAACGACGATAATACATGACGCTTGAATAAAAATATAAATGTCCGATTTTTTTTTTGTTTTCGGCTGTACTCGATGCTACCCGACGAAAATCTGGGCAGTGGGATCGCGTAGAGTATAGTAGGGTAGCGTTGCGAGACATCGGGCAGATGTGCACGGGGGTGATACAATCTTATGGAAAACTAGATTTTGGATTTCAATCGGGTAGCGTTTCATCGGGTAATGTGTTCCCCGCTTTCTGCCTGAACACGGCAGGGAATCCTTGAGTTCCAATTTTTAGAGGAAACTCGGGGTGTTTTGTTTTGTATGTATTGTAGATTTTTTAATTCCAAGTAATCTTAATGTTGTACACACAAGGTGTCCCGACATATCAAGTTAGACTAAAAATCCTTATTTTCAGCTACATTCTCAATTGTATTCGAAATATTTGGCTTTTCAGGTTGCTTCATCTTCTTAAAATTTAATTCCGAAAAGTCCCACGTTTCTTATAAAATGTTAATCCTGCTGTTAACCGTACACCAATGGCAAGAACATTGAAAATCCAAAGGAGCAATAAACTGTTTAGCAATGACAAGTCAAAATTATTAAGAATATAAGCTAACAAGCTTACAAAGTTTGGTCTTAAATTTTTTTTATATTGATTCTGTAAATACTGGTATTTTGATAACTACTGTGCCAGTTCACATGCACCCTGTATGCAAAGCTGTTTGGTACCATAACTATCATTGATGATTATATCGATCCTATACAATTGGGTATGGTTTCTCAGCAATTCTAAGCTGAGAAAAAATTTATTACAGATCTATTTATATTTAAATTTTCTAAAAACCCTGGTTATTGCCAATTGACGAGTCTCACGTGAACAACTTCTTTACATATTCCATTACGTTTTTTATCCTGGTGTCTAAAGATTCTTTCTCTTTCCATCCACTGGGACCTAAAAGATCTATCGTAGCGTCGACCATTCTTTATTTCCGTACATTAGAAATCGCTTAGCCGTCATAAAAAAGTTATAGTTCTCCTATTTCTCTAGGCTTTAATATCGCTTTTCCAAATAGCTGTTCTTTTTTCGGGTTAATTTTTTGCACTTACATTAGACACATCCCCTCTGTCATATTCCACAGCAAATTCGGCAGGTTACAGTCTTCATTTACCCCGATCTTTTAAGGTGTAATGGCCAGTATAAAAAAGTAAGGTTTTCCTTAATTACTGCCTGATGAGATGAGAAGGTGGACTTTTGGTTTCCTGGTATTAAATGTTGGGAAACTAATTTGATTGTTTTTCCCCTGCTGAAATCGCCCAATGTGGTCATTTCTTTGTCCATGTTTTTGTTAAGCCACGATTTCTGCATGCCTTGGGGTTGCACTGACTGCAGTTCTAGTCCAAAGGGTGGGAGAACTGCTTCTATTACTAATCAGCCTTAACATCAACCATGACACATGACCTGGCATCAAAATGAACTTACGGCATTTTCTCACGATTTGGAGTCATGTTAGGCGTTTCCAGACAGACTTTGAGCTGGAAAAGTAGGGTCGAGATAATTCTATGATGGTTAACTGAGAATGTCTGTGCACCTTTTAAATATTTTTTAAATTTTCTTAAAAAATCTAGGATCTTAGAAAATTTAAGGAGTTAGGGTTAGAGGTTTCGGTAGGACAAAATTGGGCCATTTTGGGTCCATTTGTATACCATAATAAACTCTATTAATCAAAGACCTCTTTTCTACAATTATGCTACCGCAGTTGTACGTTGTATCCCCGTTCTTCTATCACAACCAAATCAGCCAATTTCAAGCATAATGCGATTTTACAGTAGTCCTTATTCGTTAGCAATAAATCAGTTTCGTTATTTTCTTTTCGACGGAGCAAACGTAAATCCGCGCGATTTTTGATTAATTAATTTTTCTACGAATATTGAAAAGCTATTAAGCTTGCCAACTTCCGAAAGTTGAATGTTCATCTTCCCAGCAGTGAAGAATTTGAATAATTCAAGGGAGCCTGATCTCTCTGAATAAAACAGAACGTAGCTGATGAACAATATAATCCACTCAAAAATGTGAACCTGGATGAACATTTTCTCAAGTTTATGCTATTAATATTAATTAAAAGGTTTGTTTCCTCGTTTATAAGATCAGAATGTTTTTGTCCCCTTATCCGTCTTTGTTTGTACTCACATAAGACAAGATCGTTTCGAATGATATAGCTTGAAAATTTAAAATATCTTAGCCATTTAAAAAAACTGAATTGCGCCAATATTTGCTGTGGTTTAGCGAAATAAACAGTATTGTTTCAACACAGAGGTGTAAACCGAGAATTGTAATTACCTTATGACATGCTTCGGTTTCACTTTAAATCAGTCCTTTAATCTGATTCTCGCCTTTCAAAATTACTTGCTATTGAGATAAAGTACAATAAATTCTGATTCTTTCGAAAATCCCGAATAGAGAAAATTTGGAATCTTTCGTCATAAAAATCAGCGACATCAAGAGAAATCTATGTCGCTTCCTGTTCCGTCCATTCCGGATGTGTAAAATGACTTTACGCGAGTATAAATACACGGTTCACAATTTACATTTACATCTTAAATTGTACTTTTTCCAATCAACGTATGTTTCGTAATTTACCCAGGCCCTGAAGATGACCCGAATAAAGGTCGAAACGTCGGCAAAAAATAAAACAAGGTGTTTTTGTAAACTACCTCATTCTTCTCTCCCCCACGACTTCAAACACAGATATAGACAAAAAAACACATATAAAATTATTATCTATAGACAAAGTCATTTGTATTAAAAAATCGCAAAAATTACATGCTTATATTTCATATCATCTCAAGTTTTGAACAAAGTTGAAATTTGACATTAAAAAAAATGGGAATTTCAAGTTAAAAAGAGTTAATTTGAAATTAAAAAAGTTAATTTGAAGTTAAAACGGGTTAATTTAAGGGGGAAAAGTACATTTATAATTTTATTTGAACTGTGATAAAAAAAACCACCATTATTTACTTGCATTACAGGATCGTTTTGGTTTGATAGAATGTTAGTTTAAAACGTGTTCTACAATCTGTTACTAACCGCAATTATCATTATGATAGATTCAGACCCACCCTGAATTGGGTGAAAGACTGTGAAATGAGGAGATTTTGAAATTTTTTATGTATGGGGCGGCTGTATTTGTGTTTGAAGAGCATGACGCCGATTAGCACACGTATTTTGCAAAATCCTAAACAGTTGGGGTGCTATTGTTTTGTTTTACATTTTGTTCATTGATAAACCCTGCTACAGAAGTTTATGTTTACCAACGTTCGACAGACTATGTCCTCTCAGGTCGGTTGGCCCCAGGGCACAGCATACGCGAAATGTATTCGGTTTCCTTTATCCTGGATTTGCCGGTTGATGTGTTGCCAAACTCTCTCATCCATTTAACGCCAACAGACTGTTTTTTCTGTCGGATCAGAAAAACGACGGCTGCAGAAGGTCAAATATGCCCAATGAAGATAACAAATCGAGGAAATTAAGTGCATACGTTTCGAAGCATCTGCGTATATGTAAAGAATTTAGGAACGTTTTTAAAATTAAATTAAAAAATAGTCTTTTAAGAAACTATACGTTTGAGAACAAAACTTAAAAGCTTCGCAGCACTTCTCCCTTAGGACTGGGGTTTTATGGTGGCTCTGGGCCAAGGGGATTGAGGGAATGTTTGATAGTAGAAAGTGGTTGGACAGAAAGATTATGTTGAGACGATGTCTTGAACGAAAAGTTGAGGTCATTGTGGATAGGCGAATTATGGCCTACCTAGTATGGAGCTTGGAGAATTCAGCTGAGGAGTTTCGATCGGAATGCTTGCATTGGTTGGACTCCATAGTTCTGCTGACCAAATAGGTCAAATGTTTTGTAATATCCATTAGAGAACGTGGTCCGATTGATCAATTAACTTTTTTCAATTAATTAATTTTCATTTAAAGTATGGGTTGAGATGAAAAAGTCAGTGCCACTTGCGGGATTCGAACCCACGACCTATGGCTAAATAAGCCGCTGCTCTACCACTTGAACTATCGTGACTTCGATCCGCTCGGGCACAAACTTCCCATCTCAACCTCACCTCTCGAATTTTCTCTCTTTTTTTGCCTTTTTCCAATTGTCGTGTAATCTATTCGATTTTCGGCGACAAGTGAAATTGCCACGGAGATGTTTAGAGAAGATATACATCATTTTAATTATTAAATACATTAGTGTTCGTGGTCCGATTGGCTAATTAACTTTTCTCAGTTAATTAATATTTATGTAAGGTATTGGTTGAGATAAAAAGTCAGTGTCGCGAGCGGGATTCGAACGCCGCTTCTCTACCACTTGCGCTACTCGCTTTCTAACAGGTTAGTTTCTTTCTTACAGTAAAGTGTGGTATCTAGTCTTAAGTACATAATATCTTGTGTGAATTTCGGTAATTCCTTGTTATTGTGCTCTGGCAAATGGTAAATGTTTGATATTTTAGCAAATTTTTGTATTTTATAAATTCCAAAGGCTGTGATTCGTTCGTACCCAGAACATTTAGCTTGACAAACACGAGTCGTACACCTTCATTAATCGGCCACCACGAACCATTACTAATAATACTAAAAGGTAGTGATTTTTATTAAAAACCGTAAACAAACAAAACAGGATTTATGCTATGTTCATGAAAAATAAACACTGTTTAAAAAAGATAAATTCTGAGAAACTGCGATTTCAATAGTTGTTCAATAAAAGTACCATTAGAAAAATTCTCTTTTCGGTATAATTTCAGTTTTGAGAAATAAATTAATGTTTTTTAAGGCGCTTTTCAGTGGTGTAAAAACTGTGTTTCTTGTTGTTGTTTAATGTTATGTTAAAAATAAACCTAATAGTTCGTGAAAAAATTGTGGGATTCGTTCATGTTAGCTCCCTGCATACTGGATTTGGTTAATATTATTTATTACATGTAAGGTAATTAGTGACCGTTAGTCGATTATTATTCAGAAATCGTGCCAACGTTTCGATCTTTATTGACATCATCTTCAGCGCCCGGAATTTACAAACAGTGTCCAAATTAGAGAAAAGTGAATTTATACAGTGCAAAAAATATTTTTCATATTCAATCAAAGTATTTCTATTCACTCAAAAGAGACAGTGCCGCTCTCAACACGTCACGCAAGAATGGCACACTAAAGCCAGAGACAGGACTTACCCGATGCGACGCAAATCCAAACTCCGATTTTCATTTTTTATTGAGGCGTTTTTGGGAAAAAATAAAACCTACTACAACTTCATTAACCAAAAACTTATTTCTGTATTTATTATTTTATGAGGAGGGTATTTCAACTACCGAGGACATATAAGCCCTCGGGGTGAGAACCCGGAACCTTACAGTGATGAGCGGCATGTCAACGCCTAAAGCCGGGAACACACCCGATGCAACCCGACGCTCATGCAAAATCCAATTTGCCATAAGATTGCATTACCCCCGTGCACATCTACCCTACGCTACGCGACCCCCACTGTCCAGATTTTCGTCGGGTAGCGTCGAGTACAATCGAAGACAAAAGAACCAACACTCATATTTTTATTCAAACTAGATTTATTATTGACGTTATATTAATTACAGCATACTTATTTTAATATAAACCAAATTAACTGTGATCGAAAATTAATTAGTTTTTATTAAACAAATTAATTTTAATGGTTTCGTATGAAATTAATCAAAACAACGGAATACGATTTTTTTTGATATAATGAATTTAACTAACAATTTATAATAATCGAATCGGCGGTACATATACTAAAATTGGAAGAATTTATTACACGGTTTTGCTCATAAAATTTAATTGACAATTCATTTCATAGTTTTTCTCGCAAATTTAATCCATTTTGTAATGTCGGGTAGCATGAGAACAGGACATTTATATTTTTTGTAGGTTATTTCAAACTAAGTACAGGTAATTTTGTCGTTATATTAATTACATCATGTTATTTTAATGTAACCTAAATTAAACGAGATCAAAAATGCATTAGTTTTTAAAACATTGTTTAATTATGATGGTTAGGAGTAACTTTATTTAAAACAATTAAGTTTAACAAACAATTTATTACATGGATATGCTCATAAAATTTATTACAAAGTTTTGCTCAAAATAGTCCATTAAGAACAAAATACGCGTTGCGATTTTGATCGTGATTATTGTGCCCAACGTTGTGGACTGTAGGCGACGTGTGCATCCGTCGGATAGATGGGCACACCCTACGAAAACGTGGCAAGGCGTCGGGGTAGCATCGGGTGTGTTCCCGGCTTTACGCAGAAAACAAACGCTTTGAGCACTGAAGATGATCTCGATAAAGATCGAAACGTGGGCACGATAAAGAAATTGTTTTTCTGAAACCTACATCACACCAGACCGCATCTAACGATTTCTGAATAAGTATTATTAAATTTTAAAAACCCCACCTTGAAACAATTTATTTTTTAATTACAAATAATAAATTTCCCTTAGCGATTGGGACAACCTGTATATAAACTAACAAACTAAACATAGTTCTGTTTGAAATAAGATAAATTCTTACAAACAGCGATTTCAATATTTATTTACTAAAAGTACCAATATTCCTTTTCTGTCTAATTTCAGTTTTGAAAATTAAATAACTTTTGTTTGTTAACTAGATTCCATCCCCCCGAATATTGGATTTGGTTAATATTATTAATTTAAAAAAAAAATATTAGGTAGCGCAACTCAAATACAAGAATGGTAAGAGTAAACATGTTTTTTTTCTTTTAATTACAACTAAATAAATTTCCCTTAGCAATTGGGACAACCTGTATATCAACTTGTCACGGTTTTAATAGGTAGTGAGTGTTCACCGGCGAAGCCAGAAAGGGTTGTAAATTAAAAATTATACTGATGGAACGTGAATGCGACTGGGCCCATCTCCCAATCATCATTCTTCCTTCCTCTTTCCCGCTCAGTCGGTTCTCTTGTTAATTTTAAAACCAATTAAAAATAAACGTCAAGTTTTAAAATTGATTACGTGAAGAAAATGTGCATTTAGAATTCCAACCCGAAAGATAAACAGAAGGCCCGTTTTCCTTTTGCTACGACAACATTAAAAATGCATATAGTGATTAAATATTTCAAAAAAAAAAAAAAAAAGTCGCCCCGTCGGGAATTGACCGCAAGAGCGTACGAGTATTCAGAGCCGTAAAATATAAAATATTTTCAGAGTGGAAAGCACGGGCTACAACCGCTGCACGGGGGCCAAATTTAGTCGTGCACGCGGCCTCCGGGGAAATTACCCTTATTGCTTCGTGTGAAATCTATCTACTCACATTGCCAATATTCAATCCAAATCGTGGACAATTGCGCTGGCAGACGTGTCTTCTCTCTGCCGACTCGATGCGTCCAGCCTAGGTGTAATTTTATAATCCCTGACTCAAAGCCAATGGGCGATGCCTTGAACCAAACTCGCAAATTTCAATCTTACTGATTTACAAACTCAAAGAAATCGAATCCGACAGTGTGGACCGATAGGGAGTTTCATCTAAAATCAAAATCAAATCGAGGTTTTAATGTTACTTTTTTTAAAATGCGATAATAGAATCTCTGAACATAACACACATGTGATTTCCCAAATTGAAAAAAAAAGTCTCTGGTAAGATAAATAGCGTCTTATCTGAGAGACGACGATAATCATTCGCTTCTTATAGTGTGAAATTATTTTTTTCTAACCGTAAAAATAATTCTTCCTCAATTAAGAATTTAAAATTAGAAAACAGATGAATCGAGATAATTTATAGAAATTTTTATGTCTGCTGATAAAATGCGACAAATCGAATATAGAAAATCGAGTTAAATACATGAAAAAATAACAAAACCACTTTCACGAGGTTATATTGAAAGATTCAAGTATATTGGTTCGAAAAGTTCGAAAAAACTCCCCTAGATTTTCTGAGAATATTCAAACATTTAAAGCCTATTTTCCTAAGTTTACCATTTTCCTACTTAACCCACACACCCCTGCCGCCGCTAATATAATTGGTAGTCACGTTGAACCTGCACAGGGTCATTTACTAGGCCTGTCTCCACTCGGGTTTTTTTGAGTTATTCAAACGCGTTTCAGCGTTGCGCCAATTTCAGTGAAGAACTGAACATAAGCTCACCATCTCGTAGCGCAAACATCAACAATTGGCACTGTTTTCATATTAGGAATTTTCACGATGATTGTAAGATGTTAACTGGTGTTAACTCGAATAGAGAAATGTCCGTCGTGAATTTCTTAGCATGTTTAACGTTAATTTGTCCGCAATGCAGCGCGTGGCGATTGGTAGAACCGAAAATAAAGGTATAACAGTTCTTGAAGGCTTGCCGTCGTTTATTTTAAATTGTAAAATGCCAGAAGTTAATAAAAAAAAAAGGAATATTAATCAACTTTTTCATTCAAAATGCTATCTATGCACTCGAAAATACTAACAAATGAGACGTTTCATTTCCTGCCGACATACCTTGTACCTTAATGTCTAGCAGCCTACTACTTTATAGGATGGGGATGTACCTTTTATGAATGAGACTATTACGACATGTCAGAAATTAACAACAGAAATGTATTTGTCTGATTTAATTAACGCACATTTAAGAATAAAAATACGTGTAAATAAAAACAGCTGTTAAATACATGGCTGCCATGTTGGTTACCTACGCCCTATCGGATGGCAGAGTGACTACATTTTCGGCCTAACATCTAACATCGGCCCTGGCCTGTTAGATTGAACAACGTTAACTAGCCTATTCTTACAAGTCTACCTCATCATTTTTCTCGATCTAACAGGACTTAACAGGACTCTAACAGGTTAACCGGTTAGAGTTTACCGCGCTGCTGCTATAGTACACTGCTGGCGTCCCTAGTGAGGAATGTGAATAGTAGGTCGACATCTCTCTTCCAAAATAAAACTCAATAATGACAAAAGAGTTTCACTGCCATGACATAACAATAAAGAGAAGACAATATTCGAGCAGTCAAGCCACCGTCCTTCTGAATGTCATTTCCGGTCCTAGATTTTTTTTAGTGATGAAACATTTCCCACTTTTCAGTGGATACAGTGGCCATCGGAGACTTCCAGGACGGTCGATCCTGTCTGAAATTGGTCCTCGATTGAGTTATAACTCAACGTAACCAAATCCCAACAAATAACCTTCCCCACAGCTCTCATCCTTTATTAGGACATCTGCCCCTCGTCACTGCAGTCCGAAATGAACAACAGGAGGGTCGGTCACTAGAAGACTTAGTCATAAAGTGCAGTTATGGGATAGGACTGAAATAAAATAATAATTAAAAATAAAATAAATCGTAATGCACCATATTAAGCGAGGAACAGACTTACTCAACGCAACGCATGGTGACCCCGAAGTAAATCCAATGTCTAATTTTCCATAGGATTGAATTCCCCTACCCTTCGTAACGCGATACAACGATCCCCATTGTCCAGATTTTCGTCGACTGGCGATCAGACAGTAGAAGGCAAAAGAACCAGATACACAGTTTTTTGTAGTTTATTTCAAATTATATGTATTTTTGTAGTTATATTAATTACAACATACTTATTTTAATTCGAACCAAATTAAACTAGATAAAAACTTATTGAGTTTTCATAAAAATTATTTAATTGTGGCGGTTTTGATGAAAATTGATCAAAATGCTGGACTACCATTTATTGATAGAATGGATTTCATTAACAATTTATTAAAAGGTTTTTCTCATAAAAATGAATTAAGAGGAAAAGAGGTGTTGCTATTATGATACAGATTTGTGATACACCCCGTAACTACCTGTGCCGCTGGACGTCGAACAGATGTGCTCACCCTACCAAAACGAGACAAGACGTCGGGTAGCACCGGGACACGTCGCGTTGCATTTCGTATGTCCCTGCAGCACCTAAACTTGCTGCATACGTGAAGTCCGGCCACAACACACCCTGGGGTTGTCTCCCATAGGGGGGGGGGATAGATACGTCCGGATGACAAAACGAAGGTTCCGGAGACAGGACC
This sequence comes from Cimex hemipterus, assembly GCA_039619505.1. NCBI lineage: Eukaryota > Metazoa > Arthropoda > Insecta > Hemiptera > Cimicidae > Cimex > Cimex hemipterus. Next base: position 4,716,554 of record CM077100.1, read on the forward strand.
AGCAGCACAGAAGAAAGGTGGGTAATAAAAAAAAAAAGAGTATGGTGTAATCAAGTTAAATTTCGTTCGGTTATAGAATTTGGGACAAATCTGTAATTATAAAGTCGATTTATATTTTATGATACAAACATTTAGAAGGGAATATCTTTTATTTCTTTATTTATTTACTAAAAAGGTAGAGATTAAATTTTCATTTTCTTATAAAGAGTTTTTTTTAAAAGTTTTTCGTATAAAAAGGATCCTCGGTCGATGGCCCATGATATCTTCAATCTAGTATAACACTGTTCCATACCCAGCAACCAATGTGGTTAGTTTTTTAAATCGACAAAAAAATTAATTTGAACCCCCACGCCCGACTCAAAACACATCTTCGACAACAACTTGAGGAAGCGGATGTTGAGCAAGTTTGTACTTCAGTGTAAAATCTCTAGCGTTATTAAGTAATCGTACTTTTAAGTCCTTTTGTACGCTTTTTACACAGTGATAATTTCACTTTATTAATTAATTTCAAAAGATTTACTTTTGTGCCGGAATAGACTACGTTTCGCCAAAAATTAAAGATGAATATTTTCAAATTAATTTATTAACTAATTATACCTATTCTCGTACGATTTACCGACCTACTGATATGCATTTATAGCATGGCCGTTATTGGTGTCTTAATAGTTCACAATTGTGGATGGCCGAGTGTAAAAACAGTTTTTTTTTCAGGTAGCCAATGAAAAAGTAAGCGAGTGGTGATAAATCTGTCGTTCGAAGATGGACACTCTATTGGTCCCTTCGTCCAATCCACCATCCAGGAAATGTCCTATCTAAGTAACGGCGGACAGCGACCGAGAAATGTCGAGACGCTTCATCATATTTGATCCTATACAACCACGCCTTCTCATTTCCAGGACCAGCAAATATTCGTCGAATCGCTGGTGGAAATTCGGCCTTCCTACATATACTTTCTGATAACGTCCCTCGATAAGAAATACGATGCAAATAATTGACTCGAGGCCCCTCGTCAAAATTTAAATGTTTTTGTACGGCGCTGGAAATAATTGACGAGCAGTCAATAGCGAATCGAATTCCAAATGTCTATAATTATGAAGACTTGACATTTCCAAGACAAAGGAAGATCGAAAGAATTTCTCGGGATTGATCTTATCTCTCTAATCGTATAGATATATTCTAAAATCCGTAACACGCACATTAGATACATTTAATTATGTACAAGTCGCAGATACACTGTGACGGCCCACACTTTCATGAACAGAAAACAGGAGAAACCGTTTCGGCAACGGGAACGACCTGCCTGTTTAGCGTTTCATTTTAAAATCGGCGAGCCCTCGTTAGCCGTTCTCCAATAAGCCCACATGAAATATAAATGCTAGAGATGACTTGATACCTTATTGAATATCTAATACGGGTTGATCTCTTCCGCCCACGTTGGGAAATTTCGCTGATTCGAAACTCTACAGTTCCACCTTCGTCCGATTTTCTTGAATCCCGAAGAACGTTGAATCGTTGATTTTAAACCCCCACCCACAATCACCGAATAAGGCTTGAAATTGTACATATGATCAGCAAAAGTTCATCGGTTTTTAATTTTTATTTATACTTGAAAATTTGATCTTACAACATAAATAAGGTATAACGTTCTGATTAATAACGGAAATAAATTTATTTTTACACACACACATACTCGTACGACGTCGGAATGGAAGCCGTAAGTTCGGTTTTATATACATGCGTATATTTGCAAAATTGAGATTATATAATCAGTAATCATTGTACAAAAATGGATCACCATCTTTGGAGGTCTTTCAGTCTATAACATATTTAAAATTTCAAATTGAGAAGTCTCGCTGTATAAGTAGTCATTTGTGTCTAGGTTTAATTGCGTGACTAACATAAATCTACATATTCTTATTTCCTTTCAAAGGGTTGGAAATTAGAGGTGATTAGTCAGATTTCTTTAGTAAACAAGTATTTTATAACTATGTGTTTCTATTTTAGTCAAAAGAGAAGTAAATCTAGATCATCTGAAGATTATTACAAGTGCAGGGAATTCTTTGTCCGATTTCAATTATCTTCCTGGGGAACTATATAATGCTACATCTTACATCTCTTTCTCGAGAAGGTTGGGAACAATGTAAAAAAAAAAAGATGAGATGGAAATCAGCGCTTTCGTTCAGGCTTGAACCTGGATGGGATCGTCGACTCCTTAATAATCCTATCCATCTCAAGTTACTCGGACAATTTGTTCAAATCGTAATACTACTTATCCCGTCCCCTTTTATTAACTTTCGCAGAAATATCTGTGAATATGAAACTGTTACAAAGAGATTTCTGCCCAAATAAGACTTAATAAGGGCGTCGAACGTTAACCCATGGAGAGAAAAAAATGGGACGGTCTTTTTTGAAGTTTTCATCTTCAAATTAATCCAGTTGAGTACAGTCTTCCGTGTTCTCCTTTATACCTTATTTATAAATTAAAATTTTTATTCAATACCGGCAATGCATCTGATTTTAACAGTTAATGGAAATGAAGAGTACATAGAAGGAGGACACATTTACGTTTAACCATGCGCGTTTTTTTTTTTTTTTTGTTGAATGGTTACAAAACGTGTTTAAAAAGGCACTGCAGTCTGCCCTTCTGAATGCGATTCCATCGGTAATGAACATTTCTTGTCCGCCCACTTTCCCTGTTTGTCTTAGCGTGAAAGTTAAAAAAAAGGAGGGGTTGGTAGGCGTTAGGTGTTTGCATATTGTGTCATTACACCTTGCCTTTTCGTTCTATTTTCGTAGACTGTTTGTGTAAAATATGTTGCGTGAATTTATTTATTTAGTTGAATCCGGTATGGACTTAATGAAGATATTTCAATAATGTGACAAGTGGGCGGCGCTAATAAAATTTATCTTATCTTTTCCTTTCAGGATTATAAAGGACTGGGCTGGTTAATTCGTCTAAGGATGAATTTTTATTCATGGGCTATTGTACAGTTACATTAGTGACTGGCTGTCCAACCTATCATGAAAGTTCGTCAGGTGAATTTTAATCTGGCAGAGGCCACGCATCGAAAGCAAGAATGGAACAAAGTTTGCTAGATAAGAGCCGATTTGTCAAGACGATCTTTTCCGTCAAAGAATTTCTTGCCTGTACAACCCCAAATCATGAAAGGTCCTAGTTATCTTTGACATATCCCAATTATTTATAAAATTTCTCAATCATATGCACAGAATGTTCTCTGAACCACTTTTGTTTTTTTTTTACTTATCAATTATTTTGTCTTCTTCCCGTTCAGACGTAATCACATGGCATTGCTTTCTACGGGGAAATAATTCGATAATCCTTGCGAATATTCCACGCTCTCTGCTATAAGTACTGTGCCGTCGTACCTAAAATGAACATGGATGTTAACGTATTTTCCAAACAGGACAAATGGTCCTGGAGGTTTCTGAAAGCCACTACTAGAACTAATCTTGTTTAAAATATGACGGTATCGGCTGGTTATGGGAAGAACCGTATTGGTATTGACACGAATAGCTGAAGTGTAGACTAAAGAATGGGACTTAGCACGTTTCCTTGCGGAACACTCGCTCCTTAATACAGTTATTTAATTATTAATATTAATTAAGGTTTTTTTTAAATTGAGATGAAAAAAAGTTAATGGCACGAACGGGATTCGAACCCACGATCTTCATCTTGATACGCCGCTATTCTACCACTTGAGCAAGATGGATCGAGGTCACGAGAGCTCAAGTGGTAGAATAGCGGCGTATCAAGCCGAAGGTCGTGGGTTCGAATCCCGTTCAAGACATTGATTTTTTTATCTCAACTAAAAACCTTAATTAATTGTAATATATAAATTGGTCAAACGGACAACGAAATTAGTGAAATTAAGAATGAATATTAGTTTCTTTTCGTTTAAACAAGTTACTTTTAGGAGGAAATTGTTTTTAAATTGGTTTGTATGCGGAATTTCATCGACTCGAATAAGCGCAGGAGTCTCGAAAAGCCCAACTCGAAGTAACCGAGTGTTAAAACGATATTTGAATTCAGTGATCATATTTCATTCAGAAAATAGTCGTTTAATACGAAAAATTCTTGGATTGCGTTTAACGTAAAATTGGTGACAAAAGTTATGCCCCACCTATCGGGCTGTAAAAAGGGAGTTATTAGATAAAATTACAAATGGGTAGCCCCCTTAACGTTTTTACGATGTTGTGTGAAATCATTTTAGAAAGGGGACGGGGCGTTATGGCCCATTCCAAATCCAAATTTTACCCTTTTAAATGACACCACGCGTTTTTATAGTAACTGAAAATTGAAAGTGGTTGAATAAGACAAAGTCGATTTTGTCAAATTGGGCATAAGGTTATTGATCGAGTGACATAGAGATAATTACTAAAACTTATATAATATATATAAAATGATGAAATGTAAAAATGAAGTTCACCAATTTCATGGTTTAAGTTTTAATCTCGTGTAATTCACCATCATCAAGTATTAGAGCTTGATGTTTAACTCATTCAAAATCGTCTGAATCAAAAGATTGTTGCAGTTTTAATCACCTTATGTCTAATAATCTTCAGCATCCACCGTTACACTTAATAAATTCGCTACTTCCGTGTCCAATTAATATCTCTGAATTAATTAAGGTTTTTAGTTGAGATGAAAATGGCAAAAAGGAGGGAAAATTCAAAAGGTGGAATTGAGATGGGCACTTGGTGTCCGAGTGGATGGAGGTCACGATAGTTCAAGGGTTCGAATCCCGCTCGTGATACTGACTTTTCTCTCAACTAAAAACCTTCATTAATTGCAGTAAAAAGTTAGTAAACCTCATTTAATTTGAAATACTTTTAAGCATATAAAACTTTTTTTACCCATTGAAATATAACCTATAAAATAATTGTGTATCGTAAACCATCTTAAATTGATAATAGATGAAACATACGTTTTTACATTTAATTTTGTATCTTTTCATTCTAATTGTTCTCAATTTTCATACGTTGTTAAAAATACCAATAGTTCAAAAATGTTAAAATGGATAACAGAAGAATTCTTTCACTTTCAATTTAGTGATATAAACTTTTTAATTTCATGTTTTTCACGTACACAATTATTGCATATTTAAAGAAAAATTGCAAATATACAGGAACAGTTCTTTACATGCTTATATTTCTTAATATCAAATCAATCCCAACTTTTTTTTAAAAGTTGATTTAAAAATGTGTAATTTGATTTTTTTTAAAACTAGTTTTACATTTCCCCATTATCCACCGGAAAATTAAAAGATAAAAAAAAGGTTAAATTGAAACAAAAACTAGTTTGATGTTAATAAGGGTTAATTTGACGGAAAGGATAACTTTTTAAACACAGAATTTATCTTTAGCGTTGATAACGCCCCATTTAATGTAACATAGGAGACCATAGATTACAATTAACAGTTCAAGTTAGTAGAGTACAACTAATCCAGACCGTACCAATAATGAATACAAATATTGGGGTCGCCGCAGTGCGTGAATTTGCCAGTGTGCTTAGGACGAGCTTAGAAGGCGAAATAATAGATAAGGAATGACTGGAATACTCCTACGCTGTTATATCTGCCTACATTGTGGATCTCCTCGAAACCGTGAATTAATTAACAACCAGATAGAAACGATAAGGGACAAAAAGTTTTAACTGGCGTCTCCAACTTTTTTGTTCGACTCTTTTAAATTGAAAGTATCGATATCTTTCGAAAAATAAAATCGGCCATTGGTTGCCACCTTGATCGGTGAACAATAGATATCGCCCAGACGCTTTTAGGGCTTTAAGTCTGAAAGACGGTGGGTAGACAGTAATATGCCATAAATCCATCCTATTTAGGGGATATACATTCTCTCCCCGGTTGCTCACCCACGCGAAATCTCTTTGGCACTCTACATCTCTTTGCGAGGAGGACGGAAAGTTTGCAGTGATTGTGAAAGAGGTGGACGTAAAATCTGAAAGTTGAAAAAGGGGGATAGATATAGTCGGGCCGCTCAATATCTGAGGGGGAACATCGAGGAAAAAATTTGAAACTGTTACTTCAGTAATTTATATACCCGTCGGGTAAGTTTTACTCTTCTTAGGTAATTTGATAATTCACAGATGATATATCTTTTTTTTACAATAATAACTATTGAATCCATTACATATCGTGGTCCGATGACCAAATAGCTTTCAATTAATTAATCTTTATGTAAGGTATTAGTTGAAAGGAATAATTGAATGAAAAAAATGAACACGTTACATAAGGATTAATTAATTGAAAGAAGTTATTTGCTCAATCGGCCCAAGAAATATAATGGATTTAATAGGTAAAACGAAGTATATCTTCACTAAAGATCTCCGTGTCCATTTCATTTATCGCCGAGAATAGAATTCTGATTACACGACATTTTAAAAATGGCAGAAAGGACGGAAAATTCGAATGGGGGTTGAGATGAGAAGTTAGTGTCCGAGTGGATCGAGGTTACGATAGCTCAAGGCGGTAGAGCAACGGCGAATCAAGCCGAAGGTCGTGGGTTCGAATCCCGCTCGTGACTCTGACTGTTTTGTCCCAAATTTCGACTAGATATTTTTTGCTATTTAGTATTGAAAGATCTAGTACAATGTCTCGTCGAAAATTTAAAACTTAATAAACTTGTAAATTCAATTTTACACTGCGCACATATTACCAAAAATTGATACTAAGAAATAAAAATCTACAAAAATTATGTAAAAACAAATGTAATATAAGTAACATATTATAAAAAATCATATTACAGGAGTTGCTTTATAAAATAACTGCCCTTCCCACAACCCTTCATCGACAAATAATAATAACTATATAAATTTTTAAAATTTTTGTTTACTTCTTGATAATGTACTTGGACCGCTCAATATCTCAGAGGGAACATCTAGTAAAAAATATGAAAAAGTTATTTCAGTAATTTATCTAATCGTTTTACTTTTTGCTAGTTATTCACTAGTTTTCGTCCTTCGCTTGACCAACTGATATCTTTCAATTAAATTAGGTTTAGGTTGAGATAAAAAAGTCAGTGTCACGAGCGGGATTCGAACCCACGACCTAAATACGTCGCTACTCTACCGTGAGGTCGATCCTCTTGGACACTAACTTCCCATCTCAACCCCACTTTTGAATTCAAAAAGGTGGGTTGAGATCGAGGTGGATCGACGTCACGATAGCTCAACCAGTAGAGCAGTGGCGTATCAAGCCGAAGGTCGTGGGTTCGAATCCCGCTCGTGACACTGATTGTTTTATCTCAACCAATAATCTTTTCAGTCAATCTGATAAGTCACAGATGATACACTTCCTAACAATGATAACAATATATCCTTTTATATTAACGTTTTCTGCTTGATATCAAGAGGTACTGACTATAATAATGCATTTTACATTAAAAAAGCATTTGCAACTTGTTAGGAGATATTTGCTTATGCGTTCATAATTTTGCATCGACTTCTAATGTTTATATACGGTCAAGTCGCGACTTTTATTAAGACATTATGTTAAAATTAATAGTTCATTTGATTCACCCGCACAATTTTTATTTTATGTATGTTGAAAGATGGGCCGACGACATGTAAGCCAACACATTTAAATAAACGTCAAAACTGGCAATAGTTGAAATATTTTCGCCTCGCCAGAATGTAAGCCGATTTTATATAAGTATAAAAGGGAACCGACTTGAATACATTAAAAATGAAGAGAGTACAAGAACATTTAAGGCGGCAGGGGAATTTTCCCTTCCGGGTGGAATATTAGATTACTTAATAACGTAATACATTTTGTTCTGAAAGCCTTGTGAGTTGCCATGTTCCAAAGGCCAGCCAATATCAAGTATTAAACCGAGCTTGAAAGAATGGTTTCTGAAATAAATGAAGCATTTTAATGCAGTCGCTTTGTAGTCGGCCGGATTTTTATTTACCGACTATTATCCAATCCAATTTGCGAGTTAAACAGTAAGAGGGAAAAGAATAATAATAATAATGAATGGTAATGAAAAACGGACAGCGCTAGTTTTAAAGAGGAAATCCAGTCTCTGATGAGAGTAACAAGGGAAAGAAACTTGATGACCGCTCTGATAAGAACGTTAATTTCCAAATTAGATAACTTAGTAGATTTCGGTAGTAATGGCAACTTGATTTATTTCCACCAACACATACAAAAACACAAACGTTCTTCTAAAATAAAATATACGTTTTTGTTGGATAGACAGTAGCCAGTTTACTCCAAACAATGAAATAAACTTATCAACTTTTCATAAACCATCGGTTGTTTCAAGAAACTACAAAATTTATTCCAATGTTCGTTCATTTTATTCATCCTCAAAAGGAAATGATACGATTTTTGGGCCAGAGAACGCGTTTGCGTCCGGCATGCCGAAAAATATTACTCGATGTTTCCCAGTGAATTTATTGATGAGATTCCTTGGCTTTATATAGAGAAGGTGCTGTGTAAGCGCGCTGGTACACGCTTACGACTATTTGGATTCCACGATCAGAGTTTTGATAAAGCAGTTCTGTTTTATCGAGTACAGTACCGAGGGCTGTAGTCAGTTCGTTACATTTTGTATGCACTGGGAGTCGTGTATTTAGTACCGTGAATATTTAGTGTGAGAAGGCCGATTGTGGAATACGCGCACCCCATCTACCCTCCGTTTTACTAGTTGTATATAGCTTATATCCACGGACCTTTTTAATATCAAATTAACCTTTTTAAATTTATATTAACCCTTTTTAATTTCACACTGACCATTTTTAACTTCAAATTAACCTTTTTAATTTTACATTAACCCTTTTTAACTTCACACTAACCAGTTTTAACTTCAAATTAACCTTTTTAATTTTACATTATCCCCTTTTTAATTTCACACTAACCATTTTTAATTTCAAATTAACCTTTTTAATTTTTCATTAACCCTTTTTAACTTCACACTGACCATTTTTAACTTCAAATTAACCTTTTTAATTTTACATTAACCCTTTTTAATTTCACACTAACCATTTTTAATTTCAAATTAACCTTTGTAAATTTATAATAACCCTTTTTAATTTCACACTGACCATTTTTAACATCAAATTGACCCTTCCTTTAAACAATTGTACAGATTAAGCAGTGGTATGAAAACAAAAGTTTAACGAAACATTTCTGTTTATTTGCCAACTTTGTTTAAATATAAAATAATTGGGCATTAATAAGACTATATGCAAATGAATTACACTGACAAATCAAATATAATTAAATGTTAAAACAAACGATTCTTCTTTTAATTAGAGAATTTTTAAAATAGAAAAATGAGTTATTATACTCTCCGTTGGTTCCACTCCTACCTCACCAATCGTCCTCAACCCGTCACTATTCCCAACGGACGTAGTCCTCCTTCCTCCCATTAAAATCCCCAAGGCTCTACCATCTCTCCCATCCTTTTTAGTATTTACATTAACGGCTTCTCCGACTCCATCCCGAACTTAATTACTACCTTTATGCAGACTACCAAATTTACCTAACCATCAGACCTACCGCAAAGATCCAGAACGAACTTTATTCCATTAAGCAATGAGCTAATAAAAATTTCCACTACCTCGAAACGAGTAAGTCCTCGGCCATAATTATCGGACCATACTTTTCCTCAAATACCTTCCTAACGTCCCTTCTCACACTATAAATAACCAGCCCAACCCTTTTCGTACCTCCGTCAAAAACCTAGGGATTATCCTCGACCAAAACCTTTCCTGGTACCCCCACATTATCCCAAATCCCCCAGCTGTATAGCCTCCCGCAGACTATCCATCGCTGGTTGCTCTTACCCTTCTCCACCCTTAGCTTTCCTTTCTTCGATTACAGTTAGGTGGCATACGGGGGCTGTCGGAGGGGCAGAGCAGCCTGAATAGCGTCATGAACTACCGTGTCAAATTCGTGTTCGGCAACCCCGGGTATTTCCCGGCTCTCCTCTTCCTTCAGTTCTCAGAACTTCCTCGGATCCTTGCTTTTTCATTGTTTGCATACCTGTCGTCCTCGGTGCATCATCCAATCCTTCAAATTCAAATCCTCACACCACCCCTGCAAAACTCGATCATCCCCAGTAACCTTATTCTACCCCACCACAAAACCCACGCCTACGAAAAATCCTTCCTTATCCGCACCCCCTAACTGTAGAATTCCTTCCCTCATTCTATTCTTCAAACCACTTGCCTTAATTACTTCAAATCACTCAATACAATCACCTCCTCTCCTTCGAACATAGTCGTTTGAATAGTTTTTTAAAAATAAAAGTTGTAATATTTCAACTTTAATATATTTTTTAGCCTGTTTGACAGTTTATTTGATTTATATGGATATATTTGCATTTTATTTTTCCGCCAAGAAGTTGTTTCATACTTTTTTTGCTGTGTTCTATTTTACAGTTTATGATTAGCGGAACTTCCATCCGGTTAAACCATTGTATTTTTCTAAGGGGATACCGTACCAGAATAAAAATATATTTCCTCTTCTTCGTAGAACTACATTTTGCATAAAAGAAAAATAGAGAGGGAAAATATCACGCCAGTTCATGATGATTCAAGTTAAGTAGATGGATAATATAAATAATAAACCAATGGTGAAAAAAATTAAATATTCGTTCGAGCGACAATGTTACGTTGAGTCTTGAGTTTACATAATACCAATTTAGGCTAAATTGTGGAACTGGTGATGGAATGAAAATTAAATCCGACCCCGAAATTGTCAGAAGGTTTTGAACCGTGATTCGAAGAAAAAATCAAAACCACAAGATATTATGGATTACATTTATTACAAAATGGGGATAGTGTGCCTGCCCATTCGAAAAAAAGTATAATACGTTCTTGTCCCTCTTTTACAATTAAGTCTTATAATTAAATCTCACCGGTCTATTGTATTTCAATCATGCCGCTGCCAAAGTAGGCCTTGGCAATTTATTGGTGAGAATTTCTTAATAATGCTCGTCCTCATGTTGCGCGGTTGTCAAGCACTTGATGTAATATGCTGGCCCGTTTTCCCGGCATGAATCCGACAGAGCCTTTATGGGGTATTTTGGTAAGACGACGTTCACCGCCTCCGGTAAATGTGTTACGACTTGAAATTACTTTTGGAGAAAAGTGGGATGTTTTATCGAGTGGATTTATCTTCTAGATTACAGACACGATTAGTCCCATCCCAAACTCGAAAACGCGGTGTTTCTATATTAACAGATAAACAGGTTAAACTTTCATTAAGATTATTTAATAGAAGGAACAAAAAATGGCGAAAATGCCGTTTCAGATTTCTTGAATGGAGGTTTGTGTGAGAATATACCAGTATAAATATAAATTATAAGCAAACGTTCTTTTAGTAACAACTTTTAGCTCGAAAAAAACAGTTCGACGAAGGTTCTCATGACCGGTTTAAACTTCGGTGGATAAACGCTGTTAAACATGGTTCAACAAAGATTTTCCACGGCAGGTTTAAACTTTAGTTA
>CM077100.1:4728059-4785276 GCA_039619505.1 Cimex hemipterus
ACGCTGTTTAACATGGTTCAACAAAGATTTTCCACGGCAGGTTTAAATTTTAGTTAATAATAATAATAATTCCATTGAACAGTTCGACGAAGGTTGTAAAGTCAGGTTCAAACGTTAGTCTATCAACTATTTTAAACAAGAATTCAACCAAAAATCGCACGACAGGTTCAAATCAAAGGTTGATCAACGCTGTTGAAGAAGGTTCGATGAAGGTTCTCAAGCTAGGTTGAACCATTAGCTGGTTAACCGTGTTGAACAAGGTTTGCCGAAGGTTATCACGATAGATTCGTTTCAAAGTGTATGAGCAAAAGGTAAATTGAGAAAATGAGCCTATTTCCCAATTACAAAGCCACTGGCGGTGCTGGATTCAAACCCAGAAGCGCTCGCCTGGTGAACTCGAGCAAATGGTTTTAAAAAATTAAAATGTTGTTCTACATCATTTTTAACAGTTTATTTGAGCTTTTCATTAAATTCACTCCTGGTATTTTTTTATTGCATTTTTTGTTGTCTTATACGAAATTCAATCGCTCAATTTCAAAATAGTTAAAAATTTGCTTATACCAAATCGCGGTGGAGACTTTTCTCGAAAAGATCTAATTCCCAACGCATACATTTTGTGTAAACGGTCAAACCACAGGACATTTTTAATTACGCAATTTTAATTAAAAATAAATTTTCAGGGAGTTCCATGAAAGGATTTTTTAGAAATGATGTTACAAACAGTAAATATAATGAGTACGGGCTTCAAAGCGTTTATCGCACCTGTTTATCGCAAAGTTTCATGGACGTCAACTCCGCTTTGTGTTGCCTCTCAGTCACAAAATACAGACACAGCAGTATAACTTTCTTAATATAGACGCTATAGCTGTCAGAAAGTTCAAAAGCCGTTTCGGAAATCATTTGCATAATAAAAATTAATTGACAGGCTAATTGGATTTTTGCCTAAACGATGACATCACTGCATTATTAATATGTTGTTGTTTTGTACTACATCTGTAATATTTTTTTTCTTAAAGAACCTGCAGAAAAGTGCTTACTTTCTCTGACGCGAACGTCTATTTTCTAAACCAGTAAAAGCTTGCACTTTTCTCATTTAAAGTCCTATAAAAGTTTAACTCGTGGGGAATTTTTCTCAGCCAGGTTTTTCACTTGTTCCCAAGGCTTATTTTATTTCATTTATTCAGTAAAACCATGCGAACAATAAAAAAATGTTTATGCGGAGCATGAAGTTTTGCAGAAAGTCCCGCTGAATATGCATCGTATACGAAAAACACTCGTGGAATTTAATATCTCCAAAAACAGTACCTTTTGTTTACGGGCATAAAGTTCGAAATTTTAAATTTATACGGCTTTCATAACCTTCACTCTTGTAACGCGGTACTGTTTGACGTTTAAATATAACTTAGAAATTGAAAGATAAATAAATGAAAAATTGCAACGATTTTGAAACGAGTGAGATAGTCCTTTTGGGCGAATTATGTGGAATATCGTTATTAAAAGTTCGGATCCCGTCACTCATCGAGATATAACTCTCTAATAAAACCTCCATGGTGACGGATATTGAAGGATGAATTTTTGATATCCTGTTAATAATAACAGTAGTGTCACTCTTCTTGCTAGAAAATCTTCTCAATGGCTAGCTTTCAATCGGTAAGAAAGACGACAAAAGGTGAATTACCACGGGGGGGGTGCTTTTCTATAGCTGTTCATTCCCATAAAAACTCCATTATCCAATATGAACATGGCCGAAATTAAATCCTCAAGGTCGCAATACAGTCCATTAGGTGGAGAGATAAAAAGTTTCACATCCTGATAGACTGTACGCAATAATTAAACACTACAGTCTACGCACACATGGGGATTCGGGTAATTTTGAGTTATATTGGTTCTACACCACCGTCGGTCGGTGGTCGCAACAGTTAGGCGTTGACGCGGCGTTCATCACTGTAAAGGTCCCGGGTTCGAATCCAGCGTCCCTGCATTCGAATCCGACATACTTACAAATGCTGTTTTTTTTTTCAAAAATACCTGCACCCTCAGGGTATATATGACTTCTTTTGTTTCGAACCCTCGTAAAAAAAATTACAAAAATACAGGTTTTCTATCGATACAAATGGACAACACAGCTCAGAAAAATAAATAAAAACAAGATTACCCGGGAATAAGCGCTCACCCTTGAGATCTATTAATTGTCGTACAATACGTCAGCTAGAAAAGGTACTGACGCCATTTTAAAAATAAACGCAATGTCGAGATAAGCAGAAACCAAATTAATCTTGAAAATATGATTTGCACATCCCTGAGAGAAACCTGTTAGGCGTGTGAGCTTTCTTTCTTCCCTGTTTTCATTTTTATTTCATTCAACGTCAGAGGCCGTCTGAGCGAGTTTTACGGGAAAGGTTTGCAACTTTTGAATTATTAGCGAAATAGCCGTTTCCTTATTGTGGTCAAATCGAAACAAATATGCCAATATCCGACCAACAATACAATACGCCCATTGACGGACTGCAGTGGTCGAGTGGTTAAGACGCGTATTTCCTACTCTAATCCCGAAAAAACCATTGAAATTGTAATTGATCATAATAGAAAAAAGTATCGTCACGTTTTCTGACCCAACGAACATTAGGACATTAATATCTCTAATAGGAATACGAAACATCCATATGGTTCAATAAATTTTGAGACTTATTCCTAACAACTACGACATAATGTGTAATTTCTGTGTTAAAAAAGGCGACGGTACGCTTTCCGCCTGGGAGCGAAGAAATCTTGATTTTAACCCTCCCGACCTTGCCCCTTCATACTACTACGACCTGCGAGCAAGGGCTCACATGTTCATTGGAAAAACGTTTCATGCATTTAAAATGGTAAAACATTTTTACAATCGTTACCGAAGAGTATTGCCCTCAGGGAAATTGAACAGGTGGCCTCTAGATTCCAATTAACCAACGAGTCCGTTGGGCTATATTTACGCGATCAAAAATAATTTGCTGGATATGTAAAATAAATTTAATTTTAATTCTTCAATTTTTTTTTGCTCGTCCTAATATTAAATTATTCACCGTTTAGAGCATCTTTGATATGTATTATTTTTATTAACAAGGTCTGAAAAATGATAACTGGTGAATAGCACACTAGCAAACCATTGTTTATTTGCAACAGGGAATCTGGAATTTTTTTTGCTGCATTAGAATAGTTTTTTTCTCTAATATGTACTTTTTATAATATATACAAAAAGTGCATACACAGGTGATTCTAAACTTTGTGATGCTTATGATAAAACTCTTTTTCCTCTTGTTCCTCTCCATTGGAGGCTCAATTTTTTTTTTTTTTTAACTTTTTCATAAGTACAAAATAACAGGCGTAATGTAAAATTGGTCAATCATTGACGTTTACATGTCTCAAGGCATGTCAACTGGTTCCTCTCCATTGGAGAATGAATTTTTTTTTTATAAATGCAAAACAACCGGTGTAGTGTAAAATTGTACAATCAGGTTTCAAGTCATGTACCAACTGGTTCAAAGTTTAGATCCACCTTTCTGCCGATCGATTATTGTGAACAAGGTTCGACGGAGGTTCTCACTAGTTCAAACTTTAGTTGTTCAAACCGAAGGTTGATCAACTCTCTTGAACACGATTCGGCGAAGGTTTTCACAACAGGTTCAAACTTCAGTTGATCAACTTGAACAAGGTTCAACCAGGGTTCTAACGACGGGTTCAAACTAAAGTTGATAAATTTTTTAAGACTTTATGCTGAATATTCATAACTTTTTAATTTAAATAATATAAATTTTCATTAAAAATCTAAAATGTAAGAATATATAATCAAATTCCCTTGTATTCATTTTCATTACAATGTAAAATAAACAATCCAATAGTATAGTGATTTTTTCATACATATTTTATTTATTTTGTAATATTAGTCATGCGGACTGCGGTGAGCTAAAGCTTTATTTCCGATTTCACACAAAAATATTATGTTTTAAGTTGTTATTATTCCATTCCATGTATGTTGAAGCAAGCCGTAGGTGCCGAGCTAGTCTTCCTCTATGTCTAACAATACGTTAGGTGGAACAATCATTGTCGATTTAAACTATGAGGTATCCTCAATAACGGAGAGAGCGGTAAGGCTTACAGCATAAATACCTCCTGCCCAGACCATAACACCATCCTAACTGTATTCGTGATAAAGGTAAACTACGGCATCTATTGTTCCCTACAGGCTGCCATCTACTGGCATTTTACGGACGGAAGCGTCAATTCGTTTCCCCTTCGAGTCACTAAGTCAATGCCAGTGACGTTCTGTTCCAGTTGGCTTTCTCATAGTAAAATGTATATGTGATACCATGTTTACATTAAACCCAGGCTGATTTTTTTAAGGTCAGGCGAGCGTCTGTATGGGCTGCGTCACGCTTGTAGAATACTAAATTCCCATTTCTGGGCTTTGAGACCACTGCTCGCGAAAAAGCTGCTGAGGCACGTGAGGCCACGCTTTGTCACACACAGTCAGCCTCAACAATAAAACCCACCTGCTCTTATAAAATATACCTCCGATACACTAGTGTAACACGGTGTCTTGTCTTTATTGTTAAAATAAACTCACATAAATTAGGACGAAAGAAGGAAAGGAAAAAAGAAACGATCTGGAAGGAAAGTAAAGTCACGTAGTAAACCGATTAATATTTGATATCGCAATATTAGATGTTTATATAAACAAGTAAAAGAAGCTTTAGTTATATTTTATTTACGTATAGAATAGATTTTGGAGTTCGTAAAGAATGGAAAATAAAAGTTACTCAAAAAATACACCCGAATCCATAAATATATATATCAAATACGAGGGTAAAAATGATTACGAAATATAAACAGGCAGCTTTCAACTCTGGGCAGGAAGCTTCTTCTAACTCAAAGGAATGTAAAGCCATCAAAAATACCGGGCGTTTGGGGGCAAATAAAGTACTTAAAAAAGAGAGATATCTCGCAAAGAACAGAGTCAAGTCCCACCTTGCATTAAGCATTGGTTTAAGAGGTTAAAAAAACAAACAATTGCTTCACAGAGAGCACAACTTCTTCCTTCAAACGTAATAAAAACAAACACAAACAAGTATGGCGAACCTAATTTAGTAGCAGTGCAATACTGCAGACTCGACACGTTTATTTTCCAACCTTCCTTATAGCAATTTCTGATAAGGGTTCGGTGAAAGAAAAAAAACCCTGTTGGATCAATATGTTTAACATTTTTTGTTAATATTAGAAACACTATTATCTCATACGGTATAATAAAAATTAAGCACATAGACAAATTTAAACAAATTTATTTTGTGAAAATATTTGCTCGTTGGGTTCAACGAGCATTCTTTTAATTTACTTACATCTAGCGATCTGTCTAAAATTTAATTACTTAAGCAGGTTTGAAGGCATGCACTTCACCAGCTTCGTCGGTTTAGAGCCTATAGGTAGATAATATTCTAAGTATACGTTTAAATGTTTAGCAAACGGTTTACTTGGAATTTGGTGAACAGAAGGAATTTTAAATAAAAGGCCAATCCTTTATTGAATAAAAGGCAAAGTAACTTTTAATGATGTGGAAATCGCCTGAAACTTTAACATAAATTGTTTCCAAAGATGAAGAAGTAAAAATAGATTCATCGATATAACTTTTATCTTGGCTTTAATAGGAGTCGAAAGTTTGGAATTTGTATTGGAAATATAGTGTTTGAGAGTTTCTTAATTTTTTTTTTATTGATTGGGCTTATTTGTTTCTAAAGACCGGATTTCCGTGCAATGTTTAAGTAGTTGTAAGTGCTATTTTTTTAATTTTCATAAGAGAGTTGGTTTCTTTACTTTACACTATTCTTATTTTGCACAAAACTGCACCTTTCTTCCTAAATTTAGGGTTATTATTTTACGCATGAAACAAAAATAAATTTTAATTTAGGCGGCCCGGAATTTTCCAGGAAATAGTTTCATCATCGTCATCGCTTTGTTCCATCAGTTGCAAAATTGCTTGTTTTTTACAAAGCTCGCAGCAAAACTATGTTGTACAAACAATGCCCATTAAAAAGCGTAGATGTTAATCGTTCTTTTTGGAAAATATTACGCATGACTGGAGAAAACCAGTCTGAAAAACTTACTACATCAACTCTCTCGTGGTGAATTACTATGAAAACATTAATTTGCATACTTTATAAACGTTAAAACTTACTTTATTATAATTAGCATAATATCTAATTGTATATGTTTGTATTAGTATATAGTATATTTGTACGGGATGTGTTTTAAAATTGAGTATGTAGTTTATAATCGATTGATTATGAAATAAACCATGTTTAAGACTATAATTAATTTTATTATGATATGATATTTTTACCTTGATTACACTTTTTCCGCGTTTTAAGGTTTTCACTGCACAAAAATCCGGTCTTGGCTTATTTCTATAAAGTTTAAGGCATGCATTTTCTATTGTATTTGGCACGTTTTTTCCCTTTTTGGGTTAGACAAAACAAAACATTTTAAACATTTTTGATTTCGTTTGTGAATAGTAAATTCGAGAACTCACCTTCAGCGTCGATGGAAAAGAATCCGAGACCGTCTCCGCCTTTGATGGAGTATCCCACCCTGGAGTCGTCACTGTTGGGCGCATCTGCGTCGGTGGCTTTGACTTTGGTCACGAGGGTGCCAATGGGCTGGTTTTCCGATACCGAGCTAGCGATGACGAAATCCGGAAAAACAGGAGGAAAGAGGTTTTCGTTGACGTCGACGACTTCTACGATTAGGGTGACTTCCGAGGACAAGGCCGGCGTGCCGCGGTCGGTCGCCCTGACGGTAAAAGAATGCACCTGTCTGTCTTCGAAATCTAACGGCTTCGTTATGCGTATCGTACCACTTAGGGTATCAACGACGAAAACGTTATCTCCATCGGTCTGACCAATTATAGAATATCTTATTTCTCCCCCTGATCCCAAATCGGGGTCGTTGGCACTAAGTACTGCAATTACACTGCCAACAGGGACGTCTTCTCTTGCTTTTACAGTGTATGACGGAAGGGAAAACGACGGTACGTTATCATTAACATCGTCGACTATTACCCTAATTATAGCGTCTGAATGGAGGGCTGTGATAGAACCTGGGTTGCCCGCGCAATCTGTCGCTCTGATTACTAATTCGTAGACTTCTTGACGCTCCCGGTCTAATGGAGCCGATACAAACAGCGTTCCCAATTTGGAATCCAGTTTGAAATCATCCGTGTCGGTCATTAATTTGTAAAAGATATTTGCGTTGTCCCCTTCGTCGATGTCCGTCGCGTTGACTCTAAAGAAGACAGTACCGTTCAACGCGTTTTCCGTAATTCGAAAACTTGCCAAGTTGGTTTTAAATTTCGGCGCGTTGTCGTTTACGTCCAGTATAGTGATGGGCAACATCCGCGAACTCGATTTTTGCGGTTTTCCTTGGTCGAACACGGTTATGTTCAAAATGTATTCTGTTTCTCTTTCTCTGTCTAGGTAGCCGACGACTTTAAGCTCTCCCGAATCGGGATCCAGACGAAAGACGGAATCGCTATCGCCGGAGGATATGCCGTAGATCAGCTTGCCGTTATATCCCAGATCCCTGTCTTTAGCTCGTATCCTGACGAGTACCGTCCCGATAGCCGTTGATTCGTTGACTTGAATGTTGACCGGGAAATTCGAGAACTCGGGGGCATGGACGTTTCCGCCATAACGACTCGGCATCATGGCGAATTCTTCGTGCTCTCGTCCCAGGTTGTTGGAATTACTTCTATCGGAAGCGGCCAGCACTTCGGTCAGTTTCCGCGCGACCCCGGTGTCTTTGCAGTCGAATCCACTCGTGTCATCGATGGCGTCTAGCCGCGGGGGCTTGGACGTCCGTTTGTAGTTGACCAGTTTAATTAAAACACTGACAACATCGGCAAAATGGGTTCCGTCTGTGGCGGTTACGTTTAATACACGTTCGTTGACACCGATATCTGACAGATCGCAGGTCACGGCTACGACCCCGCTAGTCGTATCCAATGAAAAACAGTTATCTTCGTTACCACCGACGATCCTATAACTGATTATGTTTCCCGCATCGAAATCTATTGCCGACAGAGTGATAATTTCACTGCCGATCGGAATGAATCGCGACACTTGGCCGGAGCAATCGACTTTTTCGAACTGGGGTCTGTTGTCGTTTATGTCTTTCAAGTTAATTCTCATTTGCGTTTCCGTTTCACGCCTGTAGGGAAGGCCCCAATCTGAAGCCCGAATTCGTAATACGTAAGTTCTTCTCATCGATTCATAATCCAGAACTTGTGTGGTTTTCACGACACCGGTGAAATGATCGATTTCAAAAGGGACTGAATTCAAATTGGCTATGCTGTATGAAATGTAAGAGTTTTCTCCAGAATCTTTATCTTTGGCAGTGACTTTTGCCACTGTCGTCCCGATGGGTTCGTTTTCAGAGACGTTCACTTCCATGTCCACAGTTTCGAATAAAGGATCGTTATCGTTCACGTCCACGACGTTTATTTTCACCTTTGCTGAAGACTGTTTTCTCGTGCCCGTATTACCTTGGTCGCGGGCCGTTACTGTAAGAGTGTACATAGATTTCAATTCTGCGTCCATTTTGACGTTGGTGTAAAGCATCCCTGTATCCGGGTTTATGTAGAACTCGTCGTCTTTGTTCCCGGCGATTATTTCCAAAAACGTTTGAGCGTTTTTCCCTTGATCGGCGTCAGTGACTTTTAGCCTAATTATAGGAGAGTTGACCGGTGCAGATTCTGGAATGTCAACTTCGTAGATTTCCCTGTCGAAAATCGGGGAATTGTCGTTCAGATCGGCTATTCGAATAGGAACGGAAGTGTAAGTCTCACGTGGGGGTATACCTCTATCAACGGCCCTTAATGTCAAGTTATAACCGCGAGGCGACTTCTCTCTGTCTAAAAGTTTAAGTACTTCGATATTGTATTCGGCGACTTGCCTATTTTTCGAAAATCCCGGCTTAATCCGGAAGTGGCCATCGGGGTCGCCGTCTACGATGTCCAAACTCCTAATCTCTCCATGAATCCCAGTATCTCGATCGATCACCTTCACAATGGCGTAAATATGTGCGTTGGAATTTTCTACTATGTCCGGCAAATGGTGAATGGAGATTTCGGGGGCGTAGAGGTTCACTTGTTTTACTATGATTTTGAGCTTGGCAGTGCTCGGTTTTCCACCCCCTTTAAAGCCTGCTCCTCGGTCTTGGGCTAAAACGGTCAAATGGTACACGGCCCTTTCCGAATACCTTAAAGGGCGCGTTAGCGTTACCACCCCCGTTGTGGGACTGATGGCAAATTGTTCCGTCCTCTCTTTGAAGCTGTAATAAATCTCACCGTTCCTCCCCAAATCAGCATCTTCTGCAGAAACCCTAATTATGCTTTCGTGCAATCGCGAGTCTTCCGGCACTATTTCCTCGTATTCCGTGGGGTAGAAAAGAGGGTTTAAATCGTTGACGTCAAGAACTGTCACAATAACAGTCGTTTCCGCTTCAGCGAGGATAGTTTTCTTCCCGTCACGTTTAGTCGCGTTGGCTTTTATTTCGAGGACGTATTTATCTTTTCGTTCCCTGTTTAGGACGTCAGTGTTGCCAGTTCGCGTTCTTAAAAGCAGAAACCAAAAATCTCCGACGAGCCTCTCTTCCGGCTTGAAAAATCTATCCTTGTCCCCTGACACGATTTTAAACCTGACGTCCATATTGACGTCCCCGCGGACGATGCCCATTTTTTCTTGTGGGGTGACAAAGGCTTTACGGAGAGAATTTTCCGGTATGGTGACATTATACACGGGTTGCGTGAATTTGAAATGCAGAGCGTTTTCGTCCGGTCCTGAAGCGGCCAGAGCTCCTATGAGACTCCAAGTCACCAGAAGTCTCCAGTGGTTTCCCATCTTCACAAAATTAGCCCCATTGGTGCGATCTGCAAGAGAAAAATACAAAAACGGTTATATTATTCAAAGATAATGTTTACAAGCAATATAAATTCAAGAAATAAATAAAATAAAAAATATTTTACGTTTTAAAGAAACATTCCAATTTATGAGTGTTACTTAGAGCTATAAAGTTTTAGACCTATACTTTATTATATAACTTTATGTCAATATGAACATATATATATATTTTTATAGGTAAATGTAAAATTTATATGAGTTGCTTTAAAAAGCCAATTTAATAAGATAGTCTACATCTGGGAAAATAGGAATGATAAATTTTGAGAAATCAACATTATTAATTAAATTCACTCATGCAATTAAATTTCGTGGACCGCTTGACCAATGAGGGAAAATTCAAAAGGTGCGGTTGAGAAGTTGGCATCCGAGTGGATCTAGGTCACCATAGCTCAAGTGGTAGAGCAGCGGCGTAGCCGAAGATCGTGGGTTCGAATCCCGCTCGTGCCATTGACATTTTTTATCTCAACTAAAAATCATAATTAATTGTAACCAATTACTAATCAATTAGACACGCATAACTAAATTTTTTCTAATTCTGGTGAGTTTGCAAAAAAGCAAAATTCACCTTAATTCGAAGCCAAAAAGGCTTCTTATTCTTGCCTAAGATCTATTAAAAAAAAAAAAATGCTCCGGAAAATATTTGCTGCTTTAATAAAAGGCCGTTATACTTCTGTTCTCTTTTCCGATTGTTCCCCATTCCTGCAGTACAGGCTGGCCATCTGAACATGAACCTTTCTCAAATCGATAAATCCTGACATTTGTTATTTTATTTTTTACCTTGTTATTTTTCCCATAACGATGAACTGTTATAAACCTATCCTATTTAGCGACAAGGCTGAATGTATTTTCACCTGCATTGCTACGTAACTGAATGAAAAACGCATCACTGTGCCAGGTTTCACGCCAATACTAGGGAGCAATGTTCAGCCAGGAAGCATGATGGAATATTGCTCCCCTACATATAAAATAAAAATAGTTCATCTCTACCTATTACAGACAATTCCGAGTTTCCTTTCGATCGTCACTATACCATTACAACCATTACCAACGCTGCTACTAGACTTCCTCAAGGCTCTATCCTTGGACCCATCCTGTTTTTGGTTTATTCTAACACAATAACTCTATAAATATCACTACTACTTATCTTGGAGGATATATACGATAAAAGAACTATGCTGGAAAAATAGGCAACTACAGCTTAAACGACAGATAAATACGTGCAGAGAAGAATGAATGATAATTCTCCCACTAATTTGGCAAAGATTTCGTGGTTTTTTGTTTAATTATTTACTCCTAAAAGAAAAAAACTTGAAAGAGACTGAACCTCCACTATAAATTGTTTAAACTCACAAATATTGTTTATATTTATCATAATTATATTATAATTTGATCTATAGTCTTGGTTGAGATTAAAAAGCTAGGTGTAACGAGAGGGATTCGAACCCACGATCTTCGGTTCAGTAGAAAGCTTTAACCGATGACTTCTATCCACTCGGACACCGACTCTTCATCTCTACCTACTACCTTTTGAATTTTCCCTTTTTTCATATGACTATTACGACTACTAAATGCATGTATGGATTAATAAAAACAATGTATTCATATTTATATACATATGCAAATAAAACTTATTTTCTGGTCTGTAACCTGTCAGTCCTATTACAAAATATTCTCGTGGATTAAATATAAATATTCAAAATCTTTTTAATACCGGTGCAATAAGGGATAAAGGAGCGAGAAAGGGGATTATTGTATATATAAAAACTGCTGACTACAATGGGCCGATAGCCCTATCAACAACAAAGATAAACCGCAGCAAAACGCAAACGTCTGGCAAAGTGATTGAAGAGCTTTTGGAGAAAGAAAAGTCCAAACCCAGACAGAAGGAAAAAAATTTACAATAAATTAATAACGAGAGGTTTTTAAAAGATGCAAAGAAAATTTACTTTATTCCGTCCGATATTAGTTTTTGAGTAGCACGGACCGGTACTAAGTAGCCGATGATCAATAGGCTTTTAACATACTAAACAAAAATAAATAAATAAACGAAGAAATATTGAAAACCAAATCAAAAGAAAATACACGATATTCACTTTCACTGTCATCCGGCACCCTGTAAATTATTCATATCAGTTTTTATTTTTCGCTGAATTGAATCGATGGTTAAACATTTTGGTCACGTGCTTATGAAACGGAGTTGAAAAGACAATCAAAACTGTTCCAAAAAAAAAGTTAACGCTAAAATCATCGTTTTAATTATCAAAAATCCCTTTGGGTGAATATTAAATCACAATTATGACTTCGGGCAATTGACACGACCCTCCTTGTTGTTTGTAAAACAAAATGTTGGATGGGGCCGGAGGGAGAACGGTATGATTTAACACCTCGCCTTTTGTCACACTCCACGAACCGCTCACAGCATATAATTGAATTAGGAAAGCAATTTCCTGATTAAGCTTATCCTACAAAAATATATAGAACATACGTGTACGATTGTATACAAAAAAAAACCATTATTTTTATTCGTATAACGAAATGAGGAATAACCTGACGGAGCATGTTGTATTTTTTTTCATGAAGAACAGATCCTTTTCAGTCTATCCACAAGATGTGACGATTTCGCGTAAATTCTATCTAGTTTGCTGTTCTTATTTATTTTGATATTGTTAATCTGAAACTAAATAGATGAATGCAGTAATAAGATTTTTTTTTAAATATAACAAGAGTTGTGTAATGAATGATTGTGAGCTACACATGGCATTGTAGACAATGTTTTATGTGCGCAGGTGGTCCCGAGATGTCGTTCCAGGCTCAGCTGGCGTTCTGCAAGGACGTATCTTAGGCCCAATCCTCTACATAAACCACACTGCTGACACACGCAGACCTTGTAAGATACAAATCTCATTTATCTTATTCACGCACTCCGATGGCGGACCAAGTTAAAGAAACAGGTTTACGCTCAGACGTCAGCCCTAACTAGTGGATTTACAGTTAATCCCTCCGTCCAAAATATATTCGGTGGCTTCAGTTTTACTTTAATAGCTTACATTGGACCCTACATGGGGTCGACCTAAGCTAAACAGACAACAACACAATGAGAAATAAAACAGCCTCCTTGGCACTTGGAACTTGGACCGGGATCATCAATTTTTTTTTTAAGGAGTTCCCTAGGAGAAATTCCCTCATGAGCACTGCAGCTGTTCAGCTTATTGAACTATATCCCTGACACCATATTTTTGGGGGAGGGCTCGCAACACAAAGTGAACTTGAGCCCCCGTTGTACCAGTTTTCTTCCATCGAAGAAACTCATTTTGGAAGGGGGTTGGTTCAAAATTCAGGGTCGCTGAGATCCGTTACCACCCCTTCCATTGACGAGCGCCGTGTCAATTTCTTTCAACTGCAGCCACCGGTCCCCTTAGGCGTCAGGAAAAGGCAAGATGACGGTGGGGATCGAACCCACGATCGCGGGGTCAACGCCTTAACCACTCGGCTACCGCGGCCCCCGTACACATGGTTACACTCTGCTGCATCCATAACGGTCCCTTCTGCGTAAAAAAGCTATTTCGATTTAAAAATATCTAGATATCCCATTCTTGGTTATAACTAGCTCAAAAAGTTTTCACAATTCAACTGCAAGCTATCCATCCACCTTATGAGTCTGAAATCCCTTAATGTCCTACTCTAATAATCCTCAACGCCGTCTTTTCGCATCCTATAGAAGAGACTGCGACAACGGGATGCTAGGTAATGCCGATCATTGGGTATTCACGATCTTTGTGTTAAACCTGTTAACTCTGTTAGGACCTGTTAGATCGAGAAAAATGATGTCGTAGATTTGTAAGGATTGTCTAGTTGCTCGATCTAACAGGCCAGGTCCAATGCTAGATGTTACGTTGAAACTGTAGTTACATTTCTATCCGTTAGGGGTAGATAACCAACATAGCAGCCATGAATTTAACAGCTGTTTTTTATTTACACGTATTTTTTTCTTAAATCGCATTAATTATATTTCTTTTGTTCATTTCTGACTTGTCCTTATACTCTCATTGATAAGAGATAAATCCCACACCTTATGAAGTTGTAGGCTGCTAGACGTTAGGATACTGGTTAGGTATGTCGGCAAGAAATGAAACCTGTTATTCGTTAGTACTTTTGAAGAGCATAGATAGCATTGTGAATGAAAGAGTTGATTAATTATTAACTTAACTTATTAATTTCTTTTTTATTAACTTCTGGCATCTTACAATTTAAAACAAAAGAAAACCAAAACAAACAACAAGCCTTCAAGGACTATAGCTTTATTTTTGGTTCGACCTGTCGCCCCGCGGAGCATTAAGACAAATTAACATTTAGCATACTAAGAAATTCACGACAATACTGGACATTTCTCTATTCGAGTAAACACCAGTTAACATCTTACAAACATCATGAATACCTCTCACATGGTATACAGATGGTACTAAGACCACAAGGATCCGGTATCGTCCGGCCTGTCGAGACGACTGTACCGATTGTAGCTATTGAACACGGTTTCAGAATCAAAACGATGGGTATTGCCAACAAAAGAATAGTCAAACGCTCCGACAGCCAGCCTGGATTAAAGTACCACCTCATCGGTGGTAAGATTCAGAACTGTTGCATACTGCATAAAGGCCTATTGGGAAGAATAAAAAATCTACCAGCATAGGGCTGTGGGGCAACGAGAACGCCGATAAATCAGTCAACAAAATTCGACTGGTCCCTTATTGGCCCGAACCTCTCGCAGCATACTAACCGTCCAAAACTGGTAATGCCAATGTACGTCAGGAAAAAGGCATGCAACCAAGATCATTTCTTGACCAACAAGTAATGGCAGAACTATTAAACATAGGGCATCGAAGAACTGATATCACTCCAGACGCATATTTAAAGACTTAAAGAAGCATAAACAACCTTCTGGACATATTCAAAATATCCTTTATTTTACTGTTGTTATCTTTTGTAATTTTTATATAACTGACAACTCAGCTTAGCTTTTAAAGCACCAGGTTTTATTTTTAAAAACTGGACCAATTTGAATTCTTATTCTGTTTTGTTATATATCAGAAACAGATAGCAGCTTTTTAATAACAAAATAATATTAAAAATAAGAGGCTCTTCTTGCAAAGAAAAATTTCAACGAACAAAAAAGCCATTCGTACCGAAGACTAAATAAATTTGCGCATTTTACACCTTTTACATAAAAGAGAAGGTGTATTTTTTTAAAAAGGATAAGGAGCTGTAAGGGCATGAAAAGACTGGAGCAGTTAAAAATGTAAAATACAGTAGGATGTCATTGAGCAGTTTGCGAATTATTTTAGATCTAGAATTATGTTACTCTATAAAATTTCAATTAATACATAGTTCATTAATCGGCATACAAATAAATTTTAGTATATCATAAATACTATTATTAAATACTAACTGGTGTGATAGATAAATTATTTAGAATTTAAATGGGTGAATTTCCTTTCCCCTCCTTTTTTTATATGAAAATTCCTCCAAAGTTTACATTGGCAAATCAAGAACCGTCCGAAGCTAGGTAATATTAATAATAATAAAAAAATCAAACAAAAACCCATAAACTTTGTTTGTACAACTTTAATACATATTTCAAACTGAGAAGGCGAGGGCGTCAAACTTTGTGTGAGATTTGACCGCTCTCCATCGCCATGGAATCGGGAAAATCTTGAAAGTTATCGAGGAGCCGCTAAGAATACCAATTTCTAGATTAGAGAACTCTAGAATGGTACGCGAGAGGCCCAGAAGTCCCATCAGTTTCGACCTGCCCTGACTGTTGGGTTGGGTCCGCATTGTCTGCTCGGGGTTATGGACTCCTGCTCTCTTTTGTGTTGAATTATTTTTCTATTAACGCAGCAGGCGATACCTTTTATCACCAACGGCGAAGGGGCGGTGAAATTGTATTATTTTTTTTTCAATTTTCAATCGACCTTATCCACTTTTCCAATTAAAACTGATACTACCGAGTCATAATTTACTCAAAAGTAGGGAAAATAAACTGTAATATAATTTAAATGTAAAAATTGAAAGGAAAATGGATATGATTTTGATATGGTGTGGGTAAATGAGAGGGAGGAAGATGAGAAAAAGAGAGGGTGGTGGGAGCGAGAGGGTGAGAGGGAGAGAGAGAGAACATAAACTTGTGAAGTTAAGGTAAAGTTAAAAACTCAAACTTAATGAACAGGATATATTCAGTACAACTAATAACAAGCTTTTTTATACTAAATAGTGTGCACGATGAACTTTATTATTATTATTTTAATCCGTACACAGCGTTTTGTGAAAGCGACCAAAGGAAATTGGCCCGAATAAGAAATTCGAAATTCAAAATTTGTGCGTATATGTTTTTCTCTTTCACAACGATCTGCTAAAGATGTTGGTTGTATCAGCAGGGCACGTTATGAGAAACCAGCCCACGCTGGCACTAAATATGAGGACGGGTTCTCGGGTGACTTGTCCACTACGATTCAGATAGAACGTGAAAATTCGGCTGAAGACTTTTGATTGCAAGGACTGGAAACGCTTAATAATGGATCCATATTGGCTGCCCACAGTTCGTTCTGTTTGTCCAAAGTGATCACAGTCTAAGTCTTCTGTTAAGCTGTTCTTTCTGTTCTTTCTTAACTCTTGTGTAAATCACATCAGTCAGCTGTCTAGGTATACTCCTAAGAGGCTTGTGTTGAACACAGCAGATACTTATTGTCGATCTATTTGGACCTGCAACAGTTTTATCAATATCAAATAGCACTGTGTGCACTGTTCCTCAGTCAGTCTTCCATTTTTGGCAACAGTCTTTAATAAACGTAAGGTGTTGTTGAAAATGAGAGGTCGCTTGAATTCCGACGATAAGTCGAAATTTCCGTATCGTCCGCTTAGTTGATAGTAATGACATAGGGATGTATAAGGTAATCCAATGGAGAGGACAATAAATGTTGTACATGACCATATGGGATGCCTGCTTATCCTGTAAAAAACCAAGTACTCCTTGCTGCACCTCATTCTGCAGCTGCAGTAAATTGAACAAGATTCCTCCATGCCGTACCTAACAAAAGGCTGTGTAACACGAAGGAACCCATTAAATCAATTCTAACAACCTAGTAATCTTTGACGCACCTCACTCTGACGCATCGGCTAACTAAATAGGATTCAGTATAACAATAAGGAGTACGATATAATCGTTTAAATTTAAAGAACATGTCTGAGTGACTCTACAAAATCCTGTGCCATATCCTGGAACGTACCGAACAATTCTTTATTGGTCAACATCACTGCGCTCGCAAAGGCAGCAGTCTGTTAACTTGGGTTGCAGGATAAGGTACTAATTCAATCTTAATACAAATAAAAATGCATTGTATAATTCTTCTAAAATAGCCACAATGTTGCCGACGATTGAAAATACGGCAAATCCCAATAATGGTTAAATGGAAAACCAACGACGAAAACTTTTGGTAAGGCCGAAATCTTCTGGTTTACACACACCCAAGATCGAGTGATTTCTTTATAAATTAATAAATTCAATAAACGTCAAGTCTTAAATAATCGCCATGATCGAATATATTCTCTTTAATAACCGCCGCGGTCCATGAATAATTTCTCGTATTTACAACAATTTGGTCAAATGTAATTAAATCCTATCCGCCTTCAATTTAGGTCCCAGCGGGGTTCTGCCGAATCCGTCGGAAGGCGGTTTTTACAACATGCCATTAGTAGACAGACCAGACGATCATTTTTGATGGAATTACTTCATGGATTCAAAAACAATGTAATCTGGTACTTCAATTTTTACATATTCGATCACCCGAACAAACCATGGCGTATAGTAACTGTTCAATAAAGAGTATCAATTTTGTTTATTGTCAGGAATATGTAATAACGGGTGTTGAAAATTTACCAAACATCCATTAAAACTATCATGACTTTACGGAAAGACGGCAACAAATACATATGTACGTTGTTAACAATGTAATAAGTTTAGCTGCTGATTTGAAATAGGGGGAAGATAAGAGTTGAGAGGTTTATCTTATAATCCAACAACTACTCTAAAACAACTATTACTGTTGGTGTTAATTTGCTATGTAGGGAGTGCTGCTGATGTAAAACCGGTAAATTTTTAGGCTTATCTATTATTTGGCGGATTTCACCACCTGCGCTTAACTGAGACTATCTTGAAACCATCTGGTATTATTAACATGAGATAAATGAGCGGGGAACCTCAAAGACCTCGAGATCCAGGGAAGCTACACTCCCCCAGAGAGGCACAATAGTTTCTACTTAACCAACCAGCGTTGTAACCGACCGACCGAATCCACAGCAGAGGACATTTATGAAAATTAATGATTCTTCATCATATTAGGCTTTTGTTTTGGGACATATGAATACAGCGTCGGTTTCTTCTTGTGAGTTTCACGGGAAAAATACAATTTTAAGGATATTGTTTATAACTCGTTTTAGAGAGAAAAAACAACAATTTCAATTTTCGTAATTGTATATTTTTTCCCCGTCAAATTAACTCCCAGTTTTAACTTCAATTTAACCCTTATTAACTACCAAATAACAAATAATAAAAACAATAATACAAAAGGTAAAATAAAAAGAATAGTAAAAAAGGTATAATTTCAACCCAACCTTTTATTAAAGTAAAAAAATAAATAAAAATCATATGAAAATGAATAACAATTAAAATAAAAAAAATGATTCCTGCATTGTAAATTTGAAAATAAAAATCAGCATCTTATATAAAATTAAATAATTAAAAATGATATAAAATTAAATAATAAAATAATGAATTCATCTTTCACGTATTGGTTAATTGTTTTTTAAATAAAAACTATTCAGGGATATAATTTCTGCACCCCTTAGTTTTTGTTGAGGCGTTTTTGGGAAAAAATAAAATCTACTACAACTTCATTAACCAAAAACCTATTTCTTTATTTATTATTTTATGAGGAGGGTATTTCATCTACCGAGGTTATATAAGCCCTCGGGGTGCGAACCCGGAACCTTACAGTGATGAGCGGCATGCCAACGCCTAAAGCCGGGAACACACCCGATGGAAAGGTATGCGGCGCCACTCGACGCACATGCAAAATCCAATTTGCCATAAGATTGTATTACTCTAGTGCACATCTGCCCGATGCCACGCAACACTATCCTGCCCTACGCTACGCCACCCCCACTGCCCAGATTTTCGTCGGGTAGCGTCGAAGACAAAAGATGCAGACACTCATATTTTTATTTAATACAAACTTCATGTATTATTTTTGTTATATTAATTGCAACATACTTATTTTAATATAAACCAAAATAACGAAGATCAAATATCCGTTAGTCTTTATTAAAATAAATTAATTTTAATGGTTTGGTAGAAAATTGATCACAACACCGGAATACCATTTTTTTTCTTTATGGCCCATGAAATTTGCATATTTAATAAAATTTTAGCCAGACAATATATTGCGTATTCGTGTTTTTGCTTTTGTTTTTTTGGAGGGGGGAGTATATCGTGAAAAATAGGCCAGAGGCGACGGCGGGAATCGAACCCGCGACCGCGGAATCTACTAGCCGAGGGTCTCTCAGGCTAATGAATTTAACTAACAATTGATTTTGCTCATAAAATGTAACTAGACTAGGAAGGCAGAGCTTTCCGTTATTTTTAGTACTATTAACATGTTCAATGTGCAATTTGCTTAAAAAATAGAATATGAATTAAAGTAAGTCCAATTCAGTCCATAGTCCTTATTTGTTCATGTTCTTAGCAGTTACTTCCAGATGGAGTCTCATGATCATTGTATTTAACATCAGTTGCAGCAATAAAATGTACCATCTTAGAAATGTTTAACGTCGATGCGAATTAAATCGCCCGAATGGCTAAGGGCATTGAAAACATTCGCACCGGTCGTAGAATAATTCATCAAGTTTTATTTATAGGGACAAAACTTTCATTTAGCCGAGCCAAATAGAGGGAACTTGGGTCCAAAATGGTTGAACTTTTAAAGAAATACGACTCGACTCACTTTGAGTTTGTACGGGGGCGAAGTACTTTATGCTCGTCAGCTTTACAGGTCATTATTTAATGAGAGGACATGTCAGGTAACGAATTAAAAAGCTCTTGCACAAAATACGTAAATCGTTGTAAATGTGATAATCATTAGGCAGATTTTGCATTTATCGGTTTAAAGCAACGTACAGGATTGTGTAAATAATAAACAAATATTAAGCCATACCGGATTAATTAAATCGAAAATGTTCGCCTTGCTTAATGATACATTATTCGCCCGATAACATGACACTTCTGCATTGCGTTTTTTCCACCTGAAATTATAAATTCAACTCACCGAGATAACCTAAAAGTCTTAGAGGGTTCAATATCGGATTACACACGAAATAGCTGTAATTGAGTGGCATAAAATTTAATAACATGTATCTCGTTATATTCGGAAAATATACACAAATCAGATACGGCCGGTATAGGACAAGCCCGTGTGAAGTTTTTGGTCACAAACAATTTCACTGATGCAAATTCCATTTAGAAATGGCAGGTGATTCACCATCATACGGAAACATTTCTCTCACTTGTATTTATGTTGTTTGCATTATTTTTATTTATTGCCGCGTAGATTGTGTCAAGTTTTTTTTTAAATACAACGACCATTTGTGAGTTAGGGCTGAGATTAGAACCCGGAACTCTTAAAATTAAAGTCATGAATTGGTGACAACGCCTCCGTTGCCCCCCCCAAACACTGTGATTATCAATAATTTTAATTTCTCTTCTGAAAGGAATCGCATTTGAAAGACGTGTTTGAACACCTTTATGGAAAAATCCGGACGGAAAGCGAATCAAATATTATGCAAAAATTAACTCATAAATCTCGCACAAAAAAACAATATATAACAGGAACTTTACTTAAAAGAAGTCACCCAGACTAAACTATGAAAATGAATGAAATTATTTTCCGCTGTGAACCGAACCACATTTATTGTGAACGTAATATAAACACAGAAACTAGATCCGCGAGGATTTTTCGGTCTACAACGAAGGTACACTGATGATGACAAAACGACCAACTCAGCTGGGATAGGAAACCAAGATATATTGGTAAGGCTCTAACTACAGAATCATCAGCCGTCAGATCACAGAAGAATTACTATTATTCTGTATCTTTCGATTAATTAAGATTTTTGTTGAGATAAAAAAGTAAATGGCAAGAGCGGGATTCGAACCCACGACCCTCGGGTTAAATAAGCCGCTGTTCTACCGATTGAGCTACGCGACTTCGATCCCCTCAGACACTAACTTCCCTCCCATCAAAACCCCACGTTTTGAATTTTCCCTCCTTTTTGCCTTTTTTTCAAATTTTCATTTGTCGCCGAGAATCAAATGGATTAGACGATATTTTTAAAATGGCAAAAAGGAGGGAAAGTTCAAAAGGTGGGGTTCAGATGGGAAGTTAGCCGAAGGTCGTGGGTTCGAATCCCGCTCGAGACACTGACTTTTTTTATTTCTACTGAAGGCCGTAATTCATTGTAAGATATTAATTGGTCAAGCGGACCACGAAAGCTAATGGACTTATTCTGTATATTATTCAATTTTTGTATGATAATGACTTTGTTTTACATATTAGCCAGAGCAGAGTTACGTTTGTAGTAAATCGTAATTATTTCTTCGGAGCAGGGGAAAGATCGGAAAATTGCAAGGGTGACGGTGGTAATCGAATTTCCAACTTCACATAAGCTTTTCTGAAATTTCAAAGTAGTCTTTATTAATTCCAAACTAAGAGAAAGGAAAATTCATAATTTTCATACTTTATTTTATGAAATTTTAATTGTAATCAATTTTCATATCGTCTACCAAAACTTAAATTATTTTATGTCAAAAACAGCTTCGAATATATTGTATAATGCTTAAAAGAACGAATTAATTTGAAATTGCAAAGAGTTAAAAAGAGTTAATTTTCATAAAACTGTGCAGTTCAGACGTTTATGTCCTGTAGTACTCAACGGATTAAAGGCCAATTTATTCTTGGGTGTCAAGGGCTAAGAGTTAAAACTATTTTTAAACATAATTTCCAAATTAATCTTAAATAAAGTTCCAAAGTTTGTGCCGGGATTTGAACGCAGACCAGTAGCAAATACAAAGTTAGACGCCCTTACCCCACCTCATTTATTCTTTTTGAAGTGTCACAATTTAGGGGCTGCGGTAGCGGAAGTGGTAAAGGCGTCAGATCTCGGCTAGTAGATCCCGCGGTCGTGGGTTCGATCCCACTGTCATCTCTGGACTTTTTCTGACGCCTAAGGAGACCGGTGGCCGCAATTGAACGAAATTGACACGGCACTCATCAATGGAAGGAGCAGATCACAGCGACCCTAAATTTCGTCCCAACCCCCTTCAAAAATGAGTTTCTTCGATTGAAGAACACCGGTGCAACGGGTGCTCAAGTTCACATATGTGTTGCGAGCCCTCCCCCAAAATATTGAGCCAGGGATAAAGTACTATAAGCTGTACAGCTCACTTACAGTGCTCAGGAGGGAATGTAAAAACAAGGTCACAATTCCTACTTTTCTTATTTGGCATTAACATAGTCCTGAATGTCTAGTCAAGTCCAAAAGTCGAGAAAATTAATTATAATAAATTATACACTATTTAACTTTCAACGCTTAATCTGATAGATCTATGATTT
Source organism: Cimex hemipterus (assembly GCA_039619505.1). Lineage (NCBI taxonomy): Eukaryota > Metazoa > Arthropoda > Insecta > Hemiptera > Cimicidae > Cimex > Cimex hemipterus. The sequence goes on from CM077100.1 coordinate 4,750,762, forward strand.
ATGATTACTTTTGCCCATTAATAATAATAATCATTCGGCGAACTGATTGTGACGATTTTAGACATTTAAACAGGAAGAATATTAAGCTCAATGCAACAAGTTTTATTATTGTGGAAGGGATTTATTTTAGCATATTTGGAATTCGAATGCGTTTACCATTTTGGCATAGTCAGAATATGCTGGAGGATTACGGGCTTGGGCGGTAGCTCGGCCGCGAAGCCTTACCGGCTTCTGTGGCTATTTCAGCCCGTTCCACCACAATCCTAGATACGAAATAGACTCATACCACCCATTCCCGTTCATAAATTGATAAAATCATTTGCATTTATTTACATTCTCTATTTGACGTTCGCCCTCCGCCTTTTAACCAGCGAATGTATAAAAGAGGAAAAATGTAAGAAATGGAATAACGACTGTCGAAACTTTGTTGAGAAGCACATACTATTTTTAACGGGGAGCAAAGGGCGTTCCACGAGGTCATGGTACTGACCTTTACCTGCAAAAGTTCATCAACCGCAAAGTGTGTTACAGAACTGACCAATCCTGAATCTTGCAGTAGGTTCAACCCTACCTTCGCTCTAAGCCGGGGACAGGGGAAAAATCTATTTACCGCTTAGAGGCTTTTCCTTTGTGTAAGTTTATTGAACGATTGAGCTTACAGCGCATGAGAAACCGTGAATACTTTTATATATTCATTGCAAATAGTTGAGCCGACTAGGAGCGTGGATTTCGAACAAAGTCACGTTCTTGATTATATCGGTGGTAGAATCTAGGTCAAAACGAAAGGCAGTTTCAGTTTATAAACAATAATCGAATTGCTGGCTGGTTGGATATGTTGTAAATTTTAATTTGAATGAATGAATTTATGAAATAATGAAACCTTATCCTTGTCATAGTTACGCTTGTTATAATGAATGTACTCTACATAATCTCACAAACGTTATGCAACAATAACGAGACTGCTGACATCACAAATAGCTCCTTTTGAGCACCTGCTTCCACCGATTTCGGAATGTAAACAAGGTCGAAGTGCCACTGTTTCTCTACGTCTGACGAAACGCGTACACAAATTTGGTCTTTGTTTGGTAAAAGTGTACTAGAAAGGGGTAAAATTATTTCATCAAATGTGATGATTTAAGTAAACTGAAATCCGATCGTCATCGGGAGATGATATATTCCGGTTTCGTGAGTAAAGGGTGTAAACTGGGAACACTTTGCCCAAAATATCTGATAAGGCGAGGAAATTGTAGCTTATCTTCCCACTTAGTCGAGATTATATAACAGAAGAGAATCTATCGGAAATTCTCATTGGTTTATTACCTTTTAGAGAAGCGGAAATACTGCAGACTCTAAGAAGGGCAATATCGTAAAAAATGAAAATAAAAACGAGGTTCCAACGTCAACCAACAATTATACTTGTAATCTAAAAAAATGATTTTGCTGAGCTTGTGAGGCTAACGTAAAAATTAATTTTCTGTAAATTTAGTTTAAACGGAAAACTTTAGATAACAGAATTTATGAACATAACTAAAAACGGCAAAAAGAAAAAACAACTATGTAAATAAAACAACAACATTTCAATATCAACTCTCAGGCATGGGTTTGCCCATCTATTTTGAATTTAAGTCCTAGAAGCAGTCTTACAACCTGGAATAAAGTCAGGTTACTGATTATATCAAACCCAAACTATAATGAAATATCTTTAACGATACTATTACCATTAAGGGCAACATTGGATGTATAACTACCAACTGTCCCGTGCATTACATACACAATGTTGAATTTTTTTTTTTAATATTGTGTGGGGGTTAGTGACCGTTAATTGATAATTATTCAGAAATCGTGAGATGCGGCCTGGTGTGATGTAGGTTTCGGAAAAGAATTTTCTTTATCGTGCCAACGTTCCGATCTTTATTGAGATCATCTTCAGAGCTCAAAGTGTTTGCCTTCTGGGTAATTGCGCCATTCTTGCGTGCCGTGTTGACAGTGCCCGATAAAGAAAACGTTTTTCTGAAACCCACATCACACTAGACCGTGTCTTACGATTTCTGAATATTTTTTGAATAATATTGATTTCATATTTACATGGGAGAAAGCAACTGTCACAAATCTCACGTTGCACATACACGCAAATCTCTAACACTAATCCCCTAGGATTAAATTAATTTTTTGTAAGGTTCAAAAATATTAACAACTGAAAATGACATATTAATTGAATAACAACCTGACATACGAAGGGGGCAATCCGTATTTAATAAATTTTTATTTGGAGGTCGAGAGAAGCGGTCTGGTGTGACTGGTTTGAGAAAAACATTTTCTTTATCGTGTTACGTTTCGGTCGTTATTGAGATCATATTCAGTGCTCAAAGTGTTTGTTTTCGTTGCCACTACAAAGAAAATGTTTTTTCTGAACCATGCGTCACACCAGACATCTCACGACCTTCAAATAATCATCAAGGAACGGTCACTAAACACCACATACTTTAATAAATTTATTAAGTAACTCCGTAAAATTTTTTGGTAAATTTCACATTTACCGGAAGATAATTTTTTTATTTGTATTTTTTTATTGGCTTAAAGCCCGCGTTTGACAGTGTGAACCGAAATGCTCCGATGGATAAATTGTTCAGTTTGGGATAACCATACAAAGTAATTAATGAAATACGCGTGAATGGCCAGAAAAAAGTAGTAAAAACACGCAGAAGCCCCGTTATTTTGTATCTACAAATATATTTTCTTAGTGTTTAATCAACGAACATTTGTTCTTAAATGAATTTTTATAAGGAAAGAGTTTGTCCGGAAGAATGTTTTTTTTTTTAATTTCACATAGTTAGCTAAAGAGCAAGGGACTTGGTGCAGATGGTGTTTGCCAGACTGCGGTTGAAGCTTTGACCTGTCCGTTTGCAATGTAGGGTCACATTTGCTGAATAGGTTGTAGAACATCAATGCATAAAGGGATTGTTGTGAACAAACCTACGTGGGATATGCAGGTGTGAATTTTTCGACGAAGACCGATCTACAATGAGGAGTGTCACAAGCTGTGATTCTCTTGCCCTATCTTATACCCTAAATTAGCGTACATTTGCAAATTTTTGTCGTTCCAGCATACCTGAGAAGATGATAGTGGCCAACATTACCGCGAGGGCCTAAGCAGTATCATCTGTGCAGATTCAATAAACCTTTGTTGCTTCTTTAGTTTTATATAAATACTAGCCGATATTTTTATCATTTGTCTGAATTTTGAAAAGTGGTGTCCGTGTGCTAATTAGTCGAGGGTTAAACTATATCGTCTAGTATTCTGATCGAGTAATTATGAAAATAATTTTAGTTCCAGGTCATACCCACCAACCAGCAGTTGGAAATATTGAGACATACCGTTAGCGTATTAAATAAAGGAAAGAACATAGATTAGAACCAAATTCCCCCATAAATATTATGAATGAAATCCAAAAGATAAAAGCACTAAATTTTCCAATTTTGTTGACTTCTTATTTCGTCTTTTTATTCAACACTTTTGATCCAAATAGCGCGGATTTTCTTAGATTGGCGGTAATAAATCCGTTTACAGAAAGAAAAAAATCGAGCTATAGTGAAAATGAAAGATGAAATAAATTTGGATCATTTTGGTATGTCACGTACTACGTAGTTGCGTTTAACCATAGGCCGCACTTCACTGCAACAGTAAAGATTATGTCGATCTACCGGTTGGGGGGTTTGATAAAAGCCCATTTTTAAGTATGAGGATCGCTAAGATTTGAACCTGGACCATCCCAGTGATGAGACGAACGGCTGCGGCCACCTACCTCATTCCACGCCCCATCTTCTTTTTCTTTAATGACCCCGTGGCCACATTGAATCATATTCTGCTAATATATGAGTTTGTATAAGTTAATTTTTTTTAAATTTGTTGAGATTTTCCTTCCTTACCCGTACAAATCCCCAAGAACAAAATATATAGGTTCTTTTGTGGAATAACGTGCCGAAAACTAAACTCCATTAAATTTATTTGATGTTCAGAAAAACGAAAAATGCCCCGGTTCTCGCGTACAATCCAAACCTGCCTGGAATTACCTGTACCCTTAAGCAAAATAAATTTTTCTTCACTGTTTGTTCTATTTCTACATTCTATATGCCGCTTACGACAAATTTCAAATTGTGAACTAGAGTTGAAGTCCGAGAGGGTCGAAGTCGCGTAGCTCAAGTGGTACAGCACATTTAGCCGAAGGTCGCAGGTTCGAATCCCGCTCGTGGCACTGACCTTTTTCTCGACCAAGACCTTACTTAAAAAGAATAATTGATTGAAAGAAGTAACTTGGTCAATTAGACGCCAAAACATTACTGGACCGTGAACTACGTTAACTTTGAAAACTTTTTTTATTTTTTACATTTTTTTTAACAACAGCAACCCATAGAGTTAGACGCCCTGCATTCGAACACGGGATCTTTAGCTTTACAGTGATGAGCGCCGTGTCAACGCCCAAACAGTTGCGGGCCACCGTTGAACACTTGACAACGCCGTCGTGCTTTTGGTACATCTAACACATGAATAAAAGAACAAATCATATACATATCATATCGAATAGAACCTTTTTTTTTTCAAACTTCAAGATGCCGAAAATAATTTTCTAACCTAACTTTATATGAAAGCCGATCAAGGATAAAACCAATGGAAAATCAAACACTGTTTTACAGTTTTTAAATTCAGACATGACCCACCCGTTCTATAGAACAAAATAGAGCATGAGATATACACATATAACTATAATTTCCTTCATGTCCTACTAGACGTTGGTGTGTATGTTTTTGTAAATTAAACGTTTCAAATTGTACAACTATTGCCGTTAAATTAATGAATCGATTTAGAGTTTTTCCTTCTCAATATCTCTACTTGTGAAATCCCACGGTATTGGAGTAATGGAAAAGTGGACGTTCAAGTCTTCGTTGAATTGAAACGCCCCACTCGATACTTTGTATGGGGTCCCACCCTCAAATTGAACGTTTAATCGTTCGGAAAGGCAATATGTGAAAAGAGCACTCATCAGACCAGTATGTTAGCCACTTGACGATGATGTTAGCTTACTTTCGGTTGATTTTATTTTGTTTTTTAGAGAACTTACCAGTCAAATAGCACAAGGAACGGTAAAAATATAACAATATTTGCACCTAGTCGCTTATGCAGCTGGTGAAGGGAGAAATAAAAAACCCTACAATTTAAGAGTGAAAAACTCTAAAACAATGAAAAATGAGTAACGATTTTTGAGGAATATTGTGTATGACTTCATCAAGAAAAGCCAAAAAGTCAGCGTATAAAACTGTCATTTTTTGTTTATCGAAGGTTTGGAAGTTTGGAACAACAGAGGTCATATAAATCCTTCAGGGTGCCGGTGATTTTTAAATTAAGCCCTTTTTAAGTATGTCGGGTTCGAATGCACGGCCAATGGATTCCAACCCGGGATCTTTACCTTACAACGATGAGCACAGTGCCAACGCCTAAACCGTTGCTGTTACCGACACCCTTTATATTTTTCATTATTGTTATGTGCTTTACATTCAGATGGTAGATGTGGTTTCTAACTTTTTGGTTCAAAGTCGTCTACTTTACTGCGGCAAGTGTCTTTGTATGGGATTCCTGGCCCTCCACAGTCCACGTAGGTCAAATTAATATTTTCTATGATGTTTCTTCTTTACTGCCACGTCTGATTTAAGTGCTACAATTCTTCGAAGTTGTCCAAGTCTTCGGTGTAGTTCTCTCGTGTGAGGTCACCTCAGTGTACCGTCAAAGTAAACTCCCTAAGTATTTTTAGTGGCTGGGAGTGTTTGGTGTCCCTGAAAAGGGCCGGTGTTGTTTCGTAGCGTCGAAGATGATGAATCGATGCAAGGTATGTTCCCGAAAGAACTGTTGGCTGAGGTCCACGGAACTATTTCGGTTTACCCTGCAGCAGTTAGGTATACTTTCGGCTGTGTTGAGAAGGCGAGATCAACGCTAATCCTGCGAGTACCCTTGCTGAAGTCATTGAGAACATTCCATAGGTGGTGGTGCATATAGCGGTGACCTGGTAACTACAAGTGGCCACCAAATATTTAAAGTATACCTGTTGGTAGTAGTTTGTTCGCATAGACGTGAGCAGTGCTGTTGGTTTAACGAAACTTTGGGTATATTGGTCCCCTTTCAGTTGCATGTTCCACATGTACATTTTTCGATGAGCTTGTGAGGCTCCTGGATATTGGAAGGGATGGTTCTTTGAGAACGATAGATTTAAGCCGGTGTCCCCCAAGGGAACATCCTTACTCCACTTCCATATATACTATTTAAGCGGCTTAACATCCTTTTTCAAACTAATTTACTTTTGTCTACACGACTTCGGACCTACACAAATAGACGTCAAATCTAAAACTAAAAAAAATTCCGTACTTTCCTCTAATCTCCGCGTACATACATTTTTCTTCGGATTTTTTTCCAAACAATTGCATTCCAACTATATAAGTAATAATTGAAAGATGCAGCAGTGCGGAATTTGGAATCCGCTCCCATGAGCTAAGTTTAAAGTTTCACTGGCTCGCTTTAAGTGAATAGTTGAAAGGTGAGAATTATAAGTTCTTAAACAATAGGAGTACTAACAAAACAAGATGAAATTTATTGCAATCCGTTCTCTTTAGGTTCGAACCAATTTCCATTCAGAATTTACAATTGCATGTTTAATACCACCACAGGAATCGCTTGCAGCGTACTACAATGAAGTATTTAATCCTGTTCTAATGAATTAATCATCTTTTAAGGATTTATGGAGGTGATGGATATTAATTTATGTTGAAGTTGACATTTTTGCGAAATCTGGATAATAAACACTGTAAAGTTTGCGGTGTGATGGTGAGAGATTATTGAACAGGGACGAGAGGACTGATTTGATTTATTGAGGAAATCTGGTTCTCGTGTCACGGAGGTCGCATACCATTGGAACATTATACAATAACATCTTCAAATCTGAAGGGTCGGAATGAATGAATCGCCGAACGTCAGAACGCGTGTTGGTAACAAGCGTTGGGAGTTACACGACGGGGGAAAACCGATGCCGGAAGCGTATGTTGTATCTAGGAGACAATGGCATTGAGGACAAAGGATTGATCTTTTCAATTTTTAAGGGAACGAATCAACGGAATAGGCCCTTTTGTTACGGGCACACCGGCACCTCGGACGAGAAGGAGGTTAATACTTCATAAAGAAAGATCAATGCCGCTCATAAGCCTGAGGGATTTTATATATCGAAAGTGGATGAAGGGATAGATTCCATTGAATTCGATATATCTGTAGGTTCCAGTACTTTGACACCGTTCACTGGATTATGGAAGCGATCAAGATCACTGGAGAATGACGTGGCGGTATGGCGGAGGCCTAGAAGGATTGAAAATAACCCATCCGTTTCTATGGACCTTGTAACAATGGGGTTCGATTATTCTTTCGAATTTCCACATTTATTAAGTCATTTTTAACCCAGCTATTATATCAGTTTAATTGCATTTAGACATGAAATATTTCGACCTGTTAGTCTTAATTTTTAATTAAACGTCAACTTATCCCTGCCATTTTGTTTGCACATTTTAGATCCACTCGAATATTATAGAATGAAAAAGGAAAACATTCTTTGTTAAGCTGACATGCCGATGCCGGAGCCGCGAGAAGAAAATCCTTAAAGCAAACAAAAAACTGCCAGTAAAACTGACATGATGGGAAAAGCCTGGGATTAAGTCAATCTGTTAAAAATGTGGTTCCCCGTTAGATATCAAATGTTCAAAAACGAAAAACGACTTTTGTTGATTTGGTTGTTGGCGTCGAAATTTCAATTATCTCATAATAGTATTCAACATCTCGTAGTACTGGTGAGAAACGTTTTTTTAATATGTAATGCCCTATGTTTTTCGCACGCTTTGTAAGAATAAATGGTTGAACTTGTGAGTATCTGGAATCATCTTTTTTTTTAGAACCGAAAGGACAATCAAAAGGTGTAAAAAAATAAGGCATTTACAAAAAAACAAAACAACAACCAAATCGGGTTAACGTGCAAACGTATTCAACTTCAAACGAGCAGATGCTGATTACTTTTGAAATCATACTATTTTTTTTTTTTTTTTTTTTTTTACGAGGGTTCGCAACAGCACAGGTCATATAAACCCTCAGGGTGCCAGTGTTTTTGAAAAAAATCCCATTTGTAAGTATGTCGGGTACGAATGCAGCGGCCCTGCATTCGAACCCGGGACCTTGACCTTACAGTGATGACCGCCGTGTCAAAGACGAAACCTCGCGGCCACCGACGCCCCCGAAATCATACTAAGATTTGTGATATAACAGACAGCATATAAATAAAATGTATTGGCTTTTATAAAAACGTTATAAAAAGATTAGGGGTGTTCATGATCTTTGTGTTAACACAGTTAACGCTCTTAGGTAGGGTTAAATCGAGAAAAATTATGACGTAGACTCGTAAGAACCGGCTAATTAACATTGCTCGATCTAACGGGCCAGGGTCAACGTTAGATGTTAGGTCGGAGATGTAGTCACTCCACTATCCGCTAGGCCGTAGGTAAACAACATGGCAGTCATGAATGTAACAGCTGTTTTTTGGTCACACGTATTGTTATTCTTAAATTCGCATTAATTACTATTTCTTATGTTCATTTCTGACCTTCCCTTATACTCTCATTGATAATAGATAAATTCTATTTCCTATAAAGTTGTAGGCTGTTAGACGTTAGGATAGTTAGGTATGTCGGCACGAATTGAAGCGTGTCACTCGTTAGTACTTTTCGAATGCATATACATATAGCATTTTGAATGAAAGAGTGCATTAATTTTCCTTTTTTACTAATTCTTCGGCATCTTACAATTTAACACAAAAGATAACCAAAACGAACAACAAAAGCCTTCAAGGACAGTTAAAGCTCTAGTTTTGGTTCTACCTATCGCGACGCGCAGTATTGCGTAAACATTAACGTTTAGAAAGGTAAGAAAACAAGGGGACATTTCCGATCTTTCTGGACATCTCTTTATTAGAGTTAACACAAGTTAACATTTCAAAAACACCGTGAATATCCCTATCATTATCGCCGTAAGAAAATAAAATAAAATAGTTAATTATTACTTTTAAAACTTTGACTGGACAATCTATATAAAATATTGCAATGATTTTAAGGGTGCATATTTGTTTCTGACCTTTAAAAGAGTGAACAAGCAAGAGAGAAGTTTCCATGGAACATATGCTGAAGAAAGTTGCTCTACCTTCCGAAAACCGATTGTCTAAATTATAAAGTTACCTCCATTTAAGGTACTTGAGCATGGTCGGGCAAGTAATAGGACTATTTGCTTACGATCAATCCTTTATTTGTATTCCTAAGTTTTATTTTTCGTAAAAAAAAATGCTGATAAAAATTTGTCGACCTATTTTTTATGAGGATTTGCAACTGGAGAGGTCACATAAGCCCGGTGTATTAGAAAAAACTCATTTGTAAGTATGTTAATCCAGGGGCCCTGCATTCGAACCCGGACCTTTACCTTACAGTGATGAGCACCGTGCCAGCGCGCCTAAACCGCTTCGGCCACCGTCGCCCCTCCGTTCTCATGATTATTATTTATTTCATTATTTTAATTAATTATTCTTTTTATTTAAAGTCGTGGTTGAGATTAAGAATGTATTGCACGAAAACGGTCGTTATTGGAATACTGAGGCCATCGTAACATGATTCAACAAAGGTTTCAAATTGAACCGCAGCGAAAGCGTTATGAGCCCTACAAACAAATCGTCAACTACAGTTGTAAATCGTGTACAATAGACAATTGTTTATGCCTGAACGCACTGCAATGCGGATTCGCGGTCACACAATTATGCACAGATTCGCGCACTTTACACCTTAACTTCGATCAATTTATTCGCGATCGTCCAGAAAAATTATTAACCCTGGACAATTATATATCAATTGGAAATTAACACACGCGGATGCAGTTTTAACGTTAATTATAGTGACTTGGGCGGACAAGAAGACTCCGAAGGGTGGACGGTATCCACTCCATTGAACCCATTTAAACTTCTTGCGATGTAATGCGATATCCCGCAAGTCGACTGAAACCCCGAAGACAAGAGGAGTCGGATCGGCATGTTTACACTGCAAGCAGAGCCGGCCGATAAGCTTGCTGTAAATCGCAAATCATTTTGTGATGATTCAATCTGGGCTTAGCTTTTTTTTTTCTTTTTTTAATAAACCTGAATTCCTGTAACAAAGACAGATATAATGTCCAACTACCCGTCGGGTGAGGACGAGGTGTCATAACCACTTTAGAAAAGTTGTCAATGCTATTCTCAATCCCAGCGTGGCAAATACGAGTCTGTAACCCTAGCCACTCGGGCACCTCATTAAAAATTTCAAAACTTATAAACCAAAGGAGGATAAAAAATAAATCGTTGAAACGATTTTTTTCCTAATCATTGATGACAAAACCTGCTGAACTACGTCAGCACGGACACCCTGCATCATATTGTATTATAACATGAACATAATCCTTCATTTCTATCATTTCAGCCTGGAATAAACTAATTTAAATTAATTGACATTAAAGAGAAAGATAAATTATCCAGCTATTACTTCTTTCGAATTTCTTTACGTTGTACATATAAGTTATAATGGCACACAATTTGTAATTGGTTGGCTTTTCCAGACGAACGGTACCAAAAACGCCCGTTTGTTCATTTTCAGCATTTCTTGAAAATCATTCTGCAATAGCTCTTTCCTGAACGGCGCTTGTTAAAAGTGTCTGAAATAGCACAATTTGTAGGATGACATTTATACTGCTTTCGATGCGTTCGACATTTATACTGGAAGCAGAAATCGCAACTAGTTTTTGTGTGTTATGCGATCTGAATGAGGTTGTTTGGCCATTTTTATATAAAATGGAATTTGAAACAGTAATTACTAATGTTTTCGGCGACCCGGAGCCCAACCACCTCTGATTCTCTTTACTACTTCGATTGTGAAAAAATTAACTGTAATATTTTGATAAAAAATAACGTTAGTTTCTTACATATTGCGCCGTTTACTTACGAACATGCACACTTGCCTATTTTTTCTGTTTTTTTTTTTTAAATAGATATGGGCATCCGACAGCTAGGTCGTTTCAGCCCCGAAGCGCTAGCAAAATACCGCTACACAATCACACCAATAAATAAATTCACACCAACATACACTGATTGCCCTTGTACTGTTTGCTAGATAGTAATGGTATATTCCTCCATCTACCTGTTCCCTATAATAAAATTATCTAGATTGGGGTCGTTGGGGTATTTTTTAAAAATTTCCGCCTTCGGCCGAAGTCATACACTCAACCTGAGAGGCGATGGAGAAGATCGCCATCAGCCCATCCGCGTTCACACCAATAAATGCATTACTTCATACAAGACACAAAAAAACAAAAGACATAATTCAACTTTTATATACAATAAAAAATTCCCAATTCCGTTAAAAAACTGAATAGGAGGCACACCGAAACTCGCTGATGTGTCCAAGAACCTTCTTTAAATCCGGCCGCAGCCTACTCGCACCCTCTAGGGAGGCAAGGCACGCCTATGTGTGACACAACGAGAAACCTTTCTTGAAAATGCCTATTTATTTTGGTTTTGACCTTTGCTTTCTCTTTTTCCAAACAGTGGTACCACCAACCTACGAATCGTTAACTTTAACCATTTTGACTGAAGTTTTAAAGAAGGGTACGGATCCGGTTGGCCGTTTCGCTCGAGCTGGAAAAAACCTGAATTTCTACGATACAAAATAATGCTAAAAAAAATTGCCAAAAGCGAAACCGAATTTGAAGGTCTTTATGTAGGCGTGAAGTTTTTCGTGAGTGCGGTTCCAGGGCACCTTCCACTAATAGGAATTAATTAGGGTAAAACCAGGTTTAGCACCTCGTGGCCAAGAGTCAATATTCAAAGGGTTGGGACCAGGGATTCAAGAATTAGGGTCAAGTAGTTCTCTCCCCCCCCTCCCACGCTCCTCTCTACGCCTATCGGGTTTAGCTTAGGAAATATACCCGAGATTCAAAGTACAACGGATAAGAAAATCCACGAAACTATCCACGATTTATTTGTATACCATTATACTGATTAGTGAGATAATCACACGAAAAACTTTCTTAAGTTTCTTTTGCCACAATTGAAATAGTGTAGTAATAAATAAAATGTAATATATATTTTAAGATGAAAAAATTTTTTTGACAACATAAAACATTTATTATTAACAAAATTGATACAGATAGATAACTTAACATTATATTATTTTCAATTAATTAAGGTTTTGGTTGAGGAATTTTTCAAATGTGTAACCAACCCATTTCATATACTTAGCAATATATAGCTTTAGTGAAGATATTCTTCATTTATCTTATTAAATTCACTAGTTTTGGTGGTCCGCTTGGCCAAATAATATCTTTCAATTGATTATCTGTATTTAAGGTATTGGTTAAAATAAAAAAGTCAGTGTCATGTGCGGGATTCGAACCCATGATAGCTGAAGTGGTAGAGCAGCGGCGTATCAAGCAGAAAATCGTGGGTTCGAATCCCACTCGTGACAATGACTTTTTTATCTCAATCAAAACCTAAATTAATTGAAACGAATTTTCCACCACGAAACCTAATAAACATTTATTATTGAATAACTTAATACTATAATTGCGATATCGACACAGAATTGTAACATGGCAGAATGTATACATTTCAGAAGGGATCGCCAGCAGTATGGACCTATTTATCATAATGTAATATGGATAAATATACTAACAGACGGTAAATCAATTTTGAATGAATTTTTTTAAAAATATAGTTCTGATTTGATCGATATCAGAGAATTAAACCGAAACAAAAACCTAGGGATTACACTAAACAAGAAAATATTAGTGTACAAAATCGTATTAGTGTACAAAAGCTTCGCGGAAAGGAAAACAGGATCCATTATTTAAGGCGTTTTTTCCCATTCTCTCGGAAGGGGTTGAGGTCTATTTTATTTGTTTTATCGATCACTGTTTGGATCCGGCTTTTCTCACTGGCTATCAACAAGACAGGTGTCTCCGTATTTTGTCTCTAGCATTCTGACTAATTACAACAAAAACACGCGAGACTATGCGGGATTTTATTTTTATAAAGAAGAAACCCGCATAATTCAAGCTTAATACGATGGCGTCCAACAAGGAAGAGAAGATTAACTTGAAAACTTTTAAACTGATGATACGGGCAATAAACGTATAAAAGCTAATGCATATGATGCCACGTGACACAAGCTGACGATGGTAATATCGAGTATGATTTTAAGGGGAGTAATCTCGTCTCCGAGGTACGACGGAAATTGGGTTGTCGGCAAAAATGATTAATAAGGAACATATTCGTTAATTAATGACACCTCCGTGTCACCTTCTACCCGATAATTCAAGTCGAGAACCCGAGCAATAACTTTATTTCAATTCTTCGATGCACACGGATTAATAAAGATATACGTGAGGGTCAGGCCGTTTTTAGTGTAATGGTCCGTATCCCCGAGGTTTTATCTAGAGAGATCGCCCTATCTAAACATACGCTGAAGAAAACAAAGTACCTCGACCCCAATCGAGCCATCCGATAGAGCTTTAACCACGAAATTAGATTTAACATTTAAAATACGCCATTTCTCTTAATATAAAATCAGTAATCGGCGTATGGAACATATTTTTTCAAATATTAACCTTAGTTTATTAAATCAATTTTCCAATATTAATATAAAAAGTATTATTCAAAGAAGTATGTTTAAAAATATTTATGAATTCGACGACTATTCCAAGCCTATTAATTTCATTCCTTTTAATATAAATACCTTGTATAAAATTTTGGTTTTTAGATAATTCACTTAAGCAGGCGGATATGCCCAAAGGACTGGGTTTGGAGGTGATTCGGAAAGTGCTCATACACCTGTAAAAAAACTAACCAGGTTCAAAATTTCATCTACTTTTTTTTCGACGTCTCATCTCATCAGCCAGGGAAAAGTTCGGTACTCTTGGTGATTGTGCTGGTGGAATAAACGTACACCCAAAAAGGTTCCACCTGCTTTGTATTATGTTTAGTGTAATTTTGAAAAATATAATTTCATTATACCTGACTACAATTTTATTATATCAGCTGGGTATGGACGGTCGCGTTATCGGTATTTCGCCGTCTTCAGTGTGTCTGAAACTTGACCTTAGAGAGACACGCTAGAAATGACGTAAGGGAGGAAAAGATGAGGTCTATAAGCGAATTAGTGAATTTGATATTGAGTCAAGTGAAAATAGTGAAATAGGGAGAATGTGATAGGCAAAAGAGTGAATATTACAATATTACACCCAAAAAGGAAATTGAATTAGCAAAAAGGTGGATTTTGTTTGCAAAAGAGTAAATTTAATTAGCATATTATTTAATCTGATTTGCAAAAGGATGTAGAAGAGTGAATATAATTTACAAAATGTTGAATATTGTGTGGAAAAAAATAAAATGTAATTTGTAAGTAGACGGATTTTACATGCAAATGAGTGAACATAATTAGCCAATGAGTTAATTTGATTTACAAACAGATAGTTTTATACGCAAAAGAGTAACGTAATATCGCAATAGCGCCAATTCTATATGCAAAATAACGAATTTAACTTGTTTATTTGAAAATTTGATATGCAAAATAATGAATTTAATTAGCAAAATGTTTATTTGATATGAAAAATTGCGAATTTAACTTGTCAATTGGAGAATTTGATACAGAAAATAGAGAAGTTAATTAGTAAACGGTAAATTTGATATGGAAAATTATGAATTTAACTTGTCAGTTGGATAATTTGATACACAAAATAGTGAATTTAATTACTAGATTCGAGAATTTGATACACAAAATGATGAATTTAATTAGTAAAAGGTAAATTTGATATGGATAATTGTAAATTTAACTTGTTTATTGAAAAATTTGATACACAAAATAGTGAATTTAATTACTAAATTCGAGAATTTGATACACAAAATGATGAATTTAATTAGTAAAAGGTAAATTTGATATGGATAATTGTGAATTTAACTTGTTTATTGAAAAATTTGATACACAAAATAGTGAATTTAATTACTAAATTCGAGAATTTCATACACAAAATGATGAATTTAATTAGTAAAAGGTAAATTTGATATGGAAAACAGTGAATTTAACTTGTTTATGGGAGAATTTGATACCCAAAATAATGTAATTAATTAGCAAAATGTAAATTTGGTATGAAAAACTGCGAATTTAACTTGTCAATTGTAGAATTTGATACAGAAAATAGTGAATTTAACTTGTCAATTGGAGAATTTGATACAGAAAATAGTGAATTTAACTTGTTTATTAGAGAATTTGATACTCAAAATAATATATTTAATTAGCAAAATGTTAATTTGGTATGAAAAACAGCGAATTTAACTGGTCAATTGGAGAATTTGATACACAAAACAGTGAATTTAATTAGTAAACGGTAAATTTGATGTGGAAAACAGTGAATTTAACTTGTAAATTGTATAATTCGATATGAAAAATAGTGATTTTAGCTAGGGAAAGGGTTAATTTGATATCGACAATAGTGAATTTACTTGCAAAATCGAAAATTCTTGATGCGAAATAGAATTAACTTGCAAAACGGAGAATTCGATTTCCTTGATAGTGACTTAAATTTTGCCAAAGGGTGAATGTAATATGAAAAAAAGTGAATTTAACCTGTAAACTGAAGATTTAGATATACGAAATAGTGAAAGTAATTAAGAAAAGTGTGAATGTGATATGGAAGATAGTGAATTTAACTTGCAAAAGGGGTGAATTTTGTAAGCAAAAGGAGGCATTTAATTTGAATAACTTGTTTAACAAGGGAAAATTTCATGCATTGGAAGACGTGAAAAACGTAGCAAAATAGAATTTTCCAATGAGCCCAAGGGGGTGATAGCCAGAATGACTCTCTTCTACATTGTAATTACCCCCCAATCGAGTACGATTGGTTAATAATTTATGATTTGATTGAAAAAAATTTGTATACATAGAAACACTCTGGTTGGCCTATCAACGGTGTTTGTTTCGGTTCCATGTCAAATATTTTAAATAGAAATTTAAACACTATGGACCAGATCATTAGTGAAGTTTGTTTAATAAGGTTATTATACGAAAAAAGAACTTTTGAAGAAAAAGAAAATTTTTTTTTGTACTTAAGTTGTTGCGATGTCCTTTTTCTTTTTAATTTATATTGCAATACTGTTTATGAGTGGTCTTTAAGGATTGAAAGTCCATGATCTTGGAAATGTATATAAAATTGCCCTCGTGTATACATATGGTGTAGTCTACACATATGTAGACGGGAAAGGAGAAATGATGTATAACCCACTCGGCCAATAAGTTTGCGCTTGGAACATTGATGGAGTAAGATGAAAATGAAGTACGGTTTATTACTTGGCGATTCCTAAATAACTCTTTTGGAAATAATGCCTTATCGAAGGGTAATACGAGGAGAACGCTCTTAGAAAAAATATCTTTCTTACCCAATCAACAAAACAAAAATCTTCAAGGTGAAAACTAATTTTGGACAATCTTCAAATTTAATTTTAGACTAACCCTCAAATCCTTAAACCATGAAGTTTATCCACAAAGGAATTGTTAATCAATATTGACTTCCGTAATAAATCTGTGTTACAAGCTGCTAGGCCGTTGTTGCGAACTTAATTCAAATTCGACCTCGAGGGATATCAATTTATAGTTTCAAATTTAACTAGTACGGCCGCGTTAACTTTGAAAAATTATATTAAAAAAGAGTGAAGTGGAACGGAAGGGATCGCGTCCACCTATCCCACGGTTTACGGGAAAATCCGTAAAACGTGATACACGAGACTGGAATGATAAAAACGAACACGACACGAAATCCTAAGCACTTTTGGTGATGTCCGTACAGTTAACGGAATGCTTATAAAGCATATGGTCCATTGATAAAGAAAAATCTGCATATCTGCGAATTTAAAGTAAAAAGCAGGAAGAAAGTTGAATCTATCGAGTTTTGCTAAATTTAAGAAATTTGCATTGTTGTAATGGGAAAAACGGAAAATAATATTGTTATGAACTTGTAATTAACGGGAATTAGATTTTTTAAGAAGTAATTGGTTGCAAGGTGTAATAACACTTTGGAGGGTTGGTTTCAACCAATAATTAACATTATCTCAAATCATATGTGCGATTTTCTTTTTTGACTGACGAGACCTGGGATTTACAAGTCAATTTTTGGAGAGAGAGAAAAAAAAGGCAGGAGTATTTCTCTCGCCCTCGGACACATTCGCTCTTTTTCTCCCTCGTAGATATGACAGTAGATTTGATCCAAATTGATTACCTTCTCTTCTTCGGATCGTATATTCTCGGTGTAGGTCAGGAGAGACAGACGCGTTTCGTCTTAACGCCATCTGTCAGTGTAGATTTCCAGCAAAGAGGGCGTGAAGCCGAATCTCGTCTGTCTCAAGAGCCACACAGAGAATATGCAGACCAGATATGACTAATTTCAAACAACCTTTGTTCTATAATTCACTTGAATCACAGACGTAACATCATAATAGAAGTGTTTACATAAAATGTTAAAATTACAACGTCTCATTGGTCCTTTTTTAAAATTATTTATTCATTCTTAGATAAAAGGGATAAAAATTGTACTGCTTTTTTCCTTCGAACTAATATTTTCGTTAAAGAATAAAAAAAATTAAATGGTACAAAAAGCACAGGGTGATTAACAGAACTATGCACGAAACTCGTGGAGATTATTCTTCACCTTATTTCCAACAAAAAATATTCCGCACATTTTTTTACAAACGACCTTCGACAAAAAAAAAACGGAAAATATGAAAAGTTGTAGGAAGGAGTAGTTGAGATGGAGAGTTGGTGTTGGAGAGGATTGAAGCCACGATAGCCCAAGTGGTAGAGCAGCAGCGCATTGAGCCGAAGGTCGTGGGTTCGAAACCCGTTCGAGACACTGAGTTTTTTTATCTCGAACAATACCTTACATAGAAACAACAATTAAGTTAAAGAAGTAACTTGATCAATTGACCACTAAAACAAAAATGGATTAAAATTAAAAAGTTTATGAAATCTTAAAACAAATGATTCTTTTAATTCCAGATTTTTTGATATATAAAAAAATGGTTTCTTATATCAAATACCTCATAAAAACTAATTAAAAAGAATATTTACATAAAATTAAACATAAAAATAAAGATTGTTTCTTTTCATTTGAGAGTTACTTAAAAATATAAATGTTATACGAAAAGCTTCTGAAACTAAAATAGGTTAATTTTAAGTTAAAAATGGTCAATTTGACGAAAAAACTGTATGACCTCATCTATAACTAGTGAATTGATATAGTTTGTAAAATATACATTCCACATTATACCTAATTCTTAACTGTCGGTTGTACAAATTCAATCTCAACCCGGCACACAAGATTGACACATCTACACGGAAATCAAACACTTTGAGCCTGAAGATGATCTAAATAAAGACCGAAACGTTGGCGCAATAAGGAAAATGTTTTTCTAAATTCTATGCCACACCAGACCCCATCTCATAATCTCCAAATAAGCAAATATAAAATTTTGTTTATTTATAATATTTATTCAATCATTCAACTTAAAACAAGGTAAGTAGCCAAATGGTTCTAGCGCAGTGATATTTTAACCTTGTTTTCCAAAATTACAAATATAAAATCCGCCTCTAAGTTCCATATAAAAATTGTAACATGAACAACTGAAATTTAAAAGACATTCAAAACCGATATTCCAGAATTGGAAGATTGTTAAAACAAAAAAGAAGAAAAGAAAAGAACGATATTTTGCACGTCGCTGTAAATGGGTCCGACTAGGTTGGTATGTATGTATGGAAATATGTTTCTCTCTGGATGGTGATAAGGAGTGAGGAAAGGGTATGACGGTATTTGCCTTCCAAGCACGACCGCAGGTCCAAGGCATTTCAACCCTATGAACGACCTACTGCTGTATGTGATTTTCGACCATTGTGCAATCGTTTAAATGATTGCGTGCGGTGAATCTGCATATATACAGCATTGTAACTAGTAACCTTCTTTGTCCTCTTTCTTCTAAGGCTCCCCAGCCCTGATATGCATACGAAATGTGGCGATTTGCAGTTAGCAACGCTTAGTTAGAAATTTTCCCCTTAATGTGAGTTTTCAAATCGCCAAATTAAAACGCCTGAAAAACTGTTTTCACGATTGCAATGCGGAAAATTCTATTATTTCTTATTATCGATTGAACAAATAAATTGATATCAATTATTACTTTGTTTGTTCTATACAACATCTAGTCGTGTCACGCCATCTTTTTTTTATTTTTGAATTATATTTTATACTTGTCTACTACACTCGGGTTTGAAAGTTTTGAAAATGTGAATAGGGTTTTATTACCGTTGGGTCCCTCGGTTATCTTCAAAGGAGGAACGGTGTTTATAGCATCGTATAACTGAGGAGCAATATGTCTATATATTCCACTTTTGGATAGAGTGAAAGACGAGCAACGAGAAAGACAGTTCCTCACTGAAGGTGATGTAAACCGGATTAGACAACAATAAATATATATAATACAAAGGGCGGGCGACCAGGACCATAGGGCTACCTATAGTACCAAAGCCTGGGTAGCCCGTACCCCATCCCTAAAAGTTCCTCGGGACCTCGTCGGCTCAGGAGTCCTGCATAAACCTTTTGGACTTATTTACAAACCCCAGGATTGTGTACCATTTTATCCTGGGGAGTGTTTTGGTTATGTCCTCTCCTTCGAAAGTATCGAATCTTTCTCTGGCATACCTATCGCATTCTGCAAGGTAGTGTCAAGCCGTTTCTTCTTTTGTTTCGCAGAAGCGGCAGATGGGGTCTGGTAGGGTACCCATTATGAAGAGGTGTCTTCTCAAGGGGCAATGGCCCGTTAATATACCTATCAGCCTCCTAGAGTTAGAGAGTAAGCATTTCGCTTCCTTAGGTTGGATTTCCTTCAGAAATTCCTTCGATTGCCTGCATCCGGGGGACGTATTCTATTCTTTAAGGAATTGTTTCATATCCAAGCCACTTATACTCTCTTTCGCCGTGCTTAAAGAGTGGGGTAATATTGGTTGTTGCCCGACAAACGCAGTATTTGATCCTTTCTTGGCCAGGCTGTCTGCCTCTTCATTGCCATAGTGTCCGTTATGAGCTGGTATCCATAGGATTGACAACTACTAATCGGTGATGAGGAATATTTAAGGTTAAGCTTAAAAGTAATCTCCATCTTTAAGACATTGCGCATTCCGACCAGTATTAATCTATCGTGCAACCGTAATTATTATCTAGCTATCTTCGTTAAGATTAATGTTTTCTATCAGGTCCCAAAGCTTTAACCAGGACTCGTGTGTGTAAATTCAGGCGTGTGCGTTTCCTTCACAGGAGTAGGAATTTCAACAATCTTAGGCTTCTCGCCAAGAAAAGATAAGTGCTGATTTTTTTTTCTTTCAGGGTAAGACGCACAGGGTTGTGCCTACTGCTTCGAATCTATATATATCTAATATACCTCAGGAGTATGCAGTGTCCAGCCAATACGTCCATGGTTTAGGAGTTCTGCCGTTGGTTCCTGTATTGATCTTTTGATGAACCTCTATCCTGGAATACAGTTCTCGTACTTATTCTTAAGCCAATGTATGTTTTTAGCAGTATGGTATGCCTCCAAAGTGCTTAGGGCCGATAGGTGTACTCGCTGAACTTTCTTTAAACTGATTTATCGGCATTCTCCTTGAGCTTCTGGTTCCCGGACAAGCGTGATTTTGATCTTGTCCGTTATGCCTGACAGTGCCTTCAAACATTCCCATACGGCTCCTACTTACGTAATTGTCTTCAGTGACTATTCATTTTTAATACCTAGCTTTTTATCTTCGTGGCACGTTGTACAAGTCCACAGACTCCGCCTGAAAGATAGTTACATATAGTTTAAGGCTTATATTTTAATTCTAGTCCTTGGGCTATTTTCATAGTTACCAGCTTCTGGCCTATACTCGATCACAGTATACCAAATATAGTCGGCATCAATTAGAAGCATTTTAATTTTTCATCTAATTTAAAATTTAGGGTCATGGCATCACCATGCACCAATAGGGAAAAGTATTAGTAGAAATTTCATTCCATAGGCGTTTCAACGTTATTTTTTTATTACCATATCAGAGTCTTTGCTCTAATAATAACATCATGAAGAGTGTGTTTGCTTTGCGCAGACATCGCGTTGAAGCGGTAAAAATGAAGCCTTTCATCAATATGATATGTAGTTCCTTTTTTTTAAAATGTGCTCACCATCATATCACAACGTCCCACAAGCATAGATGCTGGGAGAGTGGAGCAAACGCTCGATCAGTACAGGGACCTCACTAATGTGCGATAATCCGTCCGGAATTGTTTTCTGCAATTGTCTGGCTATTCGTATATACTCACCCCATGCACCTGAACATTTTCCCTTATTAATAGAGCCTTCCCGCATCAGAAAATTGCGATTGTGCATTTGCATTGATGTCTGATTTGAACAGCGCTGAAAGAAGAAGATTCCGCGCATCGTGGCCAATCGGAGTCAAAACCATCCAACGATACCCGACGATTTAAAGATCCAAGAGCATTGGAAATACGATACAGCAAAGAAAAAGAATTCTTTACATTGCCAGCGGTAAAAAGGTTAGATGCTGAATTTGATCACTTTGGGTCTTGTGGAAGCTTAAGGGAATAAATCGAGACTCTTTTATATACTTGACTAGTTGATCTGGTTACTGGTAACATGTAACTAGCCGTTTGATGATACGACGCCGCTAAATAAAGTACAACCCAGGAAACGACAGATCATGATTTAGTATTCCTTAAAAAAAAGCTCTTCACTCAATACGTACCTTCCTCGAAAAGTACGTACATTGTAAGTAATCAGCTTTGTTCTTAATCAAAGTTGAGAAGTTCACGTTATGCAATTAAGTTTTTAATGTAGTGTATAAAATTATACATATAATTTCAATTATCAAGAAACACGCTGAATCATTATATCAGAACTAAAGTTAATAGGAATAATGTCATTTATGAAAAAAGAGATGTCGTTTTATAGTTTCATTACTGCCATCGGAAAATATTGTCACAAGGTCCTAGTAATTGATTAAAATCATTGAAGAAATCTCTCCTAGTTAATAATAAAATTCCCATGAAAAACCAAAATAGCAACTTCAATAGAAAAAATAGAAAATCATCAATATATATGTATTTTCTGTCATTACTTGGAGACATTTTTGGAAAAGCATTCCTCAAGCACTACACCTTATCCTTGAAAGCTTAAGTTCATTCCATCTCATCAATGCTGTGCAGGTGCTTTCCTTGACGTGACGATTGGGTCTGGCTCCCGGGCTTAGACTTGAACTCAACTCATTCATATATCGACTTATCCTAAAATACGATAAATCCGATGATAGGTATTTTCAAGCAATAATAGAAACATCCTTCTCCCCTTCTAGTATACGAATCGGGTAATCCTCGAGGCACCATAATCAAATCCCATTCTCTTTTCAGTACACTATGGAGTGGAATCCCAGTAGCTCACGCAGACGTCCAAGCAAATAGTAGCCATCAGAAACCTCCATGGCATCTCTGTTTGAAAGAATGTTTCAAGAAATGGAGGATTTCACTCATCTAAAGCACATCTCAACAAAATCATCCTTTGCGGTATCACCTCTTGTCCAACCTGCACTACTCATTACTACAACCAAACTAGACGTAGGGAACTGTTAGGCTCCGCGAAACGTTCTAACCCATAAAATATACAGTAACTCTACTCCAAAATCATTGGGATAAACCTCCTACTTCGCATTAAGCCACACAGACCATTAGTCTATGAAACCGCCAAAAGACGATACAGCAATCTGTATAAAAGCCCAGACCTCCATCCCTACCCACATCATCCTATTAATTCAATTATAGAACTCTGCACATATGCAGACCTTTCACCAAGGCCAAGTAGGAGCCATAGAACCCTTCAGGGCCATTCTCATCTGATTGGAAGAATGGTTCAAGAATAGGTGTATTAGCGGAGGCCTACCCTCAATTCTATTATAACCCTGTTTTCTCCAAACAACCAATGAATGTCTTCCACTATTTGGGACAAAAGATCTACTTGATTAAAAACATTGCAGGCCAATTTCACTACAAAACGAACGCCTCAATTATGCATAGTTATGTAAGGACTTGAAATGTGGAGTTCAACAACCTCCAAATAATCCAGCAGTCAATCTAATCCAAAAAAAAAACCCGAACCATTGCCAAAGATACCTTATTCATGTCCAATATCGTTTGTCCTCGATACGACAAGGAATCGATACAAACGCTTCCATAAGCCCCAGCATACCCAGTACATACCCTTAGTCCAACCAATTTCTAAGACACGTAACGCGCCAATGACCTCCCTAGTGAGGAAAGCGAATGGGTTACTTTTTCAATCTTGTAATATAAAATTTAATAAAGACAAAAGACACTTGTACCACACTAGCGTTGTTGCAACATAACAATTATTCATTTAAAAAAAGTTGTGCATTACGTGCAATGAGTATAGAATTCGAGCACAATCAAGCTCAAAATGTCCTAAATATGTAAAATAATATCAGATAAATGTACGAATAGATACTGGGGTTAGGATGAGCTAAGATCAAGCAAATGAAATGTGCATTTTGTGTCTGTATAAAAAGCTAAGAAAATCATTAGTTGAATTTTATTATATTTTGGTTTTATTGATATATAAGTAACCTTTACTTTAATTTTTAAAAATTCAAAAAATAGATATTTTTTTACATTGTATTTTAAGAATAACACAAATATAAATATTTAAAAAAAAACTATGTGTAATTAAACCAGAAGCCAAAGTCTCTTGAAGCGGCCGGACGGCCATTGAACAAGTTGGATTATTATTATTTTACGACAAGTTGTAAATAGCAGACAGGTTGTCAACCTTGTTTCCAGCCTGTTTTCAAAAGGTCGTGTGTAAATTTAAACGCTTGAAATTATCGAAATACTCACTGGTCAACTTGCCAGTTGGATAAATGGGTTCGATTCGGCGGAAAGCGATTAAGAGTCGTGTTTCAATGGCGAAATGAAATGGACGAAAGGAAATTATCCTGAAGGATATTGGACTGAGCACAAAGACATCGGCGATCGAAGATTGCCTCTCTGCCCTCCAAGGCGAAAATGTTTGAAATTCTTGAAACTGCCGATCGAGTCAAATTATTTTTGAAGCCTTTTGTGTCAACTCGACTTTAGCTCCAACGAAAATGGGAAGTGGGCCGATTCATTAATATGGAAATCCAATTTTTCCCCTCCTACGCCGCGGGCATGTTCAAAATTGTGAAACGTCGTTAAACTCGCGTGTCACCTGAAGTTACAGCCTTGATCGGAACAGACATGGAAAGGCTGGGCGACCTGCGAAGGGCGACAATCTGTCAAGACATGCAAGTAAAAAGGCAACGATGCCTCGTATCGACCAAGCCGAAGGGGAACGTGATTATTTAAAATGTGTCTGACGCATCGTTATACAGTAGAGAATATCCCAACAGAATTCCCATTATTTAATATCAAGACCTGAATGACAGCACGGGCCGAACGAAACTCACTATCACTCGTGAAAGTGTCTGTTTTAAGAAAAATTGAAAAATGACATTTTAAGTGGACTCGTATTGATAATGCAATTCAATTTGCTCTAAAGATTAAATGTATGTGATGCAATACCTACATATCGTATATTATGCAATGAAATATCTACAATATTAACAAGTAGCATAAATCTGGTTTAAGGAGTTAACTACTATTATTCGTCTCCTAAATTTTTCATGAGGTCTAATCCCGGACAAAGAGGTCTTGAGGCCATCTCCGCATCAGCCCGATTCAGTTTATACTGGTAATTTCTAATAGATAATAATTGACCTAATCAATTGGTCAGAGAAGGTTTATTTCAAAAACAAGGAAAAAATTTCTTATTAAACAGATTTTGAGGTGATGGTGAAAGGGGTTGGAAGAGCATAGGCATGTCCGAAAACACCAATGCAATTCACCCCTCTCTTAAAAGTCAATATTCAATATTAGAAACTATTGAGAATTTTGGCGGAAATATAGGCCTGAAATATCCATTTTTTTTTAACTTTTACCATTAATTGTATGTTTTGAAATATGATGAAATTGGGGAGTTCTGTAGCCTAGTCGTCAGCTTGGCTCGTAGACCCCGTGGTCGAGGGTTCGATTCCCACCGTCGCACTTGGCCCTTTTTTCACGCAACCCCCCCTCGCCAAGTGATGATGAAGGTGATTTAATCAACAGAACCGAATTTTGACCCATTTGACAAAATTACGAATCCCATCGACCAGAATATTCTCAGCAAATTATTATTTATTGAGTATTACCTATTCAACATACACATTATGTGATGCGTAAAATAAATTTACGATACACGATATTTTCATTTGAGACCGATCAATTGTCTCTTTAAGGTTTTTAGGTTAAGGTTAAAAGAAACCTCTTTACGACCGCGACCAATATTGGCCTATCGTGCGAACTCCGTTATTATCTAAAGATAATCGTTAAGATTGAAGTTTTTTATTATATCCTTAAGTTTTGTCAATGTATATCCTTCGAAATCTGGCTATTCTTTTCCTAAGAATCTCATCCTGCAACAGATTACATTTACCGCTGTTTCTTCCTCATAACGGCTATTTATTTCTGACGATCCGACTATATTCAGACAAGAGCTGGCCGTATCCACTCTGCAGTTCTCACATGGCCTTAGTCTAATAGTTCTACGGTTTTTTTATAAATTTTTTGCATGCCACTGTCCTGGAATACAATCTCATTGAAATGAGTACTTATTCCAAATCCATGAGCCGATGGATCAGTTTTTGACAGTTCGGTATGTCGCAAAACTGTTAAACCGGAAGGTGTAACCATTGAGCTTTCCTTGTTCATTCATCGAACTGCTCAATGCCCATTTGCACTATGTACCCATGTTCCCAAACAAGGATAATTTTGTGGTGGCCCGCAATCTTTCCAGGACCATCTGATTACCGCTTTTCTTCGGTAATTAACTCGATCCTTTTCTCCTACTGGTTTCTATGGGTTATTTCAGTTTGAACCTGGTTTCTGCTCCTTCGAAAAAATTGATTATCTTTATGCAGATGGGCTATTGGAGCGTCACCTCCTTAGACAGTGAATAGCGACCTCATCTCCTTGGTAGAAGATGTTATGGTAAGATGAAGGATTTACGGGGCAGCAGTAATGTGGTGATGTATGGCTGCAGTTACTATTCCAGCTTTTAACTTCAATGCATTCATGTTCATGAAACCACTGCCGTCTTCAAGGGAATCAACAACCTTTGCGAGCCCGCTTAACAAAGCCCCACGCCTTGACAATTAAGTCCCGGGGCCATCTCTGCTTAGACGCCTGACGGGTTTTTTGCTGGACACTTAACTATAGTGTCAGGACGAGAAGATCATGGAAGATTAAAAGAACAAGATTTAGATTACATTATCTAAGCAAGAAATTTGAAAAGACATTATGTAGTGGTGGTATTCGACACATAGTAGTTAGCGTTCATTGTTCTTAAGGCTGTACTCTTTGGTAGTAAGTTTATTAAAATATATTCATTTCATTGGATTAACATGCCAACAGTTAGACTTCAAAACTCTGTAACGTCTAAAGAAACACAGAAATCAAGAGACTGGCATTTTGTGCTTGAAATACAGCTGATGTTTCAAATTTTCCAAGACAATCCTTAAGAAAATTAAAGTCCGTTAGTTCAGTTGGTCTTTGGAGTTTTTCTTTGGTCTTTTCAAACTATTAAGGAGGATTGGAAATTTCTACTAAAATGATTATTCAACAAAAAACAATTTAATTAAATTTTACCAGCTAGTTTTCAGTATTTTAAGGTTATATGGGTGTTTTTGAAAGATTGCTAATTTTTATTTGTAAAAAGCTCTCGTTAAAGCCTGAAATATAAATATAGCTCCTCCCAAGATATTTTGCGATAAGAAAACATCACTAGTACTCCAAAGAGCGTAAGGTGATATACTGATAAAAAATTAATTCCGTTAGTTTATTTCATAAAATTTTGTTCTGTTCATTTCCCTTCATTTTCCAGATGCACTCATAAGATTACTTCGATACCCTCGAAGAAAAACAATTTCTCGGCGGACACTTTCTCTTTTCACTTGTAGCATCGATAGGAAGGAGTTTGTTCCCGACTCATGAACATGGTATAACTTCCTAACAACAATAAATTAAATTGTCTACCTCTATACCAAACAAGCCACTATTTCGTCGATTGCCTACGCGACTCTACAAACCCAAAACTCAATCAGGAGTTTCGCCCTAAAAAGTGCTGTCCCCCGAGTTTCTCTCAAACGTCAATGTCAATAGTGATTTCTTTCACGTTGAAATCTTTTACGCAGCTAAAACAAAGTTGGGTTAAATTTCGATTAAACAAAGAAACAACCGACAATAAACACTTTACGTTATAGATGAGGGATTATGCTAGGGACTTAGGGAGTTTACAATAAAAAGAAAATCCCCCTCATCCTAGTGCGATACTTTTAGGATTTGCGATTTATATAAACCCAAATCTGCTCATGTATGTCCACACACACACATGAGCAGAGTTGGGTCATGACTTCTCCCAGACCACCGGCAATTCCAACTTTTGTAATCACCACCCAGGGTGTTGGCAGTCCGAGTCGGCTCTCGGTCTTATTCGTCCGGCTCCACGCCCAAGACACAAAACTGCCAGTACTATATATAACAAAACAGACCTGTTTACTCCAAAATTCGAAACAGAGGACCCAGGTGCCGTGGTCGACCGCGTATGGCCAATCCTTAATCGGGTAAGGATGACCCGTCTTCCGAGGGCCACACATCGATAGTGTTTATGGTACGTGAATGGGTAGAGGGATATTTATTTAGGGATGGTTGAATTTATATCTTTCTCTCTTTGTGCTCTGACAATAGGAATAAATTTCTCGTTACACAACGTTATACACCTACCTTTAAATTGATTAATTAAATTGAACTCTTGTTTTAGTTATAATCTTTTTTCAAAATTGTATGATGACCAATTATTATTCATGTTTAACATCACATAGTCCACTGCGAAGTAATTATACATAAGCCTCCATTTTCGACTATATAAATAAATCATATACAAATTTTAATGATTATTCGAAGATCGTGAGATGCGATCTGGTGTGACGTAGGTTTTAGAGAAACATTTTCTTTATTGTACACACGTTTCGGTCTTTATTGAGATCATCTTCAGAGCTCAAAGTGTTTCTTTTCCAAGTAGGTGTGTCAATCTTGTGTGTCGTGTTGAAAGTGCCCGACACACAAGATGACACATCTACTCGAAAAACAAACATTTTCAGCCCTGATGATGATCTCAATAAAGATCGAAACGTTGGCACGTTTAAGAAAATATCTGTATGAAACCTACGTCACACCAGACCGCATCCCAGGATGTCCATATAATCACAGATTAACTGTGACTAAACATAACACACAAATACTAATACACGCAGGCCTTATAAATACTGGTTATCTTAATGGGAAAAATTATTGACTGACTATATACCTAGCAAGGTGTAGAAAGTATGTTGTAAGTAGTGTAAGAGGAGGATTTTAGAAGAAGAGATAAAGATTTTAATGAGGGCTGTTTAAAAAGTTATTTGTAACGTTTAGAATTTACAAATTAAAAGTTCTTTAATTAAGGTCCAAAAGAAAGGAAAATTATTTGAAAAGCGTCGATCCAAATGTGCCGCCGAGCTAATTTATCGCTTCAGGAATGAAGGAGGGGGTTGGTAATGACCCTGCTTTAAGTATATAACATGACAGGAGTGATATATTTGGAATTAACTAAGCGGCTTAAAATGTAACAAGTTAACAGGCAATGCATAATTTAAACAGAAAGGTCGTGTAGTGTAAACTATTAGAGAATTTAAAATGGAAAACATGGGGTGAGTAATTATATATGAAGTATTTCCCTCGGCGCATGGGAGTGAAATCTAAAAAGTCTCGAAATGAGACAGTGTTCCGATTGTATATGCGGTATTTAAAAACTAACGATGATATATTTTATATTGCTTGACAGTAAAACAAACGCAATATACTCCGGCTTTTTCCTAGCACACTCACAGCCACTTCCGTTAGGTCTTTTTCCCAGTTAAGTCCTGACGGGCTTAGGGCCTTCGGGGGGAAACATATGGCAGCACTTGGGTAGACCCGGAGAAGAAAACCCATCGCTTACCAGTTTAACGACGAATAATTCCCGATAGATTTCCAACGGGTAGGCACATGCTTTACAACATTTTCTGCCATAGTTGATTTTTCTAACGAGGGGTCAGCACTCAGGATGTTGGTGTTTTCGAGAAAAAACAATGTAAATAAGTCTGGTTCCGATGCAGAGGGCCGGTGTATTCGAATCCGGGACCTATACTTTGCTGAGGCTTTTAACTATTGCAACCACCAACCAGATGTTATTGTGATGTTTCAAAAATAAACGTTTACTTAACAATTGGAACGACTAATCTAAACATTTAGAGAAGTGCGTCTAATTTTGAATATTTTTCTGGAAAAAAAACCCATTTGAAGTCAGCGCCGCTGAGATTCGAACCCGGGCAGCTTCAACTTTTCATTAACAAAAGGAATATCTTTATACAGATTTTCATTAATTACCGAGAAAAGAGGACATTGGAGATGATGCGAAGGACTTTGGGATTGAAACGCTTCCCCTTAGGTTTATGATAAGTTTGTTTTCTAATGTAAATACACTTTGTTCTACTTTGTTATAAGAACTGTCTGTTCTTTTCAGCCTAGTGTGCGGATTCCGGTTAAATTTGCTCGCTGTCGAGTAGAATCCGAGGTGGGGCACCTGCGTGGTTACATGTATGATTCGGGCTAACATGGGGACAGGCAGATTTGGGGCTGTTCAGATTAAAAGAAAAAAACTTACTAAAAATACAACAGTCCGCTAGGTCTACAAAACCGTGATCAAACAAAGAATCGAAGCGTTTTATTTACGCAGGACGGGATTATAATTGTAAAATTGTTTGCTTGAAAAACAGCCCGGAGCTGCAATAAACGCAGCAGCCAAATTATTATTCGACGATTTATATGTGTAATTACGAAAATACATTAGATATTTTAATGATATATAGAAAAGATCAGGGATAATGCAAATTTGAAAGAAAAGGAAACACTCAGTGCCTTCGTAAAGCTTTCGACAGGGTGTCTTTTAGATGGCCTAGCTGAATTTTTCTTGGACCACTGATGCTATAAAAAAATTTAAAAAACATGTTTAATATTTTTAATGTATTTTCAAATTTTTACCTCTTCTTTAAAAAAATATACAGGGCAGGTTAGACCAAGTTCAACTTTACGACCCTATATCATAGTGACATACCATTTTTGAAGGATTTTTTTCACTGAAAGCAATGGTACAATCTTAATTTAATTTGGTCAAAAATGACAAAAATAAGACAAAAAGTTTGAAAAAAAAGTTGATGGGCATGAAGTAAATTGTCTTTTTTGTGTTTCTTATATTGTCTCATTTCAAATTTTTACCCTTTTTTTTGGAGAAAAATTCAGTTCATTCAATCAAAATATCAAATACGTAAATATATACATATATACGTCAAACAATGGCCAAGGGATGGCAAAAAGTTTGGGGAAAAATGTCGATGGGCAGGAAGTAAATTGTCTTTTTTGTTCTTCTTATATTGTCGTTTCACTTTTTTATCCTTTTTTGGAGAACAATTCAGTATACAATATACATATATACAATTGGTCACACAATGGCCAAGGGATGACGAAAATTTGGAAAAAATCGCATTACGTTTGTTTCGTTGTTATTAATTGGCTTCTTCACGAAAGTAAACATTAACCGCCTTCATTGTTTACATTTTGTCATCGTTTGTCAAACCCGCATTAAGAGAGCAAATTTTAAATCCTGGAGATAAACAAATTTTATAATAGTGCCTATTCTTTACATTCAGTATTTCATTCAAAGTGAACCGAAGAGCACAGTTTTCCGATCAACAGCGAATTGATATGTACAACAGTTTTATTGATAGTGGTGGTGGCATTGCGCGTCACGCAGCAGAGTTGCTTGCAATGTGACGAGATAAGGATCAGTCGCTGCTCCACCACCAAGAATCTGGCAGCGTACTTTCGAACAGGTGCTGAATGTACGTTCGCGAAAATCCGAATTCCTCTCTCAAAAATTTTGGAAGGGTTTTGGGATATGAAAAGAATTAGAGATGTTCAACGAACTTTCAGTTTTGACCCATTATCTTATCCAGGGATTGGGGTCTCTGGTTATGAGAGGCGTCTAACGTTCCTTGTACAAATGTCTATTTGGGAAGCTGAAGAAAACGTTCTTACATACATCCGATGGACTGATGAGCCCAAGGTCTAAAGACATATTAAACCTTGGAGCTTTCAAACGTGGGCAGAAGAAAATCCGAGAATTTTGTACATCATCAGGTGGTTCGCAATATCAAAGTTTGTTGTGGTGCTCAGTTCCTCAATTTTTTGAGGAAGGTTTTACAAATATTGTTAGACGATGTTCCTCTGCAACAAAGAATGATTTTCCCGCTTCATCGACACCCCGGACATAATTCTTTGCAGGTGCAACCTTATTTGAATGGTAACTTCCGAGAAAGGTGGATAGGACCACATGGCCAGATCTGTTGGCCTCCTCGGTCGCCCGATTTAACTCCACTTGACTACATTCTGTGCATCCATTTAAAAACAGTGTAAAATATGCTTTTCAATCCATCTCCCCTGATTCTATCATTCTGATCACTGCTGAAAAGAGATTGAAAAAAGCGAATCTTTGCATTTTACGCAAGGCAAGCTGTCCGAACATAAAATGCGATTAATAAACAGCAAAGCAAATGACTTTTTTTCAATCTTTTTGTCATCACTTTGTCATTTTTTGGCCAATTTAAAATCACTTCCGACCATTGTGTTCAGTGCGACAAAAAAAAAATTTAAAATGATGTGTCACGATTTGAAATTTTGAAGTTGGACTGGATTTGAGGTACACTGTACAGGTTGTCTCCAAAAAAAATTGTAAAAATTTGAAACTAGACTCCAAAATCCACATTTTTTTATAGCACCATTGGTTCAAAAGAAATTCAGTTGGGGAATCTATAAATCTTATATAATCGATAAGTAAACGATTTTTAACTTCACATTAACCCATTATTTTGTTTAAAGAAAAACCCCATTAACAAGTAAAACCGTTTAAAATACAAGCAAAGATAAAACTAAATCTGGTGGGGGGGGGGTTATAATCGAGTTGTTTCGACCAATATTTGAAATCGAATCAAAAATTCCACCGGGGTTGCGGATGACATCCTCGATTTATTCGTTATAAATAACGTCACGAGCAAAAAGTAATAAAATGGATTTGAACGACGAAATTCCTGACAAATATCGAAAACCATTAGGAATCTTCACATGACTTTTGAAGCGTGCATACCTTACTGAAAGCAATACAACTCTTTCAAAGAGCATCCGTGATGCGACTCCGTTGGCCGAAAGGGGAATTATATCGTAAACGAAACGAAATTTTCGTGCTACGCGAAAGCAAACCCAAATGACGGATAAATGTAAGTAAACCAAGAGTCAATTTTATTTCAAAAAGGTCGAAAAGAAAACCTTTAAATGGAAAAAAAAGTCCAACTTACAAATAACAAAAGTTAATACGCTTCTGAAGAATTTTAAACGGATTTTATTCAACAGTTCATTAGTTCTTAACGAAAATCGTCTTTAACGAAAATTCCGTTTTTTTAAACTTCTTATCACAATTTTCCACGGGGTTTGACGTCGAACACAAACCTCCTTTTAATTCCACGCAATTTAGACATTGCGAACTCGCGCTAGTTCAGATTTGCAATTATTTAGCCCTCCCTCGATCCTAAATAACCAGCACCAAAAGTTATAACATGTTCCATTGGGGGGAGCTGGGACGCAAACAAAACAACATTGGACAAACATCCAACTCCCCAGTTACCATGTTCCTTGCAAATTTCAGCCGCTTGTGTTTATTATTAGGTCCTTCGATATCCATGCAGAAACAAGAATTTATACTGTGGTTGAGGCATCTTTACAAGAACACTTAAAGATATGTTTCAGTCTATTCTTATCCAGTTTCTGTTATAATGTGTACATAATCTATTTCTTCTTCTTCTTTTTTTTTTAACTGTACGAATTCAAACTATGAACATTAAATGGGGCGAAGGATCCTACAGACAAAAAAAGAGAAAAAGGACTTTTTTTTACCGTGTTTGCTGAAAGTTAACGTGAAAGAATGCGGACGATATAAACTGTCGGGCAAGTATATTAAAGTGTTTTTCAAAAAGGGAAAATAATAAAACATGCGCCAATTCTTTTTGTTCATTCAAGTTCAAATGTTTCGTGATAAACTATCGACATGATTTAATTAATAAAATGAATATTTATTTATAATAACATAGATTTAGGGCGGCGGAATGTCGTCCCCCACTTGCCTATTACACCTAGGTTAAAAACGTCATAGAAATTCTGGTCTTCCAAATTGGCAATTTTAGCCTCCTCCATTCTAATTTAATCCGCCCATGGCCGGCGATGTAATTTTCCCTTTATAAACCAAACCAGTGTTCAATTTTCATCAGCGACATTGGCAAGGTGTGAAAAACATCCTCACAATAAACAATTTTATTTTGTGTTTTGAAATAAAACGAACGTCTAACGTTAAATTATTATGGCGGCCATATTTAACAACAACAAGGAAATATACTTCGAGATGTGTAGTGATTAATGACCGTCAGTCAATGATTATTCGGAGGTCCCGAGATATTTTCTTTATCTTGCCAAAGTTTCGATCTTTATTGAGATCATCATCAGGGCCAGAGATTTACAAACATTGTTTACATTTTATAAATACATGTAGGATATGGAAAAACTTAACGAATTTATGCAACGCTACAAAATTTTAGGTTATAAAAAATATATTTTCAATGCTAGAAAATTTTAGATTAGAAATAAAAGAATGAATTTATCCGATGGTAGACAATTTTAAATTTAAACATGAATGAATTCATATAATGATAAAAAAATTCTAGATTAAAAAAATTCAAATCTAAAATTTTATATCATTGTATAAATTCATTCCTTTTTTTAAATTTTAAATTTTATATGATTATATAAATTAATTTTTTTATCTGAAATTTTCTAGGATTGTATAAATTCATTTTTCCTTGTTAAAATCTAAATCTTTGTATTTTTATATCAACTGTGATTTTTTTTTTAATTTAAAATTGGCCAGAAATTGTCTACCATTGTTTTCTGTTTTTTAATCTAAAATGTTCTAGCATTGTATATATAATTTTTTTAAA
>CM077100.1:4785286-4797878 GCA_039619505.1 Cimex hemipterus
TGTATATAGACAAAAAAATTTACATTTAATATTTTTTAATCTAAAATTTTCTATGATTATATAAATTCATTTTTTTACCTAAAATTTTCTACCGTTGTATAAAACGACTTTTTTTAATCTAAAAGTTTATAGCATTGTAAAAATTGATTTTTTCACATCCCGCACGGATTTATAAAATGTAAACAATGTTCGTAAATCCCTGGCCCTGAAGATGGTCTCAATAAAGATCGAAACGTTGGCACGATAAAGAAAATGTTTTTCTAAAACCCACGTCTCACCAGACCGCATCTCACGATTTCCGAATAATTGTACTTCCGAGTTATTGATTTAATTTTACATTTCTCAAATAATTTTGAAACTAGCGAGATTTGAGGTGAAACCTTTCTACGAGGATTAACGAATCACGAAACCTTGACGAACACCGGAATCACT
Source organism: Cimex hemipterus (assembly GCA_039619505.1). Lineage (NCBI taxonomy): Eukaryota > Metazoa > Arthropoda > Insecta > Hemiptera > Cimicidae > Cimex > Cimex hemipterus. Next base: position 4,785,719 of record CM077100.1, read on the forward strand.
ACACGCCACACACAAATCAGCCAACTAGGTTCCTAGGGAAATACAAACCAAAACTAAATCTAAAACCCCCATCGGATAATAAACTATAAATAATCAATAGTTTTATATTTAAATTATTTCAAATCTTATATAATAATAAATTAGATAGTATATAGCTATTAATTATTGATACCCTTAGAGTTATTCCATGCGATAATGAGACATGTTTTTTTTTTGTATTGTTTTTTATAAATGTAATCTGGTTTTATCTATTCGCTGTACCAGTACTAAACAACAAGTCAACCTTTTCTAAAAACACAACATTATTTTAAATCTTTGGAAAATATTGACTAAGGTTTTCAGAGGGGATTTAGTTGATTGATGGGTTTTCATAAAATGAGTGATTGAAGTCGCAAAATCCGGGAGGGGTATTACTTTTAGGTTTTACAAGTAACTCCCTGACTTACTATGCTTAAAAAAATGTAATTAATTATACTGAATCCCATTTAATAACATTTCAATTTCAACTTTCGTTTTTCAGAATTAAGTATATTTAACTAAAATATATTAACTTGATTGGGAGGATTTAATGCAATGTTAAAAATGAGTGTACTAAGGAAATAATTTGACGCTAAGAAATACACTATCTTCACTTCTCAATAGAACTGTAGAACGAGGTACTTGCCAATCCAATGTTACCCATTCCCAACCTTAAGCGCCTTAGCATCTCCCTATGGTCGATTATTTTCGCTAAATCCTTGAAAACCTCCTCATCGATGAAAAGCCCCACCTCAAACACGAATCATGTAACTGTAGTAAATTGCATCCCATCTTTGAAAGCTCCAATCCCATCAATTACAGTCTAGACATGACTCTACCGTTCAACAATGGCACAAGTTGGTAGACATTACTACAAATTGGACCATCCTTCTACTCCCACAACCACGGGGGGGGGGTTCGCAAGGCAGCATCCTTGATACAATTGTACGTTTAGTATACACTGGATGGCATTACGATCGTATTGCGACACTATATTACTCACATATGCAGACGAAAGCCAAACTTTCCGCGAACCCAAGCATGGACAACCTCAAAAACCATCTTCCAAGTTGTGGAAGAATGGTTCAAGTAGGCCCAGACTTAAGGAAACGAAAATCGTGTTCAATCAAGCGTCCCAACTTCCAAAATGCAGTCCAGAATCCTTCGAGTCGAAGTGCATGCGTCCCTACTTCACATTAAACCTTTTTATCAACACAGACCTTCCATTCGTCATCGAAACTTCTAGAAGTCGATACACATTCCTCAATAAAACCATGGACCATCATCTCAGCCCTTCTACTCCAACACCTTGCAACCGACATCCATATGTACGGATGTAGATGCATTGAAAAGTCTGGTTCAACCAAGTGTTCCAACCTCCAAAACAACCATCAGAATCCTTCAAACTATTGCGCATTCTCCTTACTTCCCATTAAACCTTACCATCAACACAGACCTTCCATTCGTCCGCGAAACCTCAAGATGTCGATACACATTCCTCCATAAAACCATGGACCATCATATCGATCCTTCTTACGATCAACCTTACTATCAACACAGACCTTAGTCCTAGAAACATCAAGAAGTCGTTACACATTGCACATGTCTCTATACAACACTGGACCCTTATCTTAACCACCTACTCCAACAGCTACAATCCTCCAGGTTTAGAATTATTCGATAAGATTGACGCCTTTTATCAGATACCAAAACTAGGTGGGTCCCTGTGCATCCTTTAGATTTGGTTTTTCTTCTCTCAGAAGTAGGAATGTAACCGGCATAGGCCTTCGCAACACCAGACATGTTCTTTTTTCTTTACCTTTATCTGCATAGGCTTTGTTTCTGCTCATACTTGATGGATTTTAAGTTCAGCATAATTCTAACCCTAAAATCTCCTAGGTGTAATAGTTCTGCCGTTAGTTTCTGCAACAATCCGTGAATGAATAGTTTCGTACGCTTCCGTCCTGGAATCGATACCCGACGTACCGGAAACGTATTCTTAATCAACTGACTTTACGATCCAAGTTAGATTTGTTGAAGAAAAATTTTTTATATATATCCATCTGTCATGAGACTGACAAATGTTGATACTTCTAACAAAACTACGAAATTTGCATTGGTTTAATAGGAGAGAGAAAATAAGATAAAAACGCTCAAACAATGGGGCAATAACAAATGGTAAATGGGTTATTAAAGAAGTAATACCATCCACGGGACTCGGATCGGTTGCAACAACGAATTAACCTTATCACAAATCAACTCTTTTTTTCTTTTTTTTTACTCTACACGCAAAACTAGTTCTGCGCTAGAATAAGGGTTTTAAATTAAATCAAATTCCGTCTGGAAACTAGTTTACCGCGTAAAATAAACTTTAAGCATTAATTGGTTCATATTTATGACGAAATGTCTGAGGTAGTGGGACTTTTCAGCTACACGGTTTTTATGCCTAGCTTCACTTCCTTGCACACGGGGTTACTTTAATTATGCACTCTAATTATGCACATAACTGTATTTTTAGTCGTTTCAATCGGAGAATAAACGTTTCTCTTTAAAACGTCTTTAAATATTCAGGTATTTTTAGTGGTTTGTTGATTAAACGAACAACAACAAGTTAATTGCAAATTGACTTCCAAATCAAGTGATTTCCATTCTAACCTTTTCCACGAATAAAACGACTAAATTCCGAATGTCACAGAATATCATTATAAGTAGGGGAATAGAAAATAGTGAGCTGCTAAATATTTCAAAAGTATTCGTTAACTATTTTAAAATAACTTTCTGGTTTAAGCTTTCGGGACAAATCTGTAATGTAGAAATTTACAAAATAAAGAAAAGGGGTATATTGGAGTTGATTATAAATGAGCTTTACTGAGTTTATTTTCACCTAGTGTTGAACGGTTTCCATCCTTGAATCAACAATTAACCCTTTAATATTTCAATATTGTTATTGCCTTGAAACAAATTAATATGACACATTTTACACAACCTATTAATTTCATTACTCCAACTCTCTTCAATTATCATTTCTGACAGCTCATGGTTGATCCGCGTAAGTATAATCCTGCCTCACTAGTAACAACCACGTATGAATTTTCTTTAAAAAATCCATTCCTCTTTTTTGAATCTGATTTCGGTTTTAACCGGCTTATTGGGATTGTTTTATTTGAATTCGAAGTAGAGGATGAAGGGGCATGATCAGGTGAATATGGTAGATGCTCTAGTATTTTCCAATTAGCCTACTTTCAGCACGCGTTGAATAAAATATTACCAGGAATTATAATAAAACCCAGAAAAATATATAATTTAAATACATTTTTAATGATACTTGTTTTGTGTATGTTTCAGGAACCCTTTTTCGCACTACATTTACACAAATTAATTACAAATTAACCATTTTTAATACTAAAGTAACCTTTTTTTACGTTCGAATTTTAAACTTAAAATGACCTATTTGTAATTTTAAATTAACTCTTTTATTAAAGCATTCAAAAACTTTGAAAGTGGTAAGGAAATTAAAATCAAATTAAACTTTTTTCACACTACATTTACACCGTTTAATTTCAAATGAACCAATTTTAATCTCGAATTAAAGATTTTTTACCATCAAATAAACAATTTCTAACTTAAAATTACCTAGTTGTAATTTTAAATGGAGAAATTTATTAAAGCATTCAAAAACTTTGGAAGTGGTATGTAAGGAAATTAAAAGGAAATTAAAATTCCTATATATTTGCGGATGTTTTTTCAATATAAAATAATTGGGCTTTTTCCCGTCAAAATGACCTTTTTTAATTTCAAATTAAACTTTTTTTACACTATAGTTACACCGTTTAATTTCAAATGATTGCGGATGTTTTTTCAATATAAAATAATTGGGCTTTTTCCCGTCAAAATGACCTTTTTTAATTTCAAATTAAACTTTTTTTACACTACATTTACACCGTTTAATTTCAAATGAACCAATTTATTCTCGAACTAAACATCTTTTACGATCAAATATACAATTTATAACTTAAAATTACCTAGTTGTAATTTTAAATGGAGAAATTATTAAAGCATTCAAAAACGTAGCAAGTGATAGGGAATGTAACCATGTATTGGTTGAAATGAAAAAGTTAGTGACACGAGTGGGATTCTAACCCACGACCCGTCTTAGCCGAAGGTCGTGGGTTCAAATCCCGCTCGTGACACTATCTTTGTATTTATAAAGATTAATCAATTGAAATAAATTAATTTTGTTCATTTCAACAGAAAGAAGGACGCGTTTTTAACTTCTCGAATGCTTTTAGTCTTGAAATTAACTCGCAATTAATATACAAAACATGTTAAATATGATTAGGTATAAACGTTCAACAAGAATTAAATTTAACTTTCGAAAATAATATTAAAATCTTGATTGTGGGTCCAAGCGAGACTATCGATGTATGTCAAACTAAAACTACAGCACAGGACTTTATGTTCTCGGTTCCTGGAATCGTTTGTATCAGTTTGTGAAAAGGAAATTGTGTCAACCTCGAGTTATCCAGGCCCGAATAGAATTATCCAGATTTGTGGAAAACAACGAAATTTTCCCGCGTATATCGGACACATACACCGTGCATTACGGTTGTACATATTTTATTATAATTACTTTCTACCTGTAGTAAATACCAATAGAGTGTACAAATTACTTTGTTTACAGGGGAGCAGCTAATAGGAAACAGCCAATAAATTATGGTTGGGGTTAAAGGATGAGGCTATTAAGAACAATGTTTCACACCTATCCTGATAGGTATTGTTCCAGTCATGCAGTCTCTTGAATTTGCCATGCAAACTAATCGATAATATTAATACCCAGTGGAAACTTCAATTTTAGAATTTAAGCTATTCAGACGATCTGAACAATCATGAGTTCAATAATCGGAAAATGAAGAAATGAATTTAACGTTTAAACACCCAATTCCTATTCAAGAACAATACGTGGAACGTAGATAATATCATCAAAACTGTGTTGAAACGGGACCAAATTTGTAGGACAGTGCCCATATAAGTTGGCTACACGACGTTTAGTGAGAAAGTTACACCACGGTATCTCCTAACTCTTATCAGAGATAAAGTAACAAAATGTTTTATGTCCGCATTACAGCAGTAAATCGGACGAGAGGAATTTGCTGGCTTTTTAAAATCCTGTTTCGATTATACGGCCTGAAGGGATACAATTCCAACAAGAAACGACAATGTTAAAGGAACCGGGGGCAAAAAGAAACGACATTTGGAAGGAACTTCATTCACATTTGATAATGCTGACGAGGACAAAATAGTAAGAAAATTGCAATAAATTTTCACACAATAATCACTAAAACTTAATTTAATAATAAATCAAGTTCAGATCATACTGTTTTTGAAAGTCAACTTGTATTACGTTATTTTAAGAATTCAACTGAATGTACGTGAAATAATAGCAAAAATAATTACACTTGCAAACAAAAGAACACCAGATATTTAAAACTGAACGAACGAAATGTATTTATTTGTTCGTTTTAATAAAATTGAAATGACGGAATATAATAAGTTATTCTTTTGACATTTCTAGTCCAACTTGTGCCTACCTGTGGCGAAATATGCCTAAACATTAATTTCCCCTTCTCGAAGAGTCGTCCTACAGGCAGTTTTCGAAATTCCGACGATGAAATGTCAAAGTTTAAAACGGAAAGCGTGGCAAACCAGAAGTTCAGCTACCACAAGGATCCGGCCGTTCTTTGGCCGTGCCGCGGCGCTTTCTTTGCTTCTTAAGGAGACTGGATATCCCAAAATAGTCGAAGAAATGGGCGCCGGATTTAGTCCGTTCAAACGGCAAACGAAGAACAACTATAATCATAGGAAATCCACACAAATTAGATGACGTTAAGCAATCGGACTACTCGATCGAATCAAAAAGTGCCAACAAAGGAAAGGAAAGTTGATTTTTGGTACTGATATTTGAGTGATAATGAGTAACAATCAGAGGGTCGATTGCAGACGTGGGATCACCGATTATAATGAAACTTTAGTGATACTAGGTCGAAAAATATTAGATACGTGCCCTAGCACCCGTTTCAGCCATATGAGCCGAGAAAAGAAAATTATATTATTTAAATCGACTTTTTTTAATGACGATTTCTGCGTTTGTTGGACATGTATTTCGAAGATATTTGGCATAGCTTTTTTCCTTGAACAACCGAGCCAACAAAATTGGTCGTTTTTAAAATCCATTTATATTCAATGGTCTAATTGACCAAATTACCTATTTCAATTAATTATTCTTTTGATATAAGGCCTTGGTTAAGAAAAGTTAGTGTCACGAGAGGGATTCGGGAACCCGCGAGCTTCGGCTCAATACGCCGCTGCTCTACCACTTGAGTTATCGTGACTCCTATCCACTCGGACACTAACTCCCCATCTCAACCTACATTTGAATAATTTTTCCCTCTTTTTGCCCTTTAAAAACTATATCAAATTAACCGTTACTCTCAACAAATCACTTAAATAAGAAATTTTACAATTGAAACTAAGGTTTACTAGTTAATTCTAAATTAACCCTTTTTTATTTCATATTAACCTGTTTTAATTTCAATTTTACCCTTTTGTAATTTTCAATTTAGTACTTTTTAATTTTAAAGTAAGCCTTTCATTAAATAATTTAAATTGATACGTTATGAAATATAAGCATGTAAAGTAAAATTCCAGTTATATATAAATAGTTATAAAATTTCAGTTATATATAAATGCTGGGCTGTTGTAAGTTCGTATGAAAATTAAGTACTTTTATATTCATATAAAATATAGGATGACATTTTATCAGTTACGCATAAAATACCGTATGAAAATTAATTACAATTAAAATTTAAAATTATATAAAAATAAACATTATCGCAAACGATCCTTCATTTAACTTGAAATTAAAAAAAAAAAAAAAAATGGGATATTAAAACCCAACCCAAATGGAAAAAGGGGAAATTTTTAAAACCCAACCAAATTCCAATTAAAATTAAAAATTATCTAAAAATAACTGAATCTTTATTAAATCCTCTAGTACAGTAGTTCATAAGAGCTACTCTGGGAATACGCTTTGGTGCATCCTTAGAGAGCGCAGATGACCCCTGGGACGGTACTCGGTTTGGGTCCCTCGACCGGGACGATCCCGTCGTGTTAGCGGAGTCATCTACTCGGCCATACGTTTAGCTACGTTTCGGGCTCATCTACAGACAGGTCTAAGACTGACGAGGATGTGGGTGCGCTGTATACCCCGAGCGGGGAATCACCCGCACCTCTGTACCGTCTACACGGCCAGTAATTCGAGACGATGGTGGCACTGTCTACTTAATCTGCGCTAACTCGATCAGCTGGGTTACTGCTGGTCCGTGACTGGTTTGCTTGACTGGCAAAAGTGGTCGTTGTCTGTCTATCCGGACAGACAATGGGGAAGGTAACGAAAACGCTGGGACGTCCTAACCTCTGGACCTAACCACCGCAATCCCTCTCTCTGAACGAAAAACGCATTAAAAATCATGAAAATGGCAGGGTCGGTGGGACGGATCGGCAAAGAAGCTCATACGTATCGAACACTGCGTGTATAAGTGGCTCTCGGGGGATCTGACTCGAAGAAGAAAAGTTATCCTCACTTGATTATGCGAGGTTGGCACACCGATACTTACCCTTGGGACAGCCCGAGATATATGTAGAGAAATGTTGCTCAATGTATCCCATCTATTTTAGGTGCACAATTATATTGGTCACAACAGAGAGTATCTGGGCTCCGTGAACGGATTTTGGGAAGAAACGGGGCTGTTTTATCGCATGAAATTAATGTTAGTGCGTGTGATTTATGGCGTCCTAAACCCAAATGAAGTTTCCTGTAGATTAGTGGAATCGTTTTAAATAAATCAATAGTTAGAAGGTGAACAATTGTATTGTTCTTGTACTTAGGGGTTTATGAGGGTGATAATTTCGTTTAATACGACATTAATTTTTCTAAATAAAACAACAAATTCATTGACATATAATAAAACTAACGTTGACATACGTAGAATATAAAGGCGGAAAATTACATTAAAAACAGGTAAATTATTTTTAGTTTTTTTTCTCTCTGCATGTAGACATTAATGGCAAAACCGCTTGCACATATGTCTAATATGTTCGACTTTTATCTAGTAAAGGTTTCATAGAACAATCCGACGACCGAACCGTTAGCCATGTCATCCGCGAATGAGCTTTTTTAGTTTTTTGGACGAGAAAATATCTAAAACAATAAGCTTTACGAAATCTGATAAAAAGTTTCAACAGGGGCCAAATCGTAACACTTGCAACATTCGTCATATTCATCTGACATTTCTCCAACTGGTTTTCACTCAAAGCTTTTATGAAAATGTGTTACAAATAAGCGATGAGACGGCGATGAATCAGTTGCTTTTTTCCGCCTTTCACGAAGTTGGTTGAAATTTGAAGAAAGAAGTTACGAAAGTCTTATAACAATGGGAAAAGTATGTTGATGTATGTCGTCGTTCAACTCTAAAACATTTCATACGCTATAAGACAAAAGGAAAGAAATAAATGGTCGTCGGCAAGTTTTTAAAAAATTACAAAACCATTCAACAAATGAAAAAAAAAAACGATAAAAAAAAGAAGGGCGGACTTATAAAGTTAGAATAAGTTGGCTGCTTTCAATTCAAGCCAAGAAGCCCAAAAAACCCTGAAGCCCCGCCTCTCGAACAAGGTACAACAAAAACCGAACATCAATTTTGGAGAGGAACTCTCCAACCCCTCTTGTAAATCCTCAATCGAACTGCCACCCCCATGAAATCCTTCTAATATTTTCCGACACACAAAATTGAGAAAATCAATGAAATATCATAACAATAACGTGCACATCATGCTAGTTATAAGAATTAAAATGACAATATAATATAAATTTATTCTGAAAACATTAAGTTTAATATTTTTATTCTAGACATACATGTCATAAATAAATAAAACCACGTAGGAAACATAATCAAAATATGAACGCAACGTCGAAAACACTATGGCTCTTAAGTAAATAATGCTTAAAAAATTCAATTAACAAAGCTGAATATATTTATCGTTAATGCAACTATCCTAGCTTGGAAACAATTCGTTAAAAAAGCTAACAAAAATACAGCTAAAACTAATGAATATAGAAAAGTTACACACTCAATAAAAATCTTATTTCCTTTTACTTGTTAACCTAAGAAGTGTTTCAAAAGAACTCTTTTTACCTCCATTTCACGATTCACTCATTAGACGCCATTCAATGGTGGACTGAATGACTGTTCCATCAAACGAATATTATTTACGTGGAATAAAATGAAAACAACTTTTCCACCATAAAAAAAAACCTTGGAAATTCCATACAATACGAACTGCTATTTATTCTATTTCAAAAAATTTAGGCTGGATGAAAATATTTTTAAATGATTTTAATATAATCATTGATATTTACTATATGTATAAAAATAATAGAAAACCTCGTATAATAAATTTGCTGACGAATAATTGCCAGCAAGGATAAGCAAATTAAAATAATCGTTATTGACAAAATTACCACAAAAAATTGAATTTAGCAATTATTACAAGAATATCTCGCCTTTTATACAGGGTGGCCAGGGTTGTTTTCGAACCTCTTTATTTTTTAGTACAACAATATTTGAAAAAAGCAAAAATCAAGTTTTCAATTATTTTTCCTATAATTTTCTGTAAGTTCGAACGAAACATTAAAACTACATAGTTTATTCGGAGATCGTGAGATTCGGTCTGATGTGACGGAGGTTTCAGAAAAAACATTTTCTTTATCGTACCAACGTTTCGGTCTTTATTGAGATCATCTTCAGGGCATGGGATTTATAAACACGGTTTAAATTTAACAAATGAATTTTGGATGCGGAAAAGTGAATTTGTACAATGCTAAAAAAAATTTAGATCAAAAAAATGAATTAATACAATGCTATAAAATTTTACATTCAATCAAAGTATTTTGAGTGAGTGCAAACGCTTCGATTGAATATAAAAATATTTAGCATTGTATAAATTCATTTTTCTCTTCAGGAGATCATCTTCAGGGCCTGGGAATTATAAACATCGTTTAAATTTTCCAAATACATGTAAGAGGTGAGAAAAAAGAAACAATTTATACAATGCTAAAAATTTAGACGTAAAAAGAAGAAATTTATACATTGCTATAAAATTTTAGATTCAATCAAAGTATTTTGAGTGAGTACAAATACTTTTATTGAATCTAAAAATGTTTTTGCAATGTATAAATTCATTTTTTAACATAACGTTTTCTAGCATTGTATAAATTCATTTTTTTCTTCAGGAGAGTTTCTTCATGGTTTGGGAATTATATTGTTTACATTTTTCAAGTACATGTAGGAGGTGAGAAAAAAAATCTAATTTATAAAATGCTAAAAAAATTTAAATGTAAAAAAATGAATATATGCATTGCTATAAAATTTTAGACTCAATTAAAGTATTTTGATTAAGTATAAATACTTCGATTGAATCTAAAAATGTTTTTGCATTGTATAACTTCGTTTTTTTAATCTAACATTTTCCAACATTGTATAAATTCACTTTTTTCCACCTCCCACATGTATTTGTTAAATGTAACCAGTTTGTAAATCCCAGGCCCTGAAGATGATCTCAACAAAGATCGAAACGTGGCACGATACAGAGAATGTTCTTTAAAACCTACGTCACGCCAGACCGCGTCCCACGATCTACGAATAATCATTGAATGACGGTTACTAAACCCAATACAAAAATAATACATAGATTACGACTTCAAGTCTTTCAATAGCGTGTCACTTTAACATATTCAATGAGAATCAATTTACTTCATTAGTACGTTAATTTATCCTGCGGAAGTTACTAGTTTTTATCGGACTAGACAATACCAAGTTCTAACACTAGATTTGTCATAAACATTTTATGAATATTACAACTTTCCCACTATTTCCAGTTATTAAGGGTTGGTTTTTTTTATCATTTGGAGACGGTTTGGTTGAATAAATTACAATAAATACATATAATTGTTCATTTCATATTTCAAGCCGGTTGGTAAACGTCTGGTAATTAACTACCGATAATTGGGCCAGAGGAGGAGGAGGAGGACAACCCTGTAATTTCCATGAAAATGGAAATTATATTTTCAACACATTCTTTTCAAAATGTTCTCTTGTTTCTAAATCGGAATTAGCCGTTGAAAAGAAAGTACGGTCTTTCTTATAAAGTAGTTTAAAACACATGTTTAGACATGTTCGATGATTAATCACATTCTGAGGTATCCAATGTTTTTTCCCGCGGGCTACCGCCGGTTGGGTCGTTTCAGCCCCCAACCCAGTATTCAATAATATATTATTGGGAATTACCTACTTGGAGGTTTTTGGAAGCCCGGGGTCGGACCTAGGTCTGTCCACAAACGGGTCATTTCAGCCTACGCAAGCGGTTTTTAAACCTATACACAAACACAGTATCATTCATTCTTTCCTATTTAGTTACAACTCACTCAAGTAAGTACTCGATATTTTTTCTTTACCTTTTCAACATGTACTATATCAAATCGAATTTTTTCTAACATTACCACTAATAAATATATTCACTTCAGTACTCGATGCAATAAAATGCGCCCGGGTTCCTCCAAACGTCGGATCCGAAGATCACGTTATCTCGTGTTAAGGCTAGTTCACAAGTACGTGCGCTTCTGTCAAACTGGCATGGCCTAATTCTTCATCGAAGTATTCTTCTTTGGAAGCAATGTCCTTTTCTTAGATTTAAGCAAGACTGATCGATTTATTGGGTTGTCCGGAAAATAATGCAGGATTTTGGTATTAAACAAAAAAAAAAGAAACTAGTTACTTTAAAGCAATGTTCTTTAATCAAAATAATTTCCCATACTCTCAATACATTTCTCCCAACGTGTTGGTAACTTATTAATTCCGTCTGAGTAGAATTCAGAATTTTTAGAATTGATAAAGTCAATAAATGCATTTTCCAGTTCCGTTTGATTTTTGAATATTATGTGTTGTAAGTAGTGGTCCAGGTGTCTAAAAAAATGGTAGTCAGTAGGCGAGAGGTCCGGAGAGTAGGGTGGGTGAGGCAAAGTTTCATA
>CM077100.1:4812925-4823953 GCA_039619505.1 Cimex hemipterus
TATATATATATATATATATATAGAGAGAGAGAGAGAGAGAGAGCAATAAAAAAAAGATATAGCTGATTACCCTGCGAAATGAAAGGGGAAAATGGGTACAAAAGGTATGTAGCTCTTTCATAAAACGAATCTGGTTTAAGATGTCGCCCTGGATTTTCCCCGTAAGGGAGGAAGGTCGGAAAGCAAACAGCGAATGTAAACCAAAGAGTGAGTTGGCAATAGGAAAATATATACCTTTATACGTAGACTCATTAACATTATCTCGGTCGACTTTGCTCTCCTGTTGTTTACCCATTAAGTAGTAAACGAGTTCAACTTGGCATTTGCAAATACAAAGCTTTGAAAACCGCCATTAACACTTCTTAGAAAACAATAAAATTTCAGGAAAGGGGAGAAATAAAAGAAACATTTCTAAATGGGCTAAATCATTATGTGAAGTTTTACATACAAAAAATATAAGCAATAAAATAGCGCACAATTAGTTTTTAAATTTAATAAATATAGTTTATCAAGTAAAATATTGAATATCAGGTTTAGGAGGATATAGACTTTTTTGTTTTTTCAATTTCTCCATCTGCTGACCTGATACTCGAATAAAGAAGGGGACGAGTAGGCAGGCAACTGTTAATTCTCTACCACCGTCCCCCTACTTCCACGTGGCAATAAATTTATATAAGACTAGGGTTTGTTCCACTCTATGTGAAATAAGAAGGGGGAAAAAGAAGAAGGTGAAAAGGCGGTTTCCTTATGATTATAAAATCGGGTCAGACAGCCTGAATGAGCTCGTATGCATACATGATCCATATAAAGACACAAAGCGTCTTGCGCAATTTTGCAATGTTTGATTCAAGCGTGTTTTTTTCACATGTCAAACGGCAATGTGCACGTTTCTAATTTAATTCGTACGTATGGGGCGAAAACAAAAGAAGTTTTTTTTTCCAATTTTAAATAAGCCTTTCTATTGGCAAGTTAAATTATTTGTATGGCCCAAATTTTTAGTTTTTCTGCTAACAATACTAAAAATGTACTAGCTCTAGTTCATAACGATAATGTTAATGAAAGGTACGTACTTCAATTATGGATAACTATTGCAATGCCTTATTGATAGCCAGATGAACATGATAGGAAGCGACTTTCCCATCCAGCTGTTTCTATGGTTACTCCAACTCACCTGAAACATAACGACAAATCATATTATTAACAGTATGCAGCAAAATGTAGGTCCTAGTCGTGCCAAAAACAGGCCCGATGTACACGCTATCAAAAAACAGCTAAAAAAGAGAATCCTCGTAGACTATGACGTATTGATTACACAGACAGGGGTTTGCAGTAAAACTTAAAACTTAAAAGTTATGGAATACAGGAAATGGCGCATGAAAGGCAGTATATCATCGTTGTAGCAAGTCGCCCGTTTCCTGAAGGTCAGCAAAGTACAGCATACAATTTACAAAACGGATTTTAATTATGTGGCGACCTCGTGGCTATATTCCACTTTCTTGCATTGTACGGAAGCGTCTGGAATATACATTCCTATTTCATAGAGCTGGAAAACACTTTACGGCAGTATCTGTCGCAGAAATTAACATCAATTATGCAAAAATATTCTGCCATAATGTGACCCTCTCTCTTATTTGCATAATATTTTGGTATGACTGAGGGAAAAGAGCAGTTTCGCCTTGAAAAATAGGTCGGTTTTTAAAATGCTATGCGACTAATATACTGTAAAATAAAACGCAAACACCGCCTCAAAATACACTTTCAAATGGACGGTACGGACACGGGACCAAGGATTTGAATGAAACTTTTTCTGGTGATATTAAGTCGAAAAATATTAGACAAGTGTGCTCTCCCCAACGGGCTCTAGGAGCGATAAGAAAATATAAATTTTTTAAATATAATTTTCTTCCTTTGTTCTGCATGTATTTCCAGTTAATTATATTTGAGCAGATTTGGTGTTCTACCTTGCGATAATAAAACAAGGAGTGTTGCATTAAATGAGGAAAGAGATATTAACAAAGGCAGAAAGTTACACAAACCAAAACACGCTGTTCGTAAATCAAGACATTTCCCGTAAAAAAATTTAAATTTTTTTAAACACCCTTAAAGTATTTAAAAAATATAGCAAAAAACATAGGACATTTTTGGGATGGATCAGCCGGGGGCAAATTTTTTTCTTTGATGTCCTGCGTTCCACTTAAAAATTCATAACTGTCCTGGATTTAATCGAAATCAAAACGTTACTTCACCGACAGAAAGTTGCATTTCTCTTCTTTGAGCCAATCAACAAGCTTTTGATTAAATATCCTTATAAGTGAGAAAAATAACGACAAAAACCTCGACCGGGCGTGGGTCCCCACAACGGTTTAGGCGTTGACGTAGCCATCATCAGTGTAAAGTAAACGTCCTGGGTTCGACTACAGGTCCGTGGGCGACTTACAAATAGGTTTTTCAAAACACTGAAACCGCGAGGTTTATTGTGAACTGCTTTCCGAACTCATACAAAAAAACGAACTTTTTTCATATACGTTTCTAACCCATTAAAAATTTGCTGAGGATCGGTAAAGACATTTCAAACTTAACAGGATTTTTGTGATTTTCGAAAAAATCATAGGCTAAAAAATTTGGGAGGGGGGATTTCTTTTTTACCCAAGCACCTTTTTAATAAGCATAAAGTCGATTTTAAGGATAATTGCTGGGTGTATGTCGGATAGATGGCTATTTTCGTGTATACGTATATCAATACGTTTTTTCCGTCAAATTACCCTTTTTAACTTCAAACTTATCCGTTTTAATTTTAAATTAACCCTTCCTTTCAATGAACAAAATATTAGGAGATGCATGTAGTCATGTAAAGTAAAATCTTTATTGCTAAAATGCTTATTGGCAAATTTTAAAATATAATATAATTGTCTCTTAGACCTTAAACAATTAAATAACATTAAAAGAAACTAAATACAAAGATTCTTTTTTACTCGGAATTTAAAAAAAATAAAAGATACATATTTTATAGACCATGTATTGTACAATATATTAAAAAATAATCTCTTATTTATTTTTAGATCCCTTTTAATTTTAATTGTATTTAATTTGCATATGGTATTTTATGTAATAACTGATTGTATTTTTTTTTTTAAACTTGTAATTATTATAAGAACGATATATTTGTTATTTACATTTGATTGTACTAATATTCGTCTGGCATCCCTGAAGATGGTCTCAATAAAGATCGAAACGTTGGCACGATAAAGTAAATGTTTATCTGAACCTTAAGTCACACCAGACCGCATCTCGCGGTTTCTGAATTATCATTTAATTTTAAATGAAAAAAGCTATTCGAAATTAAAAGGATAATTTTAAGTTTAAAAAGAGTTAGTTTTAACACCCGTGCGTGTGTGTGTTACCACGAGTGTGCGTTGGTGCACTGTTTACCAAGGATACGCGAGAACGAACTGGTGACCTGTTTTTAAAGTCGCGACGCGATTGATTCTTATGACGCGAAGCGATTGACGCTTATTACGCGAAGCGATTGACGCTTATGACGGGACGCGATTGACGCCTGTGACGCGACGCCGTTGTAATGAGTTTCCAAATAAAAACGATCCTCAAATTAATAAATAAGCGTTCCCTCATAATTTGCGAGTGTGTTTAAATAGCCATCATAAGACAAATCCATGTATAGAAGTATCTGAATGCAGTGCAGATACTCGTTCCATTATTTTAATATAGTTTCAGGTTTTTACCTTTTTTTGAGAAAAATTATAATGTGTACCTTGGGTCCAGTTCAACATCAAAATTTCAAATACGACCTTATACATAAATACATCCTGGCACATAATTTTTAAAAAAATTTTATATGCACTAGTTTCGTGGTCCGCTTGACCAATTAATAACTTACAATTAATTAAGGTGTTTAGTTGAGATAAAAAAGTCAGCGTCACGAGAGGGATTCGAACCCATTACCTTCTGTCCAATACGCATCAATGCGCCTACTTCGAAATCATGATGGCTCAAGTGGTTAGAGCAGCGGCGTATTGAACAGAAAGTCGTGGGTTCGGATCCCGTTCGAGTCACTAACTTTTCCATCTCAACCAAAAGAAAAAGATTACAGTAAAATATTCACTTCAAATTACTCTGCCGGTTTCTTTTTGAGACTTTGAAGTTGAACTGGGCCTAAGGTACCCTGTAAAACGTTTCTCCCAAAAAGTTAAAAATTTGCAATTAGTCTAAGATATATTAAATACGTTTTTTTCTCCTGATAGCATCATTGGTTCAAGAGAAATTCAGTCCAGCGATCTGAAAAAGGACACCCTGTATAAAAACCTTGAAATACATGCATAAGAATGGCTGAATACCATTTTTTTTAAATATTTGAATTTACTCACATATTTTTTCCTCGTCTCCATCATTTTTCCGTACATATAGTTGTATATACGACCTTTTACAACAGGTTATCTCAGAATTTTATTATTTTGCGAATCATCAATAACGATGGATTTCTATTCCTTATGACTACATATATATGAAGTGTTCGAACGATGAGGTCAGAATGATTCCGTATATAGAGTTGTTTACCTTCGTACAAAACGAAACGGGTTCTCTGAAAAGTTTCGATTGACAGCATGATAAAAACCGATTTTTACATATTTCAAAAAACTCGATCCTCTTCTTATTCGAACGTATTAATTGGGAAACGCATAGGGATATTTTCGAGGTACATCCACAAATGAGACAAGCAATGAAACGAGCGGATGTACTGTGGATCCAGTCTTGAAACAATGCCGTTCACAAGCCGTTGGCAATTTCAAGTGGGAGTGACTGGCATGCGGCGAGCGAGTCTCTGTCCGTAGAAGGTGAGTCACCCATTTGAGTGCTCTCGATAAATCAATCCACTTCCAAACGCACGGAAAACTGAAATTTGAACGTGTCACTGTTTGAGATTTGAGGAAAAATGATAGCGATGTCGGTGAAAACGACCATTTTTTTTCTTTTTAACTGCCAGTCAGGTCGCCGTTATTGGAAGTACATTTGAGATAACACGTTTGATCGATGCGCGGCCCGATTTAAACCGAATTTTTCAACAGAGATATTACATCCGTATTTTATAAATACAACCTGGAATGCAGAAATCGAAATAGATATGATAATTTTTATACGTATTTCTTTCAATGATTATTATTGAGCTTTGAAGAATCCGTCATTGATTTTAAACGTTTTCACCTTTCTAAAGTGGCGATGTGGTCAAAAAGTCTCATTTTTTTTATTAATTCGTCTTTAAAAAATGGACCAACATTGTATCATTATTTAACCTTCAATTAGGTTTGTAATTTAATAAATTAATTTAAATTTATTAATTTTATTCGGGCTGAAAACTGAATAACTGTGAGTAGGCTGTAATTACCATATAATAAAAATAGCTGAAAGTTTCCAGAAAAAAATATTAACATAACGATAATCGTGGTACACATACATATAAAATGGAAGGCTATTACAATATTGAGTGTAAGATCAACCACAGATCAAAGTTTGGGAGAAAATATGGTGCTAGTCATGTGAATAAGAAAATAATCATTTTTTCCAAGCTTTCGTAGATATATTTTCCCCTTCCTCAGGGAGTGCATTTATGTTGGATTATTACAATTTTACAAATAGTGACAATTATTCAGATATCGTGAGATGCGGTCTGGTGTGACGTGGGTTTCAGAAAAACATTTTCTTTGTTTCGACCTTTTATTGAGATCATCTTCAGGGCCTGGAATTGACAAACATTGTTTATATTTAAAAAATGCATTTAGGATGTGGAAAAGTGAATTTATACAATGCAAAATATATTTGATATCCAACCAAAATATTTCTACTCACACGTCTTCTATGAGTCGTGTTTTTAAATATAAACAATGTTTGTCAATTCCAGGCCCTGAAGATGATCTCAATAAAAGGTCGAAACGTTAGCACGACAAAGAGAATGTTTTTCTGAAAACTACATCACACCAAACCGCATCTCACAACATCTGAATAATTTATTTTTGATTCTATCAATCGCCACGCGCAGCATTGCAGAAAAATTAACGTTTATCATGCTAAGAAAATAAGGGGGATTCACGATCTTACTGGACATTTTTCTATTCGAGTTAATACAGATAACAACTACCTAAGATTGTGAATACCCCAATTGTATTGAAACTGCTAAGGTGCGCAAATCGCACGCAAATTTAGATTTCATTGAGGAAAAAGTCAGAAAATTTACCGACTCCGGAACAAGTAAAACAAATAATTGTAATAATAAACAAATAATTTAAAAGCAAACTTGTTGAACTTGCTGACCAGCAAAAAGTCGTCCAGTAAACCAGCTGAAGCAAATTGTTGCTAACGGCCCTCAGGCGTAAACTTTCCTCATCCTTGGACAGAAGAAAAGAGAAGGACAAGTTTCGATCTTAAGGGCCGTACAGTTGTAAGAAAAAGACCTATGAAAAACCGTCTGACGACTTTTAACAATAATCTATGACGAACTTGAGGAAGCTGTTGAAGAAAATCACCATTAAACAAGAGAACTTCTTGACTAGTAAGCCGACGTTGAAGACAGTTTTCATACACTTTAATTCGGAAATGGTGGAAAGCAGGTTTCGTGGATCCGGCTCAACGAACATTAAACGAACACGATACATTAAATATTTTATATAATAACACCCCGGAAACTTCGTTCGCAAATTTTTAACGTAGAACACAGAAGAAGAAATCAAGAGAATCAAACACTCTATCAGCATAGAATAAGCACACGCCGACAAAACTAGTGAAGGAACCGGGTTCGGGTATAATTGTAGAAATCCGAAATGTGAGCGATCAAACCCCAAAGGAAAGTACGCCTCGGTATTCCAAACAGAAATAATGCTTGCGCCATAGAAAATCTTTTAAAAAAGTTACACTGACAAAAATCTTTGTAAGATTTAGACAGCAGAGGACAGAACGCATTAGCACCAAAAATGTCAAATCCGAGATAGACTATGAATGCACCCAATAATCACTAAAAGCTACCAAGTCTCAGTTATATTCTACATGAACCCAAAATATGAACAACCAATCACAATAGGAGAGTAAACCTCGGTCTCCTGAAGACAGAAAGCATCAGCATGTAAAATGTCACATCCAAAATAATCATTGAATGCACCCATAATCTCAAATCCTGTTAAAACCTAACACACCAAGCCTAACTACATCTCGAGTGGGAATAAACGAATTTGGGTAATGAAAGACGTAAAGACCAGAGCTGGATCTGTAATACCATGCACAGGCCCAGTACCAATACTTAGGATAACAACATTAAACATAGACTTTACCATCCCAACAAACTGGGTCTGGAAAAATACAAAACTGGAAGTAAATGAACTCCAGAGGACACAGTACACTCAGTAAAACCGGTTTTATAAGAAGGAAGAAACTGTCACTCATACCATCGTCGAATGCGAAGACCTAAATTGAATAACATGATCAAATATAAACTCATCCATCGAAGAATAGATTCATACAAAACAAAAGGGGAAACGAACGAACTCAACGGAGACAGAAATGTAAATGGTTAAGAAACCGTAGTGATAAGGCCGCCCTATACAGGACACTGGCCTCTGAGAAAATACCTATATTATATAGATTCAACGATGACCTCATTTGTAGGTTATGCAATGAGGAGGAAGGAACTGCCATCCGAATCGAACGCTAAGGACCTAGAGGTACCAAGAAGATAAGGGAACGAGAATTGGAGTAATGACAATAAAATGAGCTTCCTAAAACAAGTATCGAATCAATTAAACGCCGAGCTCAGCAAAGCATTAAGAAACGCAAGGAAAACCAAAAAGTTGTAGTGCTTAAGAATCCCAAACCCACACATCATCTCTTTATTATCATCATTAATCTGCTGATCAGTAGTTAGACGTCCATCTGTCTGCACAAATGTTAAAACGTAGTCTTTCAAGAAAAACAATGGCTATTTTGCCCAATGCTTGAGGTCATCAATTTTTTACAACCGCCTCATAAACGTAGCCATGACGTTGCCAAAATGTATAAAAAGTTATAAGAAACGACTGGCCCTGTTGCCCAAGGTTCTATCCTGTTGTTTGATAACGCCCGACCTCATGTGTCAATACAGACGGTGAACAAACATTGAAGGAGGTTGCTATGAAAGCCTAGAGGATAGCCCTTAATCTCTTGATCTATGCTCTACGACTACTAGTTTTTATGCCTGGAGTGCTTTTAAAGAAATATTTTTCAAATGGATCAAATATTAAACACGCATCGACGGATTCCCTATATCGCGACTAAAATTTTTAAGTTAAAATATAATCGAACTTCTCCTAAACTGAGACCACCGGGAATGGGATTTTTTACGAATATTGAAAACATTTTACGTCGTCATTTTCCTCCTGTGGACAGGCACACTGAAGATGGCGAACTGCACATCTGACAGGACAACACAGCGAACATAGACATGCCAAATATGATCGGTAACGATCAAATTATACAAAAAAATGGTACGTACGTTAAGTGAAAGTAAAAATGAGTCGAATTCGAACGCAAGTACGTATGTACAAGGAACTAATATTCCCATAATCACTCCCGCCCAAGATAGCGCTTAGGATTTTTGCGTGTATTGTGCAAGCTATTCGCAAAACATTGCTGCTTCAAACTGGCAGGTTGAGTTGTACTCGGTTAGTGGTAATGGTCCGGGGTCCAAAGCCGGGAACACACTTACCCGATGCAATGCTATGTGACGCTGCCCAACTGTCATGCTACTCGACACCATACCAAGTTTTGGTGGGGTGTGCACATCTATGTGACATCATGCGCACGCCACGTACAGCCAGTCACACAGCCTGTATCACAATCGCAACGCCACTTTTGTGGTTAATGCACTATTTTGAGCAAAACCATGTAATAAATTGTTAGTTAAATTTTATGAGCACGTCCATCTAATAAATTGTTTGAAATAAAGTTATACCGGTGTTTTGATAAATTTTCTGCCTCGACATCATAATAATTTTTTTTATAAAAACCCATGAATTTTTTATCTCGTTGAATTTGGTTTATATTAAAATAAAAACATTGCCATTATTATAACGACAAAATTATATACACATAGTTTGAAATAAACTACAAAAAATGTGAGTGCCTTGTTCTGACGCTACTCAACAAAAATGATGTAATTGAATGAGCTTTACCACGAAATAAATTGTTAATTAAATTTTACGAGCAAAACCGTGTAATAAATTGTTAGTTAAATTTTACGAGCAAAACTGTGGAATATAGTGTTAGTTAAATTCATCATACTAAAAAATGTTATTCTGGTGTTTGGAACAATTTTTTACTGAACCAGTAAATTTACTTATTCATTTATTTTAAAAATACTAATGAAATGTTTATCTCGCTTAATTTGGTTTATATTAAAATAAATATGTTCCAATTAATACAACGACAATAATACATGTAGTTTGACTAAAAATATGAATGTCCGGTTCTTTTGTATTCGACTGTACTCGTTGTTACCCGACGAAAACCTGGACAGTAGGGATCGCGTAGCGTAGAGTAGGGTAGCGTTGCTTGGCATCGGGCAGATGTTCATGGGGGTAATACAATCTTATGGAAAAATTAATTTTATGAATGATTTGCGTCGGGTAGCGTCACATCGGGTGTGTTCCCGGCTTAACGCGTTCGTCATCCGTCGTGTGTGGAATTCTTTGTTCATTTTTCTTTACTGTCAGGTAAGAAGAGATATTTTCATTGGAAAATCGCTAAACGCAGTTTCCGTTCATTTATTACAAGGTCCCGTTATAACTTTGAGTGGACGTCTTAGTAAACCGAGGGGAACTATGAATGAGGGATGACCGTTTGGAGAAGTGTGTATATGAACAATGACTTTTTATGCATGACAACCCAAATAGTACCTCTGTGCAAAATTAATATTGTAGAGTACTTTTTCATACTCGCTTTCGATCTATTCCATTTTTTTAGGGGAGTAGCCCACTTCGAAACGGCCAAACGTAGCCGCCTTGGCATCTATTTAATTACATATCTTTCACGCCCATTGTTCAAGGTTCTTAAAACTTTAAACATTATTAAAATACTACTTTTTTAAATATATTGGCGCAGTTTAGACTGTGTTACAAGCTTCTTGGGGTTTTTCCGATCACTAAAAAATTATGTTTTTCTCTTATTTGTTCCTTTTTTTTTTTTCAGAAAGAGCAAAACCTAAGAAAGATAATTTTTATGTTGTTTTGTAACACTGTTTGACTGTTGTGACAGTTGTTGTTGTGACAATAATTTGTTATCATGACGTGACAAAAGAACATTTTTTAAAAAGTGTGTGGTGATTAGTGACCGCTAGTAGATGATTATTCAGACATCGTGAGATGCGGTCTGGTGTGATGTAGGATCAGGAAAACATTTTCTCTATCGTGCCACGTTCGATCTTTATTAAGATCATCTTCAGGGCCTGGGATTTACAAACATAGTTTACATTTAACAAATACAGGGAGGATGTGAAAAAAAGCAATTTATATAATACAAAAAATATATTTTTTTGCAATGCACAAATTCACCAAACCGCATCTCACGATTTCTGAATAATCTTTTTAAAAAAAGGAAGAATATCGGTATAACTTTTAGTGCCTCATTCTCAGCTAATCTTTTTCCTGTCATTTGGCAATTTATGACAATAATGTGTTATCATGACGAGACAAAAGAACATTTTTAACATAAAAAGAAAGAATCTGGGGAAAAAACAAATTTTGTCGGCTTTGTCACAAATTGTGTTAATTCTAGGAATGAGCATCGATGTTAGGGGACCTATGTTCGATGTTCAAAACATCGATGTTACTGAGTCGATGCTTTTTGACTATCGATGTTTCATAAACTTTTTGAATTTTCCACTTTTGTGAATAGTAAATTTCCCATATGCTTCTGATATGAAAGTGGCCTACTGGTCTTTCTAAAGTGGCTAATAAAAACAATATATATATATATATATATATATATATATATATA
>CM077100.1:4824353-4928775 GCA_039619505.1 Cimex hemipterus
AGAGACAGCAATATATATATATATATATATATATATATATATATACAAAAATCCATCAAGGCGTCCAAATATCTCAAGCGGGGCGCTAGGTGGTAACAAACTCGTCAGACGTTTAAAACATGCAAATGCAAAAATTAAAATAAAATACTTGCACTTAACAGAAATACGGTTTATTTATACGAAAATGTCCAGGAAACTTCCAGTATTTTGTCAGAAAGAACTCTTAGAAGTTAATTTCAAGAACCTGGAATGTTTTTAGAGGTTTGTACTAGGCAGGTGTGAACACAACAGGATCCCCCCGCCCAAAAAAAACCACAAGAGGAAAATTGACGTAAAAATTAAGTTGTATTTGGTGTCTCTTTATCGGTTTTATCCATCTTTCAGAGAAATCACTACTTCCGACTATATCACAACTGAAGGGAATCCGAGGACCCAGATGAAGCCATGGTAAAGTCGCCACATCTCTCCCATAGCCTATAATTGCACCCTTATCGTATAATTCATTTAAGGTCTCACAAATTGATACAAAGACGTTTCATCACATGTTCACTTTGCTTTCACGGCCGAGCTCACAAATTAAACTAACGGCCAACAGAAAATAGAAGCAATAAAAGGGTCCAAATGAGCAAGAGACATCGCCCTTAGGGGCCATACGTATTGGAAACTTTCCTAAAGTACGGCAATATTGCCCGCTAGATTGGCGAAGACGCTCGCCTCTGTTTCGAGAGGTGAGAAGTAAACGGCAAATACAAATCAAACACTACAATTTCAATAGAAACTATACCAATAAATAGTTGGGCGATTTAGCGGTACCGCACGGATAACAAGTGCATCGAAAAAATTCATATTTTTCTGGATGGACCACAAAACATAAAATAACATACTGCAACATAAAATATAAGAGATCCATGGCCAATTGCGCTAACAACTCCACTTCATTCAAAACGTCTTAAGTAATTTTGTAAAACACTTAAATTTGTGATAAAGTCGAAAGGTGATAATGTAATTAAAGATGCGGTAAGTGCTGTGCTAAACGTGGAAAAAAATAAATACAAACTTTTTTCATGTCAACACACTTTTTAACTTCAAATTAACTTTTATAATATCAAAGTAATCCTTTTTTAATTAATAAGACATAGGAGATGGATGGCATATATCCACGTAAAGCGCATACAATCTCTGTATATTTGCGAGTTTTCTTTTTAAATATAAAATAATTGGGCTGTTAGAAGGCCATAAAAAGTGAAGTACAAATTTCAAAATTTGGAGTTAAAAAAAGGTTCATTTGAAATTAAAATAGAAATTAAAAAATTCAATTGGATTTGTCAGGAGAAAAGTCAAACTATGAAAATTGTGGTCTGTAGCAAGGTAGAATATCAAATAAACAGAATTTAAAAAAAAGTCGATAAATTTAAACAGCAATTAAAAATAAAAGACAGCTCAAAAAATATGCGTGGTGCTTAGTGACCGTTAATTAATGATTATTCGGAGATCGTGAGATGCGGTCTGGTGTGACGTAAGTTTTAGAACAACATCGTGCCAACGTTTCGACCATTATTGAGATCATCTTCAGCGCCTGGGATTTATGAACATCGCTTAAATTATACAAATACTTGTAGGGTGTGAAAAAAGCGAATTGATACAATGTTAAAAAATGTAGACTCAATCTAAGTATTTGTACGCATTCAAAGTGTTTGTTTTCTGTGTAAATGTGCCATTAATTAGTGTCAGTGTTGAGAGTGCCAGTGATATATTGATATTTTATGTATATATACATTGGATATCGAAGGGGTAGAGAAGGAAGGTGTAATGATTATAATGATTGTATTTGATCATCATCACATCGCACAAAGCATATAAAACAATGATTACATTTCTCACATCAAACATTTCTTCATAGTCAAATTCGACAACGGTTTAACTTTCCTTTCCTTAATTATCCCCGTCTGTATAATCATGAAAGCATAATCAGGCCGAAACACTACCCATTCTTTCCCAAAGTCGGCTCCATTTACCTCAAAGAAGCCGACTCCCCATATAAAAATGTATTTCTGTCTTGACATCCTTCCTCACCCTTTCAAAATACAACGTGTATAAACATAAAACATCAATATCTCACTGGCACCCTCAACACGACACGCAGGAATGGCACAATTACACAGAGGACAAACACTTTGAGCTCTGAAGATGATCTGAATAAAGATCGAAACGTTGGTACGATAAAGAAAATGTTTTTCTAAAATCTACGTCACACCAGACCGCAAATATTTTTTGAAAAAAATTATATTATTACCTGATAGTAATTACATTGTAATTTTTTTACACCCTTTGTAAAATGTTGGAATAACCATACACTCGTTTATTAATTTAATTTATTTATCGCAAAGGCCGAACATAACAATAAAACGATCACGACGTAATCAAACGAAGAAACGCGATAACCCCGACCGACCGTATTTCCCCCTTTCAATTTTGCAAAAATCACCCGGACCCAACACTGACCATGGCTAAAAGACAAAACGCGTCTGACAAGACCGATCCACCAGACCAAAATGATCGTAAGAGACCAAATTACAGTTTCACGGACAACACAGAAATTTAAAAAAATTCCCGTGAAGCAACTCTTTATGAAAATTAAAGGGCAAATTTTGTTCACAAATGATTCCAAGCTATATATTTTTTGTGAGAATAGGAATGGAATAATAATAATCCAGTAAATTTTGGAGAGCCTTTCTTTCTTCACCGCAAAACTTGCATGTTTTCCATAATATTCGGGTAGTAATGTTAAATTCTAAACAATGAATTTTATTAACAATATAATTTATTGTTTGTTTGCTTTTATATAAAATGTTTTAATGATTCTCTCAAACGAGCTACTCTTTGTAAATAAGATTATTTTAGTTTTACTGACATTGACCTCTTGCTCGTTTCATTTCTTTGTAAATCTATTTTAAACTCGGTTAGGATTCAGTATTGTTAACATGCTTTCCACATTCAATTTAATATGGTTTTTTTTCACTTTTAAGCATAAACTGTAAGGAAAATACACAGAAATTAAAACACTATTATTTACTTAATAAGACGAAAATCTATACTAAAAAGGTTATAAGAAAAATACTATATCACCTTCATTTAGAACTTTTAGACTCAAAGTTGTTCTGTAGGGAAACCAACTCCAATATAAACTTCTAACTTGTGACTACTCAGCGATTAATGAAGTTACAAAATATTTTCGGCCATCTGGAGAGAATTTTGATTGGGTAAGAAGTTTTTGGCGCTGTGTCAATTATATCGAACTCGGTGGCTGAACAAACAGCACTAAGTGGAATAACTAACATCAGAAATATTAAATTTAAAAAAGAAACTAGTAATAATTAAAAAATGACAATGCAACCTTATATTAAACTGTTAAGGGGTGTCGGTGGCCGCAAGGTTCAGTCACATTGCTCATCACTGTAAGGTAAAGGTCCCGGGTTCGAATGCAGAGGCCCGACATACTTACAAATGTGCTTTTTTTCACCCTGAGCGTTTATATGACCTATGCTGTTGCGAACCCTCGGGAAAAAATACTTGTAGTCATGAGGAGCAGTCAAGAATGAGGTAGTTTAGAAAAACAACTTTTTCGTTTTACGTTCGGACCTTCATTCGGGTCATCAGCGCAGC
The DNA here is from genome assembly GCA_039619505.1 of Cimex hemipterus. Lineage (NCBI taxonomy): Eukaryota > Metazoa > Arthropoda > Insecta > Hemiptera > Cimicidae > Cimex > Cimex hemipterus. The sequence goes on from CM077100.1 coordinate 4,828,017, forward strand.
ATTAAATTACAAAATGTACGGTGTTTGAAAAAAATACTACACAGTTGGAAATGTAAATTTTGAACAAAGTATTTCATATTCTCATGAAGCGTGGAGCCGTTCTTGTGGTATCATGCTGGTTTTTTGTGAAAATAAATAATACCACCTATGACCAAAGGAAATTTTCAGATTTATCCTGTCCCCCAACCGATCACAATCATATAAAAACTGCAGAATTTAAGTTTCACACAAAACCAATACGACACCACAATAATAGCACCACACTTTACTTTAGTATGAAATACACCGTTCATAATTCATATTTACAGCAACACTCTATTTTTTCCAATCAATATCTGTTTTTTATTTCACCCTGGCCCTGAAGATGACCCGAATAAAGGCCAAAACGTCGGCAGAAAGTGAAATTTTTTTTAACTACTTCATTCTTGACCGCTCTTCTGGACTCCAACAAATTATTTTAAAAAACCGATCACTGAAAAGACACGAAAATATAAAATAAAACTTTACGTAATAAACAAACATTTTAAATGTGTAATTTAAGAGAAAAAAAAATTGTTGTAGGGCTTCCTTACGGAAGATTATAATTTATGTTGCAACATCAGCGAGTGCAATTAATCGTGGAAAAATTATGTGAAGTTTGGATATTCAGAGTTTTCTTGAAATGTGAAATGTTCCCGAAAGCTGTTCACAGCAGGTCAAGTAATGGCAGAATGCGAGGAATTGGAATAAGGGGCATTACGGCGGGATGTCCCGACGGACGTTCGACGATTTGAGGCCCAGCTGGGGTCGTCATAGTGGGATAGCCGGGTGGAAATAAAGAAAAATAACAGAAGCAGCGTTTGCAAAAAATAAGAAAGGGAAAAAAGGAAATAGTGCATTGGCACCGATCCTGCCAGATGTTCTACCCCAAAACGTTGTCTCCACTCTAAAACCTTTTTTGTTAATTATTTACACCGTACAATGTGGAGTCACCTGTATGAGTATGGAAAAAGAAATGCATCTCGGTTGGGCAAAGAGTCAGAAAAGGGGGAATACATCGCATTAAATCAAGATGTGGGTAATGTAAATTATGGACGGTCAGGAAAAAGGTTTTTGTAAATATAAACCCTAATTAACTCTTGTTGTCGACAGAAAACTAGCAAGCCAATTGTACGAGGTGATTTCAATTTTACACATACATTTTTAAATACAGGACGAATAAATCAGTTGAAAAATCTATTCCCATAATGAGAAAACACGAATGCCAACGTCGTTTTGTTTTATTATTAGAAACAATTAACTTTGCTAAGTTGTTCGGAAACTACGTCAAACTCTACTAAACAGCGTAGATATTGAACAACATAATTTATGTCTGAGCGTCGTAGCATAATCGGATAAAATATTTTTTGTGTGTTTGTGCCAATAAGTTGATGAGGAATAGGCACCAGGAAAACAGGCTAAAAACAAAAATATCCTATCAGCACAGGTGCCGAGAGAACGACTAAATGTGGTGTAAAATACACCATTGAAATAATCTAATATTTTTAAACGTTATCCATGGCAAAGGATATTTCAAAAGCTTGCTTTCCCGTGATAAAAGAATAAAGAAAATGTGATCATACAAAATAAACCTGTTTCTGAGAAAGCTTCGAAGGAACAAAAAATATGCGCGTACATAGAGTTTTTACATCATACCAACCCTTTAATCTTTTTTAATTTAAATTAACCTTTCAATTTTAAATTAAATATTTTAACTTCAAATTAGGGTGCGTCGGTGGCCCGAACGGTTTAGGCGTTGACACGGCGCTCATCACTGTAAGTAAAAGGTCCCGGGTTCGAATCCAGCGGCCCTGCTGCATTCGAATCTGGCCTACTTACAAATGGGCTTGTTTTCAAAAGCACCGGCATTATATGACCTCTGCTGTTGCTAACCCTCGTGAAAAAACAAGATTTCAATTAAAACGTTTTTATCATCTAATTAACCCTTTTTAATTTCCAATTAACCTTTTTAACTAACAACATACTTTGAGCTCTTAAGAGGATCTAAATAAATATCGAAACGTTGGCACAATAAAGAAAATGTTTATCTAAATCTACACAACACTAGACCGCATCCCACGATCTACAAAACTTTTTATCTACTTTAACTTGAAATTGTAACATCAAATTAACCATGTTTTTTACGGGGGTTCGCAACAGCAGGTGTCAATAAACCCTCGCGTTGCCGTAGTTAAAATGTCGGGTTCGAATGCAGGGTCGCTGGATTCGAACCCGGGGCCTTTACCTTACGGAGAAAAACGCCGTGTCAAGTCGAGAGCAAGGTCGACATCGTTGCCACTTGAAAAAATTTAGCCTAGAAACAAACATTTTCCACCAACAGGCATGCCATAAACAAGGCGTAAATTTCACCTAAAATCCAATATTTAAAAATTTGCACTCCCGAGTTGAAATAAAAACAAAAAAAAAAGAAAGGAAATCTGATTACGCAAAATAAAATGCTTCAGAGAAAACGTTAAAACAACGAAAATATGAGCACACATAAAAACATGTTAAGTATATCCGAGACGGTAGAACGAACCGAAATGCAAAACACTACTTTTCATGATCTTATATCTTAATTATGAGAGTTAAAAAGACATTTTCTCCCAAGAGAGCTTTAACATAAAGGAAAAATTATGGAAATAACTTCATTTCTATTAAACGGCGCAATTTGTAGTGAGTGTCTATTAAGGCGCTAGACCTTTTCACCTACGTACGTTCGATAATAAAAAGTTTACAGAAAGAACTGTATTAAAAATTGATTCACGCGCAGTTATAAGGAAAGCTTTGATCAATAAATTCTTCGTACAATCAATGAAATTCAGTTTTTCCACCATTTAAAGTAGTTTGACGATATAATCAATATAATCGTACGACTGTTGTGAAATATATATATTCGTCCCGTCTTGTGGAAGGAAGATTAACAAAGAATAAATGGATCAATTATAACGAAAAGAACGAGGTTGTCTCCTTGATCAGACTTGGTCCACTTTTTAATACTGTTTAAACAACAAGTCCCTGAATAACTGTGAATTTCATTTTCATCTCTGATTCGTACAAAGATTGATTAACAATATATACTAATTTACTGCTACCTGGAATTGACCCACCGTTCACTACAAATATATGGGGGTACCTGAAGGTTATAACCGAGGAATATCGAGTACTCTGGGAAAGTGAATGTGATGAGACTTCTATGTTTCTATCGAGTATTGTGTTTGGGGTAATTTATTGTAATGAATGTAATTTATTAGAGTGAAAGGAAGGGGTTGCTTACAACCCTGCTCCAAGGAACATCGAGTACTCTGGAGGAGTGAATGTGATCAGACATCTACGTTTGTATGTCTTATTTCTATTATGTGATTATGACAACCTGCGGTAGAAACGAGAGACTAACATTCTAGGATATCATCGTACAATGTATTTGAAATCAGAGAGTAAGTAACCAGATCGAGACGCTCAAATGGCTGCATTTTGAAACGAAAAAAGGGCGAAAGAACAGAGAAAAAAAGGAAAACACAGCAGAGGGCCGGCAATGACCGCAGCTGTTTGTCGGCCCATAAAGTTCCCGCTTTATAATTATTAAGTTCTCTTCTAGATTTCACTTTAAAAACCTTGTTTAAAAATACAAGTTTAGCCTTCTACAATGACGTCCTTAAAATAATGGTTAGGAAAGGAATCTACAAGTGATGTAGTCCGATGATCTGTACAACATGATTACATACACGGTTTTTCTCTTAAATTTATTTATGATGTTGATCCACACGTACATGGAAAAACCATTTAATGCTATATTTGTCTCCGTGAACCATAGACATAGAATCCTGGGTAAAAAAGCCCAAAATCTTTTTTAAAGCCTTCTTAATGCCAATATATTCAATGTAACATTACATAACAAAAAGCTCTAACAACTTTAAGGCACCATGGAGTTCATATTACCTAGAGGTAAGAAACAAAAGGTACTAACCTAATTTTTCAACTCTTTTCTGAAGATCTCCACATTTGGAATGTAAACCTCTCCGAAATACGAATACCTACAACAGAAAACAGAAGGTAATTAATAATTAAAAAATGGTCAATTGTTAGTTTTTAATTAAAGTGTAAATGTGGGAAAATTCAATATAAACTAAAATCATTCAATTAATTATTGTTTCTTCGTAAGGTGTTGGATGAGATAAAAAGTCAATATCACGAGCGGGATTCGAACCCACGACCTTCGGCTAAATACGCCGCTACCCGACCACTTAAGCTATAAGGACATGGATCTCTCGAAAAGCAACTCTCCATCTCGACCTATTACCGTTCGAATTTTTGAAAATCGCAAAAGAGGGATTCGAACGGATGTTATAACTAATATAACTTATACGTTTTTTTCTGGCAATCCACACTCATCGGTACGGTGAAAACAAGGGAAACACATACATCAGAAACACGATACCGATGTATTAAAAATGGCGTTTGTATTTATTTCTACGGGCGGAGGAGTTTCGAAGGAAAACTGGTTTTATAGGTTGCAGTCCCTCGACATTGGTAGACTTTCCGGCTTGAATCCAGTCCAATAGATACGAACGGCCTATTCGCCGACTCAAGACCGAAAAAGGAAAAAACATATCGGCCAAGGATTAAAATTACACATCCTTTATCCTTACTTGACGGTATTTACTGAATTACGTTGAGGTTTAAAAAATCCAACAAAAAAACGCAATTGTGACGCTACAGTTATGAAAATATGCGCCTCGCTCGACCGCCAGTATATAATTGGGATCGGATTAAACTCAGGAATACCCAATCGGATAAACTTGTGACACAAAAATCAATTAAAGAGTAATGTAGAAATAAGCAAAATGGATCATTTTGGTCACTAGGTAAAATTTAATTAAAATTATGTATAAAAACGGTGTTAAGAAGGCAATTGGGTTCTTATGGTCGTGAATTAAAACTAAACAAATGATATCATCACAGCTTATTTTATACACCCAAATGTTCGAATAGAAAAAAAAGGTGGAGAGAAACAGAAATAGAAAAAGAGAAAGTGAGAGAAATTGATACAAGATATAGAAAAGAGTGATAGCAGAGGTATTCACGATGTTTGTAAGTTGTTAACACGTGTTAACTCGAATAGAGAAATGTCTACTAAGATCATCAACGCCCCCACCTTTTCTTAACGTGTTAAACGTTAATTTTTCCGCAATGCTGCGCGTGGCGATTGGTAGAACCAATAATAAAGCTATAGCAGTCCTTGAAGGCAAGTTGTTTTTTGGTTTTATTTTCTTTTAAAATTGTAAGATGCAAGGAGTCAATAAAAAAAATTAATCAACTCTTTCATTCAAAATGCTATCGATGCACTCAAAAAGTACAAACAAATGACAAGCTTCATCAATTCGTGCCGACATACCTAACCTGTATCCTAACATCTAACAATTTTATAGGTTAAATGATGTGCCTATTACAAATGAGAGTATAAGAACAGGTCAGAAATTAACAAAGGAAATGTATTGGTCTGATTTAATTAATGTTTATTTAAGAATAGAAATAGGTTTAATCAAAAAGCAGTTGTTAGAGTAATCTCCAGTAAAATCGTCCGTCTCCCCGTCTTTTCTTAGCATGTTAAACGTTATTTTTTCTGCAAGGCTACGCGCGGCGGCTGGTAAAACCAAAATAAAGCTATAACAGTCCCTAAGGCTTGTTGTTTGATGTGGTTTTCTTTTGTGATAAAAAGTAAGACGCCAGAAGTTGGAAAAAGGAAAATTAATCAACTCTTTCATTCAAAATGCTATCTATGCACTCAAAAATTAATAAAAATGACACGTTTCAACTCGATATTCCTAACCTGTATCCTACTTCTGACGGCCTGGTACTTCATACGATATGGGATGTGTCCATTATGAGTGAGAGTATAAAGACAAATCAGAAATTAACAAGAGAAATGTATTGGTCTGATTTAATTAATGTTTATTTAAGAATAAAAATAGGTGTAATCAAAAAACAGCTGTTAAATTCATGGCTGGCATGTAGGTTACCAACGCCCTAACGTATAGCAATATGACTACATTTTCGACTTAAACATATTTCTTATCTACCTTTGGCCCGGGCCTGTTAGATTGAGCAATGTTAACTAGCCGATTCTCACGAGTCTACATTATTATTTCTAACGGTCTAACAGGGCATAACAGAGTTAACACAAAGATCGAGAAAGAGAGAGTGAGTGAGTAAGAAAGAGAGCATTAGTTAATTGGTGAGATTGAGCTGAGAATAAAACGTTTATATATTTGCGTGAAAGAGCGAAAGGGAGGGTGAGGTGGGTGAGTTACCAAGCGAGTGGAAAAAACCTCTTTGTGTGGGTTAATAAAAAAAAAAATAATAAAAAAATGTAAGCCTTATACAGAGAGAAGAAACTAAATCACTGAAATTTCTTTATACGTTACTTTGTACAAAGAACCGAGTATCCTCTTAGTTTGATACAGTTTCCCTGAACCTCGATCAAGGCACCTGGAAATTATCTCGATTTTTTTTTTATGTCTTCATAAAGGAAGGTATAACGAATAAAATTTTCTGTAAATTAAGGAAGATTAAAACTTTTTTTACTTTCACCGTTGAAAAAAATGTTGCAAGGAGTTGTTGAAACGCATACTTATAGATGGATAACGATTACCGATATTTTTAATTGTTAAAAATAATTGAACATTCTTTCCCACTTAAATATTCTTCGCGCACGAAAATGGTAATTTCAATTGATTATATTTAATGACTACTGACCAAATTACTTCTTTCAATTATTAATCTGTTTATATAAAGTTTTGGTCGAAATGAAAAAGTTACTGGCACGAGCGGGACTCGAACCCAAGATGTTCGGTTAAATACGCCCCTGCTCTACCACTTGAGCTATCGTGACTTCGGACACCAATTTGAGCTTTTTGTTTTGATCAAGCATCGCTATTTCGACACATGTTTTCACACGAAGTATCGATTTTTTTATATCCATCCGTATCGTACAAAGTATTATTTTAAAAGCTCTTAAAGTGGAAAATTAGGACCCATTCATTTGGAAGAATTAAGTTTAGCATCTCCAAAGAAAGCATGTCTACTATTCGTAGGGCAGGAAAAAGAAACACACATTGGATGCAAAACTGATTTGTGTCTGTAAGAAGTCATTAAAACTTGCCGCTCATACATATTGCAATCTTCTTACAAATAGGGAAGACGAAGTTTGAAAGCACCGTGCAGAGTTTGGATTCAACATTGAAGTTATCGCAAGTTTGTTAACCTGTGCAACTCGGCTCTAGCAATAACCCTCGGACGTGGTAAAATTTTATTTGAAGGGGGCTAAGATACGATTTCCCAGCGCTTCATCCATCACAGCCTACTGATGACATTTGAATGGGCGAGAGCTATAGCGGAATAAAAGGTACCCCATTGTTTCCTCTTGAGAGATATTTGATTTATTCAAAATTTTCGTCCTGTTTAATGAACGGAGAGGGCTTTGGCGAGAAAGCATCAACAAAGGCCCAAGAAGAGAAATTATACAATATTGCAGAGTTCATTCAGTCAACCGATGGACGTAAAGGCACGATGAAAACTCGGCCCTAATTTTTGGGTCGAATGCACTTTGTACTTTCCTTACCCCGCGGAAGCAAAGTAACAAGGTTTTTAACTTTCATGAGGATGGCCGGCCGTGAAAGGGTTAAACTTTATGGGTGACGGTCTTTCACCGAAAAGCAATGAATTCTGTGATATTCAACAGAGAAAACCGCCCATCCCGTGCATTTACCTGTGAAAATTCTTTCAGTATCGACATAAGGACTTAATTAAAGACCCTCTGCCCCATTCTGATCCCGCAGGGCCAATCCAATGCACGGGATTGGCGGAATTGTGCGGCTGAACAGCTAAACTTAATTGGCGAGAGGTGCTTTCGTTATTCTGAATTTCTCTAGTTTAACAAGTTTAATATAACAAAAGATGAGCAGTCTAGATACTGAGAACTACAGCTGTAAAAGGAACTGGCCCTCGTACAACGCACGTGTTCGAAACACAAAACGAATTTCAAATACTGACAGTTAAGATCTGCTGGCATCTGGGATAAAAAAGAAAAACGCATTACACCTGATCACTTCGCTTAAAATAAACGAGCACCGGCGTACGGAGAAGCAAAATACTTTTTCGATGGACGGCGATCCTTAAGACTATGCAAATCGAATTTTAACTAGAGAAGGACATAAAATGTGAGAACGGGATACGTACATTTATTACTTTTGATTGCAGAGATCGGTCGATTAGATAAGATAATTAAACTTCTGCAGATCCATTACGTACAACTGGCCAAGCCCAGGTCAATCCTCCCGTCTTTCAGCCTTTTAAACAAAACTGCCTATAGTAAACGCATAAACTCAAAAACGGCAGGCCAACTGTTCAATTTTAACTACCTGATTGATAATTATTAAACCTATATTATAATTGTATGTGTGTTCTTAATGCTTAATGTAGACGTTTCGTAAATGAATATATACAGTATTTCCGACAAATTAATCCTTTCCCATCAAAGTTAACCATTTTCAATTTCCAATTAACCCTGTTTTAGTTACAAATTAACGTTTTTAACTTGAAATTAACGCTTTTTAAATTCTATTTTTTTCAGTTTTTATTTTCAAATTAACCCTTTTTAATTTCAAATCATCCATGTTTTAATAGCATAACAGCTTTTTTAACGTCAAGTTAATCCTTTTTAATTTTCAATTAATTTTTTCAACTTCTAATTACCGCGTTTTAAATTCAGTTTTCTTTTCAAATTAACCCCTTTTAATTTCAAATCATCCTTGTTTTGATACCATAACAGTTTTTTGTTGTTTTTTTTAACCTCAAGTTAATCCTTTTTAATTTTCAAATAATTTTTTCAACTTCAAATTAACGCCTTTTAATTTCAAATCGTCCTTGCTTTAATATCATAACAGTTTTTTAACTTCAAGCCAATCCTTTTTAATTTCAAATTAACCGATTTTCATTTCAAATTAACTGTTTAATTATAATTACAACTTTTTAAATTTCAAATTATCCCATTTTAAGGTCAAATTAACACTGTCATTAAACCTTCAATAGGTAAATCTAGGATTTACAGTACAAATTACAGTTGAAATTTAAAGTATATTGAATTAAATATAAAAACAAATTATTCTTATTTTTTTAGCTAGTCGATTAAAAGGAGATTCCTTTATTTTATATTATATTAAGTTATTAAATTTTTTTACGAAGGTTCGCAACAGCAGAGATCATATCAACCCTCAGGGGGCGCCGGTGTTTTTGCAAAACAGCTCATTTGTAAGTTAAGAACGCCGGGCCGCTGGATTCGAACACGGGACCTTCACCTTACAATAATGAGCCGGATGCCATCGCCTAAATCCATTTCGGGTAAATGTTAATTTTAATTGCAATTAATTTTCGTGAGAAGTGATAAGTTACCTTGAAAAATTGAAAATAAAATTAGTTTGACATAAAAAGCCATGCGTGATGTCACAGTACATTTTATTAACAAAAAATTAGTTTATTATGCGCGTAGGTTTGTAAAAGTTGATGAACCTTAAAGAGGAGCTTCTCAATAGCGTAGCCACGAAGTTAGAACCGTACCGAAAATGTGTCGTTCCAACTTGGAAACCCAAAAGCAGGACATTTAGAGCTTCCTTGTAATTTAAAAGCAGGTGGGAAGCACGTCGAGGCTAACAACGGTTTAGGAAAGTTTCAGGAAGGCATTCACCAACCTGCAGCACAAACATGACAAGTGTATTCCCGTTTATGACATGACGGTCGTTCACCACCTAACCCACGCTATGCAATATTTTCACATGGTCATAATTCCATGTTTCATATGCGGTAAGAAAAAACGTACCATGTTTATGAAACGTACCAAAGATTTCGAATCATCGAAACGGGTCTAAGAGACAACCTGCTAGGAGAGAGCGAGTTACGTGAATTTTCTGTTTTATTGAGAGTTTAATTTTTTTTTCAACATCTCTACACAACGACACAATCTCAATATATTTCAATGTTTAACACAATGATGGCATATGGAAGAATCTCGAAAGCAAATGCACCGAGAGGGGCAACGAATCCAAGCAGCAGAAATAAAATTCTAACCAAAGGTCAAAGAGGAACCCTGAGGTAAAGAAGAAAAAGAGACCAAATCGACAGATTTCTTTATCATTATTAATTTGCATTGTTAATGCATTAAATATTCTAAAAAACTGGGCTCTTCTGAACTAAATTATGTTGTACTCTGCAGCAATTATTAAAGGCAATTACAAGGCCAATTACAGGTAATTTCTACAAGGCAAAAAAATTTTTTTTTTTACTCAAAATATTATGTTCTACATTCCTTCCTTAATATCTGTAGTATTATTATAATATATTATATGTATAATGACGACCTCGCTTGTATAACCAGTTTATATAATCGATTGAAAAAGAGTATTGAACAAAATCAATCAGGTTCATGACGGCCGTTCACTTATCGGGAATACAGCTAAACCGTTAATAATAATGTAAATCCTTTATTTTCTTGGAGCTCAAGTCACTCGTTAAATTGAAAAAAAGCTCCGTTTAAAATAGGTTTACCCTGTGTAAGTGGGTGTTATTACCTACTGAATAGTAGAATTCACCTCACTATATTGATAAAAAAATTACAGGGTCATATTATATTTATAAGAAAGGCAATTTGGAATGTATTTTTAAATCAACCCTTTCTTAATGTTCATTTAAATATGAGCTTCGCATATAATTAGCATAAGCCAATTGGGAACTAAATTAAATGTTACATAAATGAAGGCCATATGTCGTCGCATTCTGCTTAAAAATCAGTTGATTATTATAAACAAATAATACACGGATGTATGTGTGTTTGTGAGCACATGAAATGAACAATATACGACATATTAAACATAACAAATTCTGCCTAACTAAAATTTCGAATTAAACACAATAAATTGAGATACAAACTTCCATTTCATTTTGGGACAAAAATTGTAAAATATTAACCTGTTTACGTTTCAGTGGTCAATTGACCAAGTTATTTCTTTCAATTAATTCTTTTTATGTAAGGTCTAGATTGAGATAAAAAAGTGAGTATCACGAGCGGGATTCGAACCCACGAACCTCGGTTCAATGTGCCGCTGCTCTACCACTTGAGCTATCGTGAGCTGTCGTAAAATATTTTCATTCCGATTCAAGAAAGATATATAACACAATAATGTAATTATTTAGAAATCGTGAGATGCTGTCTGGTGCGATGAAGGTTTCAGAAAAAACATTTTGTTTATCTTGCCAACGTTTCGGTCTTTATTGAGATCATCATCAGGGCCTGGGATTTACAAATAATGTTTAAATTTAGCAAATACATTTTGGATTTGGAAAAGTGAATTTATACGAATCTCAGGCCTTATACAAAAATGTCTTTTCTATACCCACTTCCGTCCCCACCCCTTCAAAATCCAACGTACGTAAACATAAAAGAGCAAAATCCCACTGCCACTCTCAACATGATACGCAAGAATGGCACAAAATTACACAGAAGACAAACACTTTGAGTGAGTAGAAATGCTTTGGTTGAATATGTAAAAAAATATATTTTGCACAGCATATTTTCACTTTTCCACATCCAAAATGTTTTTGACAATGTTTGCAAATCCCAGGCCATGAAGATGATCTCAATAAAGACCGAAACGTCGGCAGGATAAAGAAAATGTTTTTCTGAAACCTTCATCATACCAAACCGCAACTCGCGATTTCTAAATAATTATCGATTAACAGTCACTAATCACCACACATAATAATATAATATTTTATCGTATATAAAAACAGATAACCCCTTCACACTGAACAAGATAATTTTATACATTTCCGTGGTATAAGATATATATGCATACGAGCAACAATCGCACAATGTTTACATACGTAATTGTTAAGATTTTATTGAAATTGCGTTTACTGTATTTCAATATTAATGGATAAGAACGAATTTATAGAAATTCCTACCAATATACAGGGTGAATTGCTACTCGTGCTACAAACTTCTCCAGTAGATTCTTCACCCTAAAATGAACAAAAAAGTTCATATTGTCCATGGTCCGATTCTCAACCATTTCAGAGTAATTTCGCTTTTTATAGATTTTGAAAGATATCACGTCCTGGGGGTCGGAAAATCGTGATATCTTTTAATCTAAACATTTCTCTGAAAATCTAATAGCACCGTTGAAATTCCCGTTAATTTTTCAATAAGAAGATGACGGTGGCAAAATGTTTGGGCTAATTTTTTGTGTTTTATTTCAGCCAGAACTACAAAAAGAGTGGAAAATAGTGTAAATCGGAAAGTGTATAAAGTAATCCAGAGTTTCTAATTTTAGTCTCAGAAGGCAGCAAATTTGAGGAAAACTACCTGATTTAATAACGCTTCCAACGCACTCGTCATTTTCTTATTTAGTGGTTGTGAGACCAAGATGTTGATGACAAAAAGAGAAAAAATGGTTGTTCAAGGATTGCTAATGTTTGAGAGTTCAACTTTTTAGATTGGAAAAAACATAGAAACTCACCAATAATTTTTAAAATTCATTTATTTTTATTCATTTTAGTTTTTGTTCAAATTGAAAACCGTTCTCCGAAATACACAAACGTGCCCGTTTTCTCATACTTCCAACTGTCACACCAAAACTGAGAAGACGTCTAAGTTTTTCAGCAGCGGTGAAGATCCTTGCTCTCAAATCGTCGACGTTTGTCACTTCAGTGCGATAGACTAGTTCCTTGAGATATCCCCAGACGAAGTAATCCATGGGGTTAAGATCAGGAGATCTTGGTGGCCATGGAACTGTCCCACCACGGCCGATCCATGTTTCGAATGTTCGATTCAAATACGCCTGAACTAATCTAGAGGAATGTGGAGGCGCACCATCGTGCTGAAAAATTATGTTTCGTCTCAATTGTAAAGGAAGGTCTTCCAGCAAGGTGGGCAGCATGTTTTGGATAAAATTTAAATAAATTGGGCCAGTTAATCTTGCCGGAAAATCTAAGTAGGGACCGATGAGGACATTTCCAATAACTCCCGCCCAAACATTGATTGAAAAACGTCTTTGGGAATGTTGCTGACGACTTGCATGTGGGTTTTGATGGGAGTATTGGTGCAGATTATGGGTGTTAAATACTCCGTCTCGGGTGAAATTTGATTCATCTGACCACAAAATTCGATGAAAGAAGTGATGTTCCTCAGTGTCAGATTGTACAAGCCAGCAACAAAATTCCTTCCTACGATAATTGTCACCAGTTTGCAATACTTGAATCTTTTGAACGTGGTAGGGATATAGTTTTTCCCTTTTCAAAATTTCACACACCTTGAACTGGGAGATCCTTCTTAAGCATTACATACTAAATGGGCATTAAATTAAATTAAAAAATTTCAATGGAATTATGATTTTGAGAGAAAAACAAAGTGAAAAAACTTTTTGTGGTTTTTACAGTTTTTCTCTTTTTGTCATCAACATCTTGGTCTCACAACCACTAAATAAGAAAATGACGAGTGCGTTGGAAGCGTTATTAAATCAGGTAGTTTTCCTCAAATTTGCTGCCTTCTGAGACTAAAATTAGAAACTCTGGATTACTTTATGCACTTTCCGATTTACACAATTTTCCACTCTTTTTGTAGTTCTGGCTGAAATAAAACACAAAAAATTAGCCCAAACATTTTGCCACCGTCATCTTCTTATTGAAAAATTAACGGGAATTTCAACGGTGCTATTAGATTTTCAGAGAAATGTTTAGATTAAAAGATATCACGATTTTCCGACCCCAGGACGTGATATCTTTCAAAATCGATAAAAAGCGAAATTACTCTGAAATGGTTGAGAATCGGACCATGGACAATATGAACTTTTTTGTTCATTTTAGGGTGAAGAATCTACTGGAGAAGTTTGTAGCACGAGTAGCAATTCACCCTGTATAAAAGCTATTTTGGTTATCCGTAGAAAATCTAATGTTGACAATATCATGGTCACTGTTCAATACTGATTTGTTCGCATTTTATTTTTAAAATTATAAACGGTAGGGTCGTTCCTTTTCAAAATCTTTCATGTTGTTTTAGTATTATGGCAAGCACCATTTCCTTCACCATTACACCGAAGGCAACGTTTAATGAATTGTATGTACGAAAAAGGATTGCTAGTTAGGAAGTAATGTGTCTCTGTCTTCATCATCACATCGTACAGATACAATGACTTGTAAATTTTCCCTCTCGTGGTCGTTGAAGAGAAAAAGAAAATTAAAAAGACAAGCTACAACTAGTTAGCCGTCATTTCGAGATACCTCGGTTGGGAGGGTATTAAGCACACTTAATTGACTTAATTAGCAACACTTTAATTTTCATTCAATTCATTAATCGAATCGGAAAGTACATCGTAATGGATGAGCTTAAACTGACTTAAGGGATGAGAGAAAATTCAGTTCAACATTGTGCAGTCATCGTTCAAGATTAGAACATAGATTATTTATTTTGTAAAATTGTTTTAAGTAATTCGCTGTTTTTTTTTCGTTTTTTTTTATTCATCAATTTTATCACACAACAATAAAAATCATGTCACAGAAGCAATATTCGACGGGAGAAAAAAAATGAATCTTTTTTACGAAGTTCGCAACAGCACTGGTCATATAAATTCCTCAGGGTGCCGGTGTTTTCGAAAAAAAGCCCAAATTTTAGGAAGTATGACGGGTTCGAATACAGTACAGTATGCTCCCGTATACTCGGTCGTCCTAAAAAGGACAATTAGGATCTTTCACGTCCGCACCTAGCCTATTCGGCCTTATCGGACTTCCTGATTCTCAAGATGGGAGCTGACGCACCTCCACATACGACAGAATGGTGTTACTGCCGCAGCATTGGTTAAGAGGTAGCTCAACCCCGAAGGGCCAGGACAACCTCGCTACCCGCTTGCCCATTCCGAATAGTCGGGTATGCCACCTAAGCTGAACTACATTAGTTCGGTCACCCGCGCACTCCCTAGATAGAGGAGGTCTTCTACTACCGGATCCGCTCCAGCCGCGGTTTCGTTTAAAGTGGAATTATTGCTAACCATTCCCTAGAGGAGTACCGTCAACTGTAAAAGCCTCCAATCGAGACCAGCCTACACCTACGTACAAACCATGCTCGAGTAGGAAAACCGGACTCACTATCCGTCCCCATCCGCCGCTACTCACGCATTCGAAGGACTTTCCAGCATTCATAGCGTCCTTAACGCTTATACGCTGCCGTCCCCGATCCGCCGTATCCCGTGAAGCTGGGTGTAAAACGGCGGTCATACGCAAGTTTCGTGCGAAGATCACAGGTAGAAGGCAGATTCTTTTCTAAGTTCCCGCCAGGGGCACCACCACAACGAATCCATTCCCAGTGCAACAGGAGCTGAATTTTGGAACATTTCTGTCACCCCGTAATACAGATGGTATGCATCCTCCTCCGACTATGCAGACAGGATCTGGTACCATAACCCCCGTGTGCCTCTGATAAGTCACTCCCCGCCCATGCCGACCCGAGGCCGACAGGAGTATAGCTTGTGCTTTAGAGAGGTTTAGAGACGCCCTCTGGGCTACACCATTATATTGCGCCCGGGTTCGAATGTAGGGCCCTGCCTCTCTACCTTACAGTGATGAGAGCCCTGTCAACGCCTAAACCGTGTTATATTACAAAACAGTTATAAATCACTATAATGGTTATGGGTTAGGGAAGAGTCAAGAAGGATTTCCCTCTCTCTCACACTCCGATACTATTCCAGGTTATGTGGTCAGGGTTTTAGTAAAGAGCAAAAAACCAGCCAAACATGGACCTACAATCGACTTTTAAATGTTTGTCGGAGTTAGATAGTAAAACACGTTTTACCATCTTTAGTAGACGGGGTTTGTTTGTGTTATTTTTCTTGGGCGAGTCCCTTTTTATTAAGAAAACAACACGCATATCCCGTGCCGAAGATGGCGAGATGGCGAACAGTGTCGTCTGAGACCAAAACCACAGAGGAAAGACAGAATAGGTCTATTGTTTTCTAGGGGGATTTTTAAGTCTCCGTTCACACAAAGATTGCCAATCCTGACCAAATTTCAGGTACATCTCCCCGCAGTCACCATGGAGAAATTTCGCTATTCCCAGAAATTGATATAACAGAACAAAATATGGGAATTGCCCCACGAGTTTCTTTAATGTTTAACATATAAATTCAGTCTTTTTTTAAATGATTTATTTATACAATAGGCAGATCAAGATGATCGGTAAGGATCAAATGACGGGTTCATCACCCGGCAGGTCGACAGAGAAAATCTCACGAAATAAATGGGGTGTCGAACTCATTTCTGTTTTCTAACAAGCGGATTGATCATTGTTGTCTTTGACGAGCGTTTAAGATAAGCCGAGCTTCTATAAATTCTTTACATTGAACCGGTTAATCTCTCTACGCCAATTCGAGAACAGTTTGCTAAGCCGGAACTTTTCGCCATTAGTCAAAATAACTTTCAAGAAGTGGCGTCCTCGACATTCTCTCCACTGAGCCTTTATTCATGCAAATAATCCTTTTGTGTCAAAAACGGAAAAGAAAAGCTTTCCTCGTAATGCAATTGTCCCTGTGTTACATATAAAAAAGGCCGTTGCACTAATTAATTCTCGCCACGAAGATAATGTCGTAATTGCATCATTCCCTATCTCTAATTACGAAGAGTATGGGCGGGAGAAAAAAAGATCTCAATCAAAAAATATCTGCGGAGACAGAACGCGTGTGTTTAATATTCTTGAAACGGAAATCATTTAAGGGCGATTTGAGGTCAGATGTTTTTCCGGGGGAGGATGAGACTACCCGGTCGTTTTTGTAGTCGTTATCGTTATCAACGCCATTACTTGTTTTCAACTATTTATCTTAAATTAATTAAAAAAATAAATCTGGGAGTCTCAACAATCAGTTGCTAAATATTTTTTATTTGACAGGATCAGTAAAGATAGGTTTTAAAAAAGAAAAAACTTGTTAGCAGATTTATATTTATCAAACGTCAATTAATAGGGGTTTTCATGATCTTTGTGTTGGTCCTGTTAGATCGAGAAAAATAATGACGTAGACTGCTCGTTTTAACGGACCAGAGCCAATGTTGGGTGACAGGTAGAAAATGTAGTCACTTTGCTATCCATTAGGGCGTAGGTAACCAACATGGCAGAATTTAACAGCTGTTTTTTGTTTGCATGTATTTATATTCTTAAATATGCATGAATTAAATCAGACCAAACATTTCTTTTGTTAATTTCTGACCTGTCCTTATACTCTCATTCATAATAGATACATCCCATATCCTATAAAGTTGAAGGCTCCTAGACGTTTGGATAAAGGTTAGGTATGTCAACACCTTACTGTTATAACTTTAATTTTGGTTCTACCAATCGCCACGCGCAACATAGCAGAAAATTAACGTTTAACATGCTAAGAAAAGAAGCGTTCACGATCTTACTGGACATTCCTGTATTCGACTTAACACGAGTTAACATCTTACAAACATCGTGAATACCTCTACTGTCACCTTTTTCTATATCTTTCAACATTATAGAAAAGCGGATTTTTTTAACCACTAAACCATCCTCTTTCG
This sequence comes from Cimex hemipterus, assembly GCA_039619505.1. Classification (NCBI taxonomy): domain Eukaryota; kingdom Metazoa; phylum Arthropoda; class Insecta; order Hemiptera; family Cimicidae; genus Cimex; species Cimex hemipterus. The sequence goes on from CM077100.1 coordinate 4,845,663, forward strand.
GATATACCATTGTCTGACACTTTGCTCTTAAGACCGTTCACTCATCGCTCGTACATAAACCGTGGTTTTATGAAGTGGTTAAACTGAATTCTGAGCTGCCCTCTGAACGACCCAAAAGGAATAAAATCGAAGGTTCCCATTATAAAACCGCCCTTTAAAGCCCATTATTAAGTGATTAAAACCGAATTTATTGTTTTTTGCCTATTGCCATTGTTTTTACTAATTTTTTCTTTCTTATATAAACACAAAGGAGTTACGCTTTTATTTTCGACCGATTTCGGAATATCAAAAATCACGTTAATAATATGTAATCAATCTTTCGAACAATTTCACTTCTTTGACTCCTTAAATGCCTAATTTATTTCACTACCGAGTAAAGTATTATGGCCTGAAATTATACGTTCTGCCCAGACTTGTAGACTTATTTTCAAGAGTGAAGAAACACGGCAAACATTATACAAATTTACCGTCTGGTTATTTTTGTAAATATTAACTAGTCTCCTCTCGTGTTACATTAATATTAAACAATGCATAGTATAAGTGAATTTTTTGTTACGAAGGTACGCAACAGCAGAGGTCGTATAAACCGTCGGAGGGTGGGGGGGTTGCCGGTGTTTTTGAGAAAACAAAAACATTTTGTATATCGGACAAGTGAGATAATTCCTAAAACATTGTTACTTTACAACAATAAACACAATTGAACAATTCTGCTTAACTTAGAAACTTTTCTTGTACGATTCTTTTGCCTCGATTTTGGACATCTAGAAGATTAAAACAAAATATACCAAAATGTTGTGTTTTTTTACGAGAGTCCGAAACAGAATGAGGTCATAATATCAACCCTCGGGGTGTCGGTGAACTTTTGAAACAAAACGCCCATTTGTAAATACATCGGGTTCGAACACAGGGCCCCTGGATTCGAACCCTGGACTTTTACCTTACAGTTATGACCATCCCGTCAACGCCTAAACCTCTCCGGCCACCTATGCCCCTATCTTGTTATTCCTTATTATGTAATATAAAACGGTAATATTTTCTCAGATAGAATTTTAGTAAATAAAGCAACAATTGAGTAATTTTGCACAACGTTTCCTGTATTTTCAAAGTGATTGTTATATTTAACGTATTTCACTTAACGTTTACGCAATAACGGACTTTGCCGCAAATGCTAAGTTTCCTGGGAGTTTGCAGTTGCTCAGGTTATATTCCGATTTTGCAAATAAAGACACCGTTGACGGATGGACTTCCCTCGGTTATTGACAGTTTGGCAAATGCTGAGGACATGACAAGTTGTCGAAGCTCTTACAGAGTAAACATTAATTAACGGGCGATTCGGGTCAAGTTCAGTTTAAATGAAATAGAAAACGACAAGAAACAATACTCTCCAGAAAAGAGCTTTTCGCTTAGTTTAGCAATTTCAGGAAAAATAAAACATTACAGGGCGGTTAGGTAACTATATATATAATCAACATAACGTATACTTGTGTCTTAGAATATTAGCTTTTAAATTGTATTTTGGCGGTTCAGCCAAAGGGTTTGTTTTACATAAATGCGGTTTTATTGAATGAAAGATTTCTAAGGTGTTGTATTTTTAGCCAACTGTCATTCCTGCTTAGGTAAATAAACCTTCTAAATACGTATTTTCATTCTAGAGCACCAAATATACGTACGTTCTTAGGAGTCGAGGATTCAAGAAAACTTGTATGAATTAGAAAGTAATTAATAAACAATTTTATTACATTCCTACACATATAATAAATATTTTTGTTTTAATTGAACAATATCGTTAACAAAAACTTTGTTGATTTTACCTTCACCCGTTAACAAGCACGCTATTTCTAAAACAAATAACGTAAGATTTCAGATAGCGTTCCGTTAAATCTTTGCACCCGCGCTACAATCAATTATGCAACGTTATGCAAAATTCACTAATCTCGTGGACCTCTTGGCCAATTAATATGTTACAAATAATTAACGTTTTTAGTTGAGATAAAAAAGTCGATGGAACGAGCGGGATTCGAAGACACGATCTTCGGCTAGATGCGCCGCTGCTCTACCACCTGAGCTATCGTGACCTCGATCCACTCGGACATCAACTCCCCATCTCAACCTCACCTTACGAATTTTTTTTTAAATATGGCAAAAGGAGGATGGGGAGTTGATGTCCGAGTGGATCGAGGTCACGATAGCTCAGGTGGTAGAGCAGCGGCGTATCTAGCTGAAGGTCGTGGGTTCGAATCCCTCTCGTGCCATTAGCTTTTTTCATCTCAACTAAAAACCGTAATTAATAATAATAATAATAATAATAATAACGTAAAACCGAAACCATTACGCTACACTTTTTGTAGCCGAAACTCGGGATACATATTTACATGACGGTCCAGTTGGATCAATGGCGATTGTGTAAACTGATAAAGAGTTAGTGCGATGTCGGTGTCCAGCGAACGGGCGATTTGGCATCCTTATCTGCATTGACTCTTAGCATAACACATAGTCATCAATTCAACTACCTTTTATAAATCTGCTATCGAAAAAGGGCGGTATGTCTGGTTATGAGAATGGCAAAACGGAAAATCTTTTTTCTTTCCGGCCTGTTTTTCTTGTCCCGTCGGGGTTGACGAAATAAAAGAAAAACATGCTGTTACTATGTTATTTCATTCAGCATAGCAAAATGTAAAATTAAATACGAGCACTGCGTTGTAAACTTCCTTCTTTCAAAACTAATAGGCCTAACTAATCGAGGAAGTCCGTTAAGTATATAATTTAATAAACATCTTAAGGACAGCAGTCGTAGTTTCTAATTGATAGCTCGGCCCTGCGTGCCGGTTGAATGTTACAGTCTATCAAAAACTTTAAATTAACAAGAATTTATCACACACGCCAGTATCACTTAACAAGAAAGGTTCAGAGGTCGAATTACACGGGCGTTCGCTTTTGTCACGATTTTAGCCCTGATTAAACAAGATTTTCAGAAAAAGATTTGGCCTCTCGTTTGACAAGGAGAAAATGCGTCATGATATGGCTATATCTTCTTCAGGGCGCTGGACTCTGTTATCCTAGCATAGTTAAGTTAGCCTCGTACAGTGAAAAAAGAAAAGAAAAAAGAGGCCGGCTGATAAATGATGCGTTCCTACGATAGAAAACCATGCTTGAAGAGCTTTAAAGCTACAACTTGGTACGCCGCCAGCTACCAAGGGGGGAATCCTGTATGAGGGTAATTTTATTTGCGCCTCGCCCGTGACCTGAGCATTCGTTCGAACCAAGTTTCATTTGTTACAATTACACAGTAATTATTACTAGAATTACAACGAAACTGTCGTATTAAACGATAGAAAATTGAAATATTGTTATGTGTGTGGTGATTAGTGACCGTTTAGTCGATGATTATTCGGAGATCGTGAGATGCGGTCTGGTATGACGTAAGTTGTAGAAAAATATTTTCTTTATCGTGCCAACGTTTCGATCTTTATTGAGATCATCTTCAGGGCTGAAAGGGTTTGTTTTCTAGGTAGATTTGGCATTATTGGTCATTATTAGAGGGCACTTTCATTACGACACCCAATAATGACACATCTACAAAAAAAAATACACTTCAAGCCCTGAAGATCTCAATAATAAAGATAGAAACGTTGGCACGATAAAGAAAATATTTTTCTAAAACCTACGTCACGCCAGACCGCATCTCACGACTTCCAAATAATTATTGTTAAAGCATATTCGTTTGTAGAATATTAAGACAGTTAGGATGGTTCGCCGACATGGACTTTCCCTGGGTATAAAATTTTGTTGAAAATCTCTTCAGGTTTATTGGCCAGGGAAATTGAGTGAGGAGTGGTCTCTCGAGCGTGATATTTATTTGCATGATGTTCAAGCGAACACTATATCCCAACCCAAACACCGATAACCAGACTAGCCGAGACTCATATCCTAGCGCCATTATATATTGCACACCGTGTACTAGAATAACCGGGCCATCTTCAATATCTCAAAATAGGAAATAAACACATTTGCATTTATCGGTTTTTGAAGGATATGTCGGATAATGATCTTGATAACTGTTGAAAAACCACCTTAATTTAAAAGTTTCCTTTGTTTACTATGATGAGCTGAAGTATGCGTACATCAATGGGGATGGATTTTTCAACAATGTTTTTTTTAACTTATGTTGATAAACAATGGATTTTCTACCCCGATTGCGATTATAATCACAATAATGCGATAAACACGGTTTCAATTCGTATTTGCCAAACTAGGCGTTTTACGTTCGAATCGATAATTTTAATCGATAATAACTCGTAAAAGGTACTGGTGAAGTGATTCGACCCATTAATCGTGAAACCCAAAGTTGGATGTTAAACCCTCCTGTCATATAATAACATGTGCTCATTATTTATTATAATTAAGTTATTGTCTCCGTGAAAATTGATGTTTATTAATTTTATCGCATCGATCGCTAGTTCAAAAGGCATTGGCCATTTGTAGAAGGGTCATAGTCCATTATTTCCTTCTACCTCTGAGGGAAACCAATTAATACAGAACTTTTACCGTTTCACCGTTGACGATATGAAAAAGCGGAGCACAATTCAATAGACATCAGATACGGACCTACCTCCTTCGGGATAACGCCCGTCCCACAATCTGCATTGTGACAAGAGCTAGTTTACACCTTTAGAAATTGCCATCTTTCTCCAATTTGTTGTGCCAAATTTTAAGACGGTTCTCAGTTTTCAGGTATCCAAATTATGCGAAATGATTTAGATAAAATATTTTTTATATTCAATCAAAATATTTCTACTCGCTCGAAGTGTTCTTTTTCCGTGTAATTGTGCCATTCTTAATGTGTCGTGTTGAGAGTGGCCAGTGAGTAGAAATATTTTGATTGAATAGAAAAAATATTTTTTTTGGCGTAAAATAAACTTTTTTCCACGTCCTACAAGTATTTGTTAAAATTTAAACAATGTTTGTAAATCCGAGCCCTGAAGATGATCTCAATAAAGATCGAAACGTTGGCACGATAAAGAAAATATTTTTCTAAAACGTACGTCACGCCAGACCGCATCTCACGATCTCCGAATAATCATCACACATTATGTTAAATGTTTGTTATAATGAATAAAAATGCCGCTAGGACGCGCAGTGTATGATCGAACACACACCCTCAATCTCTCACTCTCTCTCTCTCTCTCTCTCTCTCTCTCTCTCTCTCTCTCAAAAAAAAAAAAAAAAAAAAAAAAAAAAAAAAAAAAAAAAAAAAAAAACTCAGACCTGTAATTTATATATTGCACTTTAGAAGCATGTCCAACTTCCTTGGTGTTATTACAATCGTTTGCCAATCTGTTGGCCATGTCGAATACAAATCGTTCAATAACACCACCACTCCATCTGACTATATTATAAGGATAAGAAACGCTTAAAACCAATGGTCGCGAGAGCATCTCTTCATGTACTTCTTGTTCTTGTTAGGTCTGTAAGGCGTATGCGTATATATAGTGGCGTATGTGGGTGCAATAAGGGGATTTCGAATTGTTTGGGGAGATTTTCGGACAATACGATTTTTTCAACTACTCACCTTGGACATTTGTAACCCCCTGGCTGACACTGAAACATACTAGAGCATTAGACATCGTAGACGTTGTAACATTCATTGTTCCATTGTATATTTTCGTTTTGGCCAAGGAAAGCTATGAAAACCTAAAACCTATTCGAATCGTTTTCTTTGTCTTATCAATACATATTTAAAAAACTTAACACAATAAATTTCAAATAACCATGGGACTTATGAGTCCTTATAATTTATTTCTTATAACAGCTGTATAACCTAACCTAATTCATTAGTACACACATGCTACATGGCAGTTAAAGTCATTGTCATATTAACAAATTTAATTTGTTGGTGTTTTTTTGGGAATGGAGTAGGAATTTTGTTCTCCCTAAATCGTTTGAGCTTTTATAAAAGATGGCAATTTTATTGTAAAACTAAAAATGATTCCGAAGGTAAATTTTTACATAGTATCTGCTCATGTTTTTAGAATTTGAATATTTTTTTTTCAAGTAGGATGCCCAGTTTTTTACAAATTTTTAGCCCAAAACTAGAAACTCAAAAATTCATCGATTCGTTCTGGAGATATTCCATAATTTTAATTTATCCTGTAACTGGTTGTTGTTTAAAATAGGATTTTTAAGAAAGCAATACATATAAAATTTTCAAATTTCTTCATTTCTTAAAATACTCTCCGGAAGAATTGATGAATTTTTGAGTCAATCAAAAAGGAGCAGGCAAGGTTCTTTCAAAACGTATGTAAAAAAAAACATTGATCATTGGAAAGCATTGATCACTAGGTAGGCGTAACGCTCCAACTTAAGAAATTCTAAAAAGACGAGGAACTTGTACATGAAAAATTACTTACTGAACCGTATTAGTTTTTCAAAAAAAAAATAGGCAGGGTGAAAACAAAAGGTTTTTTATAAAAACTCACAAGTTATACATTGAAAAAACCTCCCCAAAAACGACTAATAAGTATATTGATTAGACCTGGTTCGCTAAAGAAGCTAATTTCAATAAACCGTCTTGGCTGTTAAAACGATTTTTTTAATTTGGATCACTGGCCGGAAATTTATTTTTCCTTTACCAAAATAGAAGCTACATTACGAAAACGTTATACCTCAACGTTACAAAAAGAAAACATTACCATGACCCCAATTATCTTAAATTGCAATACGTTAAAAAAAATTATAGTGTGTGCAATGCTGAGTTGTCTTTCTGAACACTTACACTAGAATGTATGTGACATCAAGCCTGTATCTTATCGCCACAACCAAAGCCCCAACCTTCCCATATATCTTTGATACTGAAAAGATTTTCTCAAAAATCTTCGTGTGTGTCTATCCCAACGTCACTCCTCTTTCTTATCTGTTAGCCGGGAAAATCCATCAATCACCGCCAACTTTTATAATGGTGCGATATGGCGTTCCGTCTGAATCGTCTAATTCGTTTCATTGGAATTTCTATTACGAAGATAACTTGATACGGAAATAAATTTAATGGTGGGAGGGGGGGGGTTAATTTTGATAATTAGCCTATAGTCCTGATATATGATAGGGAATGATTAATGTGTTCAAATTCCCTTCTTCAAAACACCATCGTATCGATAGACAAAATGCAAATATACAAGAAGTACTTAACCGCTTAATTTACAGTTTGAGACCCGTCTTAACGGAGAGAATAATAAAAAGAAAATAAGTAGCCGCTGAGGAAAATTCACCATTTAACTAAGTTCGATTATTTGTCCCACCCGTGAAAAATCCATTTACATCAAGGGTTAAACGTAGATGACACTGTAAATAACCGTCACTTATCTAATAGTGTGTCAATCGTTTGGTGATGCAATGTCAGTTGACGACCGTTAGCTAAACGACCAAAACGTTGGTCATTGGGACAAACCATCTCAAACTGAAATTCCAACGGAGTCGACTTTTTTAAGGTTTACATCTGCAAAGTCTGAATATGATTTATAGGTAGACATGGCCACGATCAATGAAGACGACGAGAAAGGAGAAGATGGTGTTATTTTTCATCAATACGATTTCCTCCTATTGTAAACAAAGTTTGGCCCAATGGATTTTTGTCTGAGACATATAAAACGTAACATCCAATCGATTTTCGTTTTCCGATTGACCAACATTCTTTTCAATTAATTAATCTTTAGGTAAGGTAATGGCTGAGATAAAAAGTCGGTGTCACGGGCGGGATTCGAACCCACGACTTTCCGTTATTCCAACCACTGACTTATGACTTCGATCCACTCGGACACCACGTCAACTTACAAACTTTCGAATTTTCCCTTGTTTTTGCCATTTTTCAATTCAAATTCAAAACGTTGTAGGTTGAGGTGATGTCCTAGTGGATCTAAGTTACGATAGCTAAAGCGGTAGAGCAGCGGCGTATTTAGCCGAGGGTAGTGGGTTCGAAACCCGCTTGAGACACTGATGTTTTAATCTCAACCAAAACCTTAATTAATTGAAAATAATATAATATTAAATTTTTTTAACGCTTTATAGAAAGAAATGAATTGAATGAAAGAAAATTGAAAATGGCAAAAAGGAGAGAAAATTGGAAAGGTGGGGTTGAGATGGGAAGTTGGTTTCCAAGTGGATTGAAGTCACGATAGCTCAAGCGGCTAGAGCAGCGGCGTAATTTAGCCGAGGGTCGTGAGTTCGAATCCCGCTCGTGACAATGGCTTTTTTCTCAGCTTAACGTTAACTTAAAGATTAACTAAGGTTTAATATTTCTTTAAATTATAACAATACAAAAATACTCAAATTAATAGAATTCATGGGTCAAAATTTGTGTATTTAAATTGTGAAAAAAATGTTTAAATTTCTTGATTTTTTCATCAAAACTACATTCTTGTTTGGGGGTAAAAAAGTTTAAATATAGTGGACTAAGAACGCAGGAATCTCATCGCTTGGGGCTTCTGCATAAAAAGTAACGTACAGACATTATCTTAAAATTCAGTAACTTTCCGAAATAAGTAACAGTTCGAAGGTACAAACTGTTTACTTCCGTTAAACTTCCAACGATACGATTTGACCGGCTCAGGGCACGTTGTCCATAAATTTTCGACTTCCGCCATGTATAACTCGTCCATTTTGCGGTCTGACAGTCTTGGAGGAAAGGCATGTTCAATTTTATCCCACTTATCGCATCAACGTCTGTAAATGATTCAATTATCATCAATAATCAAGATTTTTACAGACCGGCGGATAGTCTTCTTCAAATTTGGAACGACGGACATTTATTTCGATATATTTGACTAACTACGTAATTTATTTGTTTTTTAAAATCTAATTACTACTTATATTTTATAAGCCCCTAAGAAAGACGACTGCTACTTCCCTTTGAAAATCAATTTAAAACATTCATCTTTTTGTTAGCGTTTGTATTTGAGGTTTCATTATAGAAACAGAGAACCTTAAATCATGAAAACATTTTGGCTAATAAAATACTAATTGTGCTTGATTATTACTATTTAGAAGTGAAAATGTTTAATTGTGAAAAAGTGTTTTGTGTCTTATAATAATTTGATGATGACAACATAAAAAAAGTATGTCGATTGCAAAATTCAGCGTTATACTCGTATGAGCAATAAGTAAATAACTACTATAACCTGTACATACTGAATAGTTTTTTGAAAGCTGCGCCAGCATGAAAGTGGGCGCCACCTATCGACAATTTTTCCCGGGTTCATGGAAACCCCAGCAAAAAAGAAAAGGGATTTCTTTTTTCTTTTGGGGGTCGACCACGTGATCTCAAGCAGTGCCTTTTTGTCTCTCTTAAACTTAAAAATTAATAATTCGCCTCTCAGCTGAGTGAAAATTGTGAGTAGTCTTATTTTATTTTTTATTGTCTGTGATAACGCGTGTGTTTTCTGTTATTTTTCAAATTAGGTTTACTTTTTCATTTAAATTTGGCGTTTTGATGACAACCTTTTAGCTTCAAATATTACATAAAATTTAGGATGTTTTTACTGTTACAGAGAGCAGCGCATTTTAAAATGTCTATTGGCTATCCTCGAACGTCGTAAGCCCCTGGTAAAACAGTTCTGTCGAATTCTCAGGATAATTAAAGGTATATTACCTTAAGACAATGAGGTATTTATCCCCCTTCGTACTGTACACCTGCATTGTCCATCCATGCAAAAAATGAAAAAATATTATATGAATTCAATTTCACTTTCAGATTTGATCAATGTTATTACTTTAATGAACCTCATTAGACTACAATAAATGGCTGGAAAACTGTAAAAATAATACACAAGGGACAATTAACCCCGTTAATTCGTGTTAGATCAAGAGAAATGATGACGTAACTTCTAACAAATAGCTAGTTAACATTCTTCGTTCTAACAGGTCAGAGCCAATGTTTGGTGTTAGGCCGAAAACGTAGTCACTTTGCTAGCCGTTAGGGGGTAAGTAACCAACATGGCAGCCATGAATTTAACAGCTGCTTTTTTTTTTGTTTGTTTACGCTTATTTTTATTCCTAAATAGCCACTAATTAAATCAGGCCGATACATTTCTTTTGTTAATTTATGACCTGTCCTTATACTCTCATTAATAATAACATCCCCTTATCCTATTAAAGTTGTTGGCTGTTGGAAGTAGGATATAGGTTAGGTATGTCGGCATTGAAGCGTGTCATTTGTATTACTTTTCGAGTGCATAGAGAGCATTTTGAATGAAGGAGTTGATTAATTTCCCGTTTTTATTAACTTTATCCATCTTGATCTATTTTTGGTTGCTTCTATCTATTTCTCTATTCAGGTAAACACTAGTCTTACAAACCTCGTGAATACCCCTATAATATTACAGATAATTAAACCAGCTAAAATTTAAAAAATACTGTAAGTTTATTTAATATCAATTTTGTTTGAATCATTTTGAGTATGTACTATCAAAGATTAGGTGTAATGTGACATAATTGTAATCGGTCGTTATATGTTGTTAAGTTGACACAATTCCATTTGTTTATTTTTAATTTATTGAATTTAATTATTAATTTGTTTTATTTTTATATTTTAATGTTGTTTTTGATTTTTATAATTTATTTATGTTTAATTTGTTGACAAAATTTCATATAATATTTTCCTTGTTTTCTTTATTAATTCTTTCGGCTTCGGAGGCCATAATCTTCCTTCTAGAATTATGTTTCTTTGCAGTTTAAACCTGTCAACTTCATAGTGTGTACAGCCGTAGATAATGTGTTCAAAGGTTTGAGGTTATTTACATCGCATGTACAAGTGTCATCTTCTAGAAGGTCAAAGCGCTTCAAATATGCACGTTGTTTTCCGTGCCCCTTTAAGAATTGGGTCATTTTCCAAGTGAGGTGGAAATCCAAATTGAGGCTCGAACGTCTGTTCCGAAATATTTCTCTGTGCATTCTCCATCGTTTTTATTGGACCTCATTTAGATGTCGTAGGTATACCACCAAATTTCGACACCTTGTCGTAACATGGAGGGGGGGATTTGATGTCTATTGCTATTGTTGTCAGCTTCCTCGTTCCCTCTTGTCCGGAGTGAGTCGTTATCTTTAGCCCTTTTATGCCATCATACGTCTAGCTTCCTTTCTCCCTTTTTATCTATAAGGTAAAAAAGGGGTCTATGATTTTGTATATATAGCTCGATAGCTTATTCTACCTCTACGTATCACGTCCATCGGTTTTGTACGAACGTTCAATTTTCTTAGGCCAGGACGCTTTATCCGCATGAGCCAGAAGTGGCCACTCCTCAGGCCTCAGTGGAAGTCTTGGGTTTCATGCGTTTGTTTAAACATTTCTACAGTTAAAAGTTTTTTATTAATTGGAGGATCCCAGTAACAACACATGCTGCACCATAAGAAATCGGCAGATAACTCTTCACTATCTGAGCAATAGTTTCCTTTAAATGCTTATAAGAGGACTTACAAATGGGCTTGATATTTAACGCTTCATCCCAAATTGACGGCATACGCGGGAGAAATGCACATTTGTATGCAGTTTCAAGAGCATAGCTTCCCAACCACCAGTGAGCCTTGGCTGCCCTGGAAAGGATATTAATGAACTATAACGATCGTATACATATTAACTCAGTGTGATCGTTCCATGGAGGTTTCCTATCAATGTTAACGCATGTCAGATTCAAGATAATTACACGCCCAAAAAAAAGAAATTTTGAAGAGGAACAAACTTCTACCCATTTAGCCATAGAATTCGTAGAAACCGCTAAGTAGAGGCATCCAAGATTATCAAGATAACCCGGGAAAAAGGATTGCAACGAAAAAATGTCATTTTTTCTCCTTACAAATATAATAAAATCAATGGAATTAAGGAACGAGGAAGACGACACTGTAAACACTATAACACTTTAAAGAACGAGACAATCAGTTCTACCAACTATGGGTTGAACGCATGAACGAGGCTCCAGTGAACCCGGTTTAAACCCTAAGTGGTGGCGTTTGGAGTACTTATATTACGAAATGATGTTCGCTTAAATCGTTTTACACCCTTAATTTGGTTTATTAAAAACTTCGCGTTTAACTAGTTTTATCCTACGCTAAACGGCCGTACAAAATTGAACCAGGTTCAGGTAAAATTTTACAAAAATGGTAACTGTTAAGTTATAATATAAGTACGCAGTGGTAAACTTATGATGAAACAGCCCTCACCAAGATTGGCAAAACACACTGCTGCAATTGGAGAGGACACAAACTCAATAGGAGTGGTGGGACTACTAACCGGTAGCTGGTATCTGAGAAAGCATCTACACAACATGGGTATATACAACGATAAACCCATTTGCAGATTATGTAATGAGGAGGAGGAAACAGCCACCGCCAACGCTATGCGACGCTACCCGATGCCTTGTCGCGTTTTGGTAGGGTGTGCACATCTATGCGACGTCAAGCGCACGCCACGCAGAGTCACTGTTCGTACTACAATATTTCGAGCAAAACCATGTAATAAATTGTTTATTGAATTTTATAAGTACAGCCATGTAATAAATTGTTAGTTAAATTTAATTGTTTAAATAAAGATATTCCCGTGTTTTGATAAATTTTCTGTCTAACCATCATAATTACATAATTTTTATAACAATTTATGAATTTTTGATCTCGTTTATATTGGTTTATAATAACATACGGAGTTCATAATTAATATAACGAATGAATTACATATACTTATTTTGAAATAAACTAGAAAAAATATGAGTACCCTGTTCTGACGCTACTCAACGAAAATGTTGTAACTGTATGAGCAAAACCATATAACAAATTGTTACTTAAATTTTATGAGCAAAACCGTATAATAAATTTTCTACTAAACCATTAAATTATTTTGTTGTTATTAAAAACTAATGAAATTTTGATCTCGCTTAATTTGGTTTGTATTAAAATAAGTTGCAATTAATATAACGACAATAGTACATGTCGTTCGAATAAAAATGTGTCCGGTTCTTTTGTCTTCGCCTGTACTCGATGCTACCCGACGAAAATCTGGGCAGTGGGGATCACGTAGCTTAGCGTGGCATCGGGCAGATGTGGACGGGTGTAATACAACCCTCTGGAAAATTGTCCTTTGGATATGCGTCAGGTAGAGTTGCATGGCCTAGCATCTGGTAAGTGTGGTCCCCGCCTGGTTGGAAAAATAACAAACCTCCAACTCGGTTCACCACTCACCAGAAATCAAGAAGAACAAATCTGAATCATTCAAAGTTACTTGCTGTACACATTCAATTAATATATTTAAAACAAAGTTAACAAAGAAATTAAAGGAAATTATAGACATTTAACTTATATTTGTTTATAATGCCCAGGAGTTGGGCGCAAACTCCACTTAATTAAAATAAGTAATTAAAAATAATACAAATAATGAACGTCGGTCATAATATATAATTAAAGTCTCGTCTTAGTTTATACTAGGTCGATAAAGTTGTTACAGTGTTTTGCACTGCTCATGAATAATTAAAACAATTGTGTATCGAGAACGATTGCTTATTATTATTGATTATCTATTTATTAGGTAAAAAGTGCGTATATGACGGAAATCATAAAGAAAATATCACATGGTTCTCTCTCACGTTCCCTGATGGACATATCTCGCCTTATATCCGACCGTTTGCTGGAAATAAGTGACTGGGATGCGCATTTCATCATACTTTAAACGGAATTAGCCTGCCATTCGGATTGCTGTCACGCAACTATCTCCCGGGTGAGCTAAGATGTTTAAACTCGGGGCGAACTTTCCCACAAGTCGTACAAACTTGTTACGAAATAGTTCTTTTTCTCATTAGTTTTGTTTATCAAAATTTCAACTTTCCATATTACATTTAAAGGAATACTTATGAGAAGAGTAGAAGAAGAAGAAAACTTTCGTGATTGGCGATCTCACATAATCCATAAGATCGATAGTATTTAAGTTTGATGTCTCTAAAGGTCAATGATTTTCACCACTGGCTGGCTGCCTGAATGATGTTGGTATATTCATGAGGCATTCAAATAGATTCAGTTCCGTGAGAGGGACGAACTTCGACAGAATGTTTTATTTTCTCTCAGAGGGTGGAAAATGAGACGCATGAGGCTTCGCACTCCCAAGTGGCCGCGGGCTGAAGGCTTGTAAATCTATCTAAATCCGAAGGTTTTTTTTTCTCGCGCTACAAGGTAAAAGCTCGATTTTTCAAAAAACGAAAATATAAATCGAACTAAGATGAACACCTGGACCAGTTTATACTGTTTCAGTGTCAAATAAAGTTCTATTTTTGTAATGATTAATATACAAATGTAGTTAAAACCCACGTTACTCAAATTAAATTGGCGTTTTTTTAATTACAAAATGAAAGACGGGTTTTCACTATTAGTTCTGTCTTATAATTTTCCAACGCACACTGCTTGGGATTCTACCAGGACAAACGACTTACTTGAAATCCGCACATAACACTTAAACAAAACGAACTAAACAGACGAAACAGTTATCACCACTACTCCATAAACTGTCAAAACGTGCACAGGTTTAACATTTACCATGGTCCTCAAACCCATGTGAATTTATGGTATCGAAGTCCTATCGCATCCAAAGATTACAACCCCTACAAGACCTAACAAAAATTGTTAACCCTTAAAGTAAATAAAAGTAAGCACAGCATTGTTTACTGTATATTTGTACAGCTCGTAACTACCTGTAACTAACGTAGAAAGATAATGGATTGCATTTTAAATTAAATAAATTGAGTGGTGTGTTAAATTTGTACATCAGCGTATTATGAGATATGTTGGGCTTTATCGAATTGAGTTGTAGAAAGTTGAAAGAACCGGAATACTGAAATATCAAAAATAAATCACAATTAATTACGGTTTTTAGTTGAGATGTGAAAAGTTAATGACACGAGAAGGATTCGAACCCACAAACTTCGGCTAGATACGCCGCTGACCGAAGGTCGTAGGTTCGAATCCCTCTCGTAACATTGACGTTTTTCATCTCAACTACAAACTGTAATTAATTGTGATATCTCCAGTTTTAACTACACGCAGGTTATATTATATACTAACAAAAGTAATTTAATAAATAATCAAAACACTTACAGTGAGTAGAAACACTATGATTGAATATAAAAAATATTTTTAGCATTGTATAAATTCATTTTTTTCCACATCCTACATGTATTTGTTAAATTTAAACAATGTTTGTAAATCCCAGGCCCTGAAGATGACATCAATAAAGATCGAAACGTTGTCACGATAAAGAAAATGTTTTTCGGAAGCATACGTCACATCAGACTGCATCTCACGATCGCCGCATAATCACTAACGGTCACTAATCACCGCACAAATGTAATAAATATTAAACTAGCATACAAGTTTTCTTTAATACGGTTCACTCTTGTACTCAAATGTTTTTCTAATCGCTCGGTAAACTTTGTCACCAGTCGACATTAAAGTTGCCTTAAAGTATTGCTTGTTTGGGTCAAGGCAGGGGGTGTTAAGAGTTTGCAGTACAAGTACATTGGACAAACGGTTCCCCTCATGCATTTCATCCCACACCGGGCTAATTAGTTACTCCTAACAATGAAAGGGAAAAGGAAATAAAAAGGTACAACGCTTTTAGGGTTGATAAAATAATTCGCTAACATCCCGAGACCGTTATTGCCTTCTTAATTTCAACTAGTATCCGGAAATTCTATTACGCTTTCGATTTAACGTTTGTTATAATGACATCTCTAATATTTATAATTAATATTTTATGTTTTATTTTAATGTCGACCTGGGTGGGAGTGATGAGATTAACACGTAAAATCCATCAGAATCAGATGCTGACGTATTGCAAGTTTCATGCTAAACTAGCAAACGCGGAAAATTGTTGTTAGCCAAGAGTCGAAGAGAACACGTTGTTAAATTTAGTTTGTAAATAAATTTCACAAACTGTATTTTGCCAGGTTTGTCTACGTGGCCTGGGATCTGATGAACTGTTTCAACTGTTTGAATATTACCGATCCTTGCCTGTTCTCGTTTGGCTTGAAACTCTGATACGAACACGTGTTTCCACTGAAGAAATTCTAATCTAGCAACATTTTTCAAAGATTCCTTGGGTTTTTTTTTCCAAAATGAAAGATTTATACTGAACATACGACACCGAACAGTAAAACTATTTTACAGCCTTAGTCACCGGAGCTCAATAAAACAGATTTCGTATGATTTACTGACTCGAGAAAGACTACAGCATGAAATTAAAAACCGGCTACATCGCAACATCGTGTTCTTTTTATTTATTTTTTAATGTTAAACTTTTTTCCCAATTTCTATTCAGAAAGAAGAAACAACAAAGAAAACAAAAATAAATTTATATATTAAATTCATTAGAGTTCGTGGTCCGATTGACCGAATAACGTTTTTCAATTAATTAATCTATTTTTCAAATGATTTCAAATGGCAAAAAGGAAGGGAAATTCGAATGGTGCGGGCTGAGATGGGAAGTTAGTTTCCGTGGGGATGGAAGTCACTATGACGCAGTGGTAGAGCTGCGGTGTACTTAGCCAAGGGTCGTGGGTTCGAATCCCGCTCGTGACACTGATTTTTTTTCTCACCCAATGCGGAAAATATTATTATTTATTTCTCCAAAAGAAAACATTTACAGATTTGCGAATAATAAGTCTGCTATCTTAACTTCGATCCACTCGGACACCAAATTTCAACAAACAACTTGTATTATATAATTAATTATATAAACTCTTAATTCAAATTTGAGGATTTTGCATGGTGTTTCCAAAGCGTATCGCCAATTCGGATAACCCAGACGCATTTAATCATTGGTAAAATTCATTGATTGTTGTGTCTAGTTTTTCCTGTATATTCGGTGAATGTGCCCATGTGAATTTATCATACAATCATTTATCACGCGGGATTCAATTTGTTCAAAAGAATGACCTGCATAGTGGTTTAATTTGCGCCGGTACGTTGAGCACACGTTGCATTGTCGTAGGTCGGATTTAAATTCTGATGTATTTTCTAGCAACCAGGATTTTTTCAACATTGCTAAATAAAAACCCAAAAGTTGTTGCAACCACGACGGAACGCATTGGAGAAAGTAAATTTATATTATATTAATTTTTCCTTATATCGTTTAATATTAACTGACGATCGAAAATCATGAAAAAACAACAGTTAATAAATATTTCTATACAATATAAAACATAACTTTTATCACATAATTGTCTTACGAAACAATGCAATGAATTTTGAATTTAAAAGTAAAGCCCGCATCCATTTCAGAAGTTCATAATAATAAAAAGTAGGGTGTTGTACTTCGTTTATTCCAAGTTTTAAACGAAATAAAGGAAAATTTCGTTTAGTACTTTGTACTTTGTGGTGGGACCAGATGTTCTTATCCCCGGTTATTATAATGAACAATATTTACTGTCACTGTTATTTTACAAAATTATTATTAAACATTATTGTTCGTTAGAATCATCATGCTGCGTTAAGCAGTGCCGAGTGTAATACCCCAGTCTTGTGTACGCCGACGACAAAGTTTGTCACCAGGTTTACCTAGTTGTTAGTTACCTTCTCCAGCAGACATTTCTTATCTAACTCATAGCTATGACTATTAGACAGCATGCACATCTGATGTTTGTAATATAAAGACTTTTGCTAACAAAGTTCGAAATTACACCTGCCAATTAATTAAGGTTTTTTGTTATTAGTTGAGATAGAAAAGTCAATGGTACGAGCGGTTGGTTTACATTAAAATAAGTATGTTGTAATTAATATAACGACAATAATACATATAGTTTGAAATAAAAATATGAGTGTCCGGTTCTTTTGTATTCGACTGTACTCGATGCTACCCGACGAAAATCTGGGCAGTGGAGATCGTGTGGCGTAAAGTAGGGTAGCCTTCACCGTCTTATGGAAAAAATACTTTGGATTTGCGTCGGGTAGCGTCGCATGTCGTTGCATCGAGTAAGTATGTCCCCGGCTTCATTCTTGGCAATAACTGCACAGATTTGTTTCTATTTCTTTGAGCATATGCCTCCAGATTTTACATTGTCCAGTAATCCGTAATTTTAGTCCTAACTCGTTCTAGGTTTTATAGTTGTGCCGTTTATAACTGGTCCTTTGATGAACTTTTCGCCAGTATCAAGTGCGATAACAAACCAGATGTAAATAACTGTTGATTGCACATTAAAACATATAAAATGTTTTTCTAGAGGATTAAAATGTTTAACTCGTCAAATTCATAATACACAAAAAGACGAAAGGCTACACAATTACAGGACACAAATTTGACCTAATTTGCGTCGGATAAGCTAATTCAGATGTCGGCCCTGTTCGGTCGTGATTTAGGTGACGACTCTTAACGAGCCTTGTAGGGCAGGGCGCCTTTTTGTAATTTGTGAAGGTATTATGTTCTGTAAACTGATTTCGGCAGGCAGATTGCCAGCACCTCTGCCGCCCCTTTCCCCAAACCAGAATATATTAGGTTTATGACTTGAGGAATATTTATCAAAGACGATTTGTAAAAATGCTATTTGCACATGCAAGGGCAATATACATGCACATGGAATACTAGCCGTTCCAGCCATGACCCAAAGGCAAAGTCAATTATCATGCAACATGGCTTATCATATGTTATTGATTTCACTTCTTTATGATCGTGGTGAAACTTTGAGCAATTGTCGTAGTCGAAATTGAGACTATATTTATCGCACCGCACCGCCAATCTGAAACACTAACTAAATAAGCTGTAAGGAACATTTCGAAGGATTCCTTTATAAATATATTTAAGCTTGAAATCCAATTTTTAAAAAAACCCAGCTACTATGCTTAAATATAACAATTGTTTTCCAATATTGATTGTGTTTTCCGCTTTTAACATAACAATTACGCGTATTTTATGATCATTATATATATAAACTTTTAATAACAACTTCAAAAATTAGTATATACTAAAAATGCAAGGAATTTTGAGATAAGAACGTAAATTTTTGCTGTAATAAAATCTAAAAGTTATAAAAAAAATGAAATAATATGTTTTTGGAAAATGTTAATTCGAGGGCTCAAAATTAAAATGTGTTGTAAATCTAAGTCTGTTAGTAGCCCTCATAACGCGAACTAAAGATTAAAATTTAAACACAATCACAGTATTTTAACAGTAATGACAGGCAGGGCATATCCCCAATTATCCCGAGAAATATCAAGTACCTGAGGTAATATGTATGAATGTAATTTATTAGCGTAAATGGACAATGGATATTACCACCTAAACCAAGGAATATCAAGTACTCTGGGGTAGTGGAAATGCTTACCAGACTATTATGTTTTTAATTATTATGTTTATGCATGTGTTTAAGTTAGTTTCTTCTCAATTGATCAGGCCCTGAGGTGAAGAGAGGCTAGCAATATAATAAAGAAAAGAAAGAGCCGGTTACTGTTATATTATATAACATTATAAAATTGACTGGAGAATCGTTCAAAGAAATTAGAAGTAAAACGATGTGTTTGATTTATTGTCTGCGCGAGACGTCGGTGGCCACAAAGGTAAAGGCGTTGACCCAATGACCAAAGAGGAGAGTAAAAGGTCCCAGGTTCAAATCCAGCGGCCTTGCATTCGAACCCGCCATACGTTTTTCAAAAACACCAGCACCCCTAGGTTTAACATGTCCCTTCCCTTCCTGCTGTGAACCTCGGAGAAAAAAAAACTATTTGGTCTATTTCCTCAAACATCGAGATCCGGCACCCCTTAAACTTTCTTGTTAATAATTAATTAAGGTTTTTAGTTGAGGCGAAAAAAGTCAACGGCACGAGAGGGATTCGAACCCACGACCTACGGCTAGATACGCTAGATAGATAATTGGTCAAGCGGACCACGAAAGTAGTGAAATAATTATTTAAAAATGAAATACACTTCACTAAATCCCTCCGTCGCCATTTCAATTGTCGTCGAGAATTAAAATCGATTACACGCCATTGAAAAATGGCAAAAAGGAGGGAAAACTCATAAGGTGGGGTTGAGATGGGAAGTTGATGAACGAATGGATAGCTCAAGTGGTAGAGCAGGGGCGATCTAACTTCGATCTTCGGGTCGGGGGTTCGAATCCCGCTCGTGACATTAACTTTTTTTCATCTCTACTAAAAACCGTAATTAATTGTTATATATCAATTGGTCGAGCGGACCACGAAAATAGTGAATTAATTTCTTATTAATGTACAGAAATGATTTTAATAATCCTTAATACCATCCAAGGTCTTGCCACTTGTTTTCTTGGAAAGGTTTGGAATCTTTCTGTTAATTGTTTATTAGTAATATTTAAATTTCAGCTTTTCCCTGAGCGGTCTATGAGATGATGTCAGCAGTTCATATTACAATAAGTGTACGTTCCACGAAGGACGAAACCTGACCAAGAACAAACACTGAGTATAAACATAAAAGGGTGAGCGCTAATGATTATATACACTCCCCGTCTGTTGTTGCTGCAATCCACAGAAAATTGCTAACGCATAACTCGATCATGTTTGTCATGCGTTCTGGAAGAAAAGTGCCAATACAAATAATTCTATTGTAGAAAAGCGAACCGATAATCCTGTTCGTGGTTGGAACACATCGAAAAAGTTTAACAGCAAATTCCGCTGTACCCATTTTTCTTAATTGTTCAACAATTTTTAATATCCGATCATAATTCTCCTGGCAGTTGGCGGTGTATGACGTCTAAAGGGGGAGAGTGTAGTGGTTTGAATAAACTCCACGCTTGCCGCCACGGGAAGATTCCATTTATTTGACGAACAGGCAACTCGAGCTTCCCGAGCACACAAAATAAACTATAACTTTATGTCCGGACAATTTTGAAATGTTAAAAAAAGGAGGTGTCGCCACACGAAAAATTGCAGTTTTGAAACTAATACTCCAACTGGTTATACAATTTATTATATTCAAAACAAACACAATTTCAAGAAACGGGCCAAAAAATATCATACAAATATTAACTTTGCAAATATTAAAGCGAAATACTTTACTGATGGGTTGTCAAATATTGTCTGAATGTGTAAAAAGGAAAAATACATTTTCTCATTGATGTTGTACAAACACGGGCCTTAATTTTTTCTTTTTTTTCTTTTGATGGCCCATGATAAACGTTTCAAATTATATAGTGTGTTATGTTTTTTATGCAGGGTCGTTATTATTATGATTTAATCCTTCGATTTTGTACCCTTCAAGATATGCCTACGATATTGACCTTTTTGTATTTATAATATTTATTAAGTTAGCAAAATAAAAAAAAATAATAAAAACTCTGAACCTAATTATAAAATTATTTAGAAATCGTGAGATGAGGTCTGGTGTGATGTACGTTGATAAAGAAAATGTTTTTCTGAAACCTACATCACACCAGACCGCATCTCACGATCTCTAAATAATTATCGATTAACGGTAATCAACACACACGAATTATAAAATTGTGATACGACACATTATGTGTTCACGAGCGGCCTTCATCTTGGGTGCCAAGGCACAAATAAGTAAATAAGAATCCGACCTGAAATCTATCTACAAGACCCATCTCAGAATCGATCGATACAAAATGAAATAAAAAATTAACGTAGATGCCAGACAATAAATTGTACAAACCACCAACGACCGAAAGAATCAGGGAAAGATACTTTTAGAGAAAAAGTTATTTATGATTATGTTAAATCCATATGTGTGCGTTCGTCAATTTGTTAAATAAAAGTGATTGTTGTAGTTTGTGAAACAGCGGTAGCGGTAACGGTTAGGACGTTCGATTCGTATTTGCCAAGCTAGGGGTTCGAATCCCGGCACCCACAGTGCATTTTTAATTGAGAAAAGCGCCATCCAAGTGATCGTTGAGCGTTAAGCACTCCTGTATAACAGCAGTTTTGCAGTTTGGGTCAGTGGTGAGTTTATATGATCTTCGTTTATGTTTTCATAACTACCTAGCAGGTGAAAAAAGTGTGTACGTGAATCTGAATGTTTTGACGCTCGTTGCGAATCCGCTTTTCAAGATGGCGAAAAGGTGACTAAATCATAAAGACCAAAAACGGCGTGGATAAGCGGACCATGACGTTTGGAAACAGCTAAACATCATGGTCCACAACTTGTGTAATGAGCAATCAGACAGTCCAGATGAGGAATACAAGGCCAACTATATGTCTAGAACCTACAATTGACCGAACTACACCGAACCTCTACATCTCAAAATTGGTCCACACAAAACAAAACGAGAAATGGATGAACTCCAGATGTGCCAGACAATGCTACAACTAATCAGAGTATAACTCTGAGGGCCGATAAGAGTATGCACCGGATGCTGGTATTTGAAAAAAGAGCTACACCGTAGGATCATACACAATGATTTGTATCATTTGGAGGTTTATGCCGTGTATAGTCGATGACTTACTACTTACAACTACAATAAGCCAGACTGCAGTTCTTGGGGAATACCAAAACCCCAATTTTAAAGCACTCCTCGTCTTCCGCCGTTTATAAACATGGCAAGCTCAAGAATATATCTCATTTATTGTTATTTGTTATTCATTTATATCTATATATTTATTTTTTTAAATATGTACTGGAATAGAAACCCTTTGATGGGCTGTCTCTTTTCAAATATATTTCGTTTAAAAACAAGATCAACGTTAAATTCAGTCTTACCTTTACGTCATCTATGTTGAAAATTATACTTTTAGTTATGTTATTATTAATAGTAACAAGCTGTAGAATGAGCTTTTTTTTAATTATAAATATTTTAGGAGTACACAAGCCCAGGTAACAAAATGAATATTGATCGAGGTATATTAAATGACGATTATAACATACAGACATAACTGTAAGGGTATTTGTACGTGCAATAACATCATAGCTAACTGTGTACTGCGACTGTGTCAAAGCGGCGGGATTAATAATAGATGATGAAGATAATGAGAGTGTTCGCTCAATTGAAGGGGGGGGTGAGCTTTGTTCAAGTTACATTTAGACGTAATAGTCGTCCCTGTCCCTTCTTCCGTTTCATCCGACCCCCCCGTCATCTAGTCAGATTCGCCAATAGTATCACCCAAGTCGGAAACGGTTTAAAAACTTAAAAATGGTATGATTCGAGCCAAGCGATTCGTGTAAAACTTTATTTTTAAAGATCTCTTTTCAAAATTGAGTGCCTCAATGATAATATCGATTCGATTGGTTGGAAAGTTTGTTCGAGTTGCTACCTGGTGTTGGTGTTTACGCTTACATTCTTGGACTTAAACATTATTTATGAAGACAGGTGTGTTTTCAAGCTAGGGCTGATATTAAATAAAATTAAACTAAACATTTAAAGGAAAATCAAAAACAAAAAACGATTGCATATCGATGCCACTGGGAATAAGGTGTTTTCATTCAGGTGCTACCTGGTATTTAAAGTTTACCGTTAAATTATTAAACTGAAAAAGCGAAAATTGCGAGAAGACGGTTAAAACACGAGCGCCACTCTATGACAATATCGATGCCACAGGAAAGAAGGATTTTCCCTTATTTTCCATATTAATTCACTTTTCCACATCCTATATGCATTTTCCAAATGTAAACTACGTTTGTAAATCCCAGGCCCTGAAGATGATCTCGATAAAAGATCGAAACGTAGGCACGACAAAGAAATTGTTTTTTTGACACCTACATCACACCAGACCGCACCTCACGATATCTGAATAATTTTTCCTTATGTTTCTACCGAGCGTTTACGCTTATGGATAAATTATTATGCCAAAAATTCACTTACCGAGAATGGTGTTTTTAAGTTTAGGGTTGATATAAAATAACGCTTAAGTAAAGAGATATACATATTTATTTATTCATTCATTTTTTTGTGCGTCCATATATTGTATTATCGATTCCACTTGTGGGAAGGTTATATTTTATTCAGTTGCTACCTGGTGTTTACATTCACGCTTAAATTATTAAACTAAAACATCACTTATGAAAAAAGGACGGTTTTAAGTTAGGTTGTTTATCTTGTTTAACTTTTTGTTAAACTAAAATGTTAAATATGTTATGATATAGTTAATATTTAACTAAAAATCTTTTTTCAATGCCAATCGAATCATAATATCGATTCCCCTGATAGGAAGGTTTTTCATTATGTTACTACCTGATATTTATGCTTACGCACAAATTATTATACTAAAAATTCAATTATGATGAAGGATGTATTTTTACTTTAGGCTTAATATAAAATAAAGTTTACAAACGATTTTTTTTTAAAGAGCGCTAATTTATTGCAATATCGACTCCACTTATGGTAGGATTTTTATTTATTCAGTTGCTACCTGGTGTTTATCTTCACGCTTAAATGATTAAACATGAAAATTACCGCTTTCATATAATTAATCTTTACGTAAGATAATTGTTGAAATGAAAAAGTCAGTGTCACGAGCGGGATTCGAACCCACGACCTTCGGCTAGATACGCCACTGCTCTACCACCTGAGTTATATCCTGACTCCCCATCTCATCCCCACCTTTCGAATTTTCCATCTTTTTCGCCATTTTTCCAGTTTCGTGTAATCTATTCGATTCTCGGCGACAAATGAAACTGCCACGGAGAGCTTTAGTGAAGATAACTTAATTTAATTTATTAAATTCATAAGAATTCGTGGTCCGATTGACCGAATAACATTTTTCAATTAATTACTCTTTATGAAAGAAATTGGTCGAGATAAAAAAAACAAACAAAGATCGAAACGTTGGCACGATAAAGAAAATGTTTTTCAGAAACCTACATACCCGATACATAATCACCCCACACCTTACATATACATAAATTAATTGAAAGAAGATATTTGGTCCATCAGGCCACGAAGTATAATGGATTTAAAAATTACTTATGAAGAAAGTACTGTTTTTATGTCAGAGTTAGTATATAAAAAACAATTAATATCGATTTTAAAGGTAGGGAGGTTTTTTCATTATGCATCTTAAATTATTAAACATAAAAATCACATACGAAAAAAGGTGTGTTTTTAACTTACGGTTATCAAACAACGGGTAAACGACTGGAAACGTCAGTCCGATCTCCATCGAACTCTCACTAACAAATCATCTTACAGTTTTGTATTATTGTTTATTATTAAGGGCCAAGTTCAATTTCACACGGTTAAGGATTCGTGCATCTTTTATTAAATAATTCTATCTCCCACTTCAAACTTAATAAAACAGTTCTGAACAAGATCGCGATTGGAAACATCTATAGTCGCTGATTCGCAAACAATTCGTTTAAATCACTGCTAACCATTTTTTCACAAACAAATCATATTATGAATAATTAATTAGGGATTCATTTAAAATTGCATACCCCACCGTGGCGAACTGCATAATTAAGGTATTCGAACAAAAGCGATCGATCGTTTGCAAATTATTCAAACGTCAAACGTTTTCATATCCGTGGTTTTGTAAGGCCGCAGAAGGAAATTTTTATTTCAACGAGGCAAATCTGTATAAGATCAATATTAATCAAGACTAATCAGGACAGCCGCCTAACTCCACCGTCCTTTAAAGACATAACGCGGCCGTGGGAGGATTCCAATAATACTACTACTGATGGGATTCCTTACTAATAATTAATAATAATAATGAACATTATCCCCGTATATGAAAGGTTGTTGAGTTTATTTTCGGTCGTTTAAAAAAAATCCTGAAAATGTGATACCTATTATTTTTTATAAAAAAACACTTTTTTCAAAAAAAATTAAATAACAATTAGAGTATTGATTGGTGTAAACCTTAACTTAATGTACACAACTTATTAAGGCGAAATTAGCTAAATGAATCTCTACAGGTATCAGGCTGACCCCATTAACTTCTGTTATAGCAGCAATTTATAATCATAGTAGTGGTATGGTACAGGTGAATTTATGTTGTCAGCATTTGATCAAAACTGATTATATCTACTTGTCCCATACTCGCGTTTCGGTACGTTGCAGTAGGTCATCTGGTTCGGTCGAATTACATTCAACTGTGGTCAATTTTTCCTTTTATAAAGAGTTGTGAGTCCAAAAAGTGATTTCCATTTTAATATCATTAGGACCGTCAGATCATGAAATATGTGAGGTGACTTAAATTTGCTTCTTTATTTAATACCTTTGAGTTTGTAATTTTTGGTCGCTTTTTAGTAAAACGGTCTGAGAAATAGATAAGTATCACTATTAATGATTATTTGGAGATCGTGAAATGCAGTCTGGTGTGACGTCAATTTTAGAACATTTTTTAACGTCCCAACGTTTCCATCTTTATTGA
This sequence comes from Cimex hemipterus, assembly GCA_039619505.1. Taxonomy (NCBI): domain Eukaryota; kingdom Metazoa; phylum Arthropoda; class Insecta; order Hemiptera; family Cimicidae; genus Cimex; species Cimex hemipterus. Next base: position 4,871,967 of record CM077100.1, read on the forward strand.
GATCATCTTCAGGGCTCAAAGTGTTTGTTTTCCGTATAGATGTGCCATTCTTGTCGTATTGTGAGCGATACATACAACAATTACACATCCACACAGAAAACAAACACTTTGAGCCCTGAAGATGATCTCAATAAAGATTCAAACGTTGGCACGATAAAGATAATGTTTTTCTTAACACCTACGACACACCAGACGGCATCTCACGATCTCCAAATAATCGTTAACTAACGGTGTAACACCATACATTATTATTAACTGTGGGCAGATGTTTGTTGAACTATTTTACACGAACTAACTGAGAAAAATTCTAACAATGATTCAGGTCTCTAAATCCAACAAAATATAATAATTTGAAAAAATGGTCCTTTTTATCCAGCTTTCCATATTTTCAATAAACCAACGACAAAAACACACAACTAAATAAAATTATATAATAATAAATGTGTATTTTGAAAGCAACATGATATATATACATCATATAATGCAATCATGATTATCCCATTGAGGATGTTGTAAAGCCGATTGAATCTGGCAGACAGTGCTAAAAGGACGACGGGCGATAGATCATCCATTTGCTAATGACCAGCCGGCATTTCATAATTTTTATTCTGCAAGCATATTGTTTTTAACTTTCAATAACTCATATATTTAAAAACGCAGTCAAACCCTCTGTAAATTTATCTTTGGAATCCATGTATTATTTTTTTCTGACGATAAACTTTATTAAAGTAAAGCTTTTTAATTTCAAACTAACCTTTTACAACTTCAAAAATGCCTTTTTTCAACGTCAAAGCAACACTTTTTAATTTTAAATTAATCTTTACTAAAGTTAATTTAATGTTTTTATCTAAAGCATTTAAAAACCTTGAAATATAATCATATAAAGCGAAATTCCTGTCTATTTGTGACTTTTAAAAAATATAAAATAATTGGGTTCTAACAAGACCATATGAATGTTAATAACAAGTCACACCAAAGGTTACAAAAATTAAATATAAACCTATATGATTCTTCTATTAACTGGGGTATTATTTAAAGATTAAAATAATTTCTCTAAAATGGTTATTTTTTACTTTAAAAAATCTCGAATACAAAGAAGAAAAATTTGTTTTTATATTTAATTTTATGTAGGTTATAATTAATTTTCAAGTACTATTTTAGATAAGAGTCTGTTCAACAAAATAGTTAAAATAAAGGAGAATCCTTTATTTTTGTATCTTATTTTAATTCTAATTAATTTTCTTGTGGTATTTTAGAAGAACGAACATTATATATTTAAAATAATTTTCAAATAGAAAGAAGTATTTTTATAAAATAACCCATTTTAGATTAGAAAATTTGCCAAAATAAATTCAAAGCCCTTTACATTTTCATTACAATTAATTAACGTTTTCAGTTGAGATAAAAACGTCAACGGGACGAGTGGGATTCGAACCGACGATCTTCGGCTAGAAACGCATCGTGACCCCGATCCACTCGGACACTGCTTCCCATCTGAACCTCACCTTTTGAATTCTCCATCCTTTTTGCATTTTTCAAATGTCGTGTAATCGAATTGCATTTTCAACGACAAATGAAATGGCCTCGGAGAGCTTAAGTCAATTATACTTCATTTTAATCATTAAATTGATTAATTTCATGGTCCGCTTGGCCAATTAATATGTTACAATTAATTAAGGTATTTAGTTGAGATAAAAAAGGCAATAGCACGAGCGGTATTCGAAAATGGGAAGTTAGTGTCCGAAAGGATCTTCTCTGTAAAGCACAAGCTGTACAAGTGTCGGCCCGAAGTCGGCGCGAGCAGCGGGTGCCTTATCAGAGGCACGGAGGGGCCAGTGCACAAGATCCCGTCAGTATAGATGGGGGTGTGTGTATGGCCATCTGTACCACGGGGTGACTAAATGTTTCCAAAATTCGGTCCTGTCACAAGTGAGGTTGGATTCGTGGTTGGCCGTGGTGACGCCCCTGGCGGGAACATAGGTAGAGGCTGTCTTCTATCGGTGACCTTCGTGATTTGCGCATGACCGGCGTGTCCCGTCCTCGGGGGCGTCGGTCGGGTGACAGCATGTAAGCGTTGAACACGTAATGATCTTGCCTTATCCCTTCGATTGAGTGGACGAGCGCTGGGTGCTGGTAGTGGATCGGCGGTTCTCCTGTTCGCGTGTGCTTTGCACGGCTATGCGTATGACCGGCGTGGTACCCTCGGGGAAGCGAAGGATCGGACCACCTGGGCCTGGCGTATGGCGTCCCTCGAATGCGTGTAGCAGGTGTAGGCTGAACGCGGTGCGAGACTTTTGACCGTAGACAGTGCGCACCTAGGGGGTGGGTAGCAATCTCACTTAAATCCGAAACCGTTGCCGAGCGTTCCCGGAAGTTTCTACGCTAGAGGAACCTCTACACTCAGAGAGATAGAGTCGCCTTCTCTATCTATGGAGTACGCGGGTGAGCTGGCCGATGTATTTCGGTCAGCTGGCCTTTCGTGCGGCATTAACCATTCTGACGAGATGGGAGCGAGGCGGTAGCAGCCCTTCGGGGTGTGAAACCTCTACATCGTCGTTTAGGCGACGGTGCGTCAGCTCTCATTTTGAGAATCGGACTGTCCGGTAAGAGCTCTGTATAGCTCAGGTACGGACATTAAAGATCCTCATGTCAGCCCGACTATGAATCCGGGACAGAATGTGCGAGAAGATCCGACGTCCCGATAGCTCAAGTGGTAGAGCAGCGGCGTATCAAGCCGAAGGTAGTGAGTTCGAATCCCGCTCCTGCCATTGAGGTTTTATCTCAACTAAAAACCTTAATTAATTGTAATATATTAATTGGTCAAGCGGACCACAATATCGATGAATTTAATTATTTATATTTACACTTAGTTTTATATGTAATTACTGTTTATACGGTATTTTATACAAGAGCCGAATAATTACACCTAAAAGATCTGGAATTAATAATACAAGAATCATTTGTTATTAATTTCAATTATGCATAAACAATATTGAAATTTTAAGTGTAAATAATTTTCGTACGGGTTGTGAGAGCGTAATTATCGCATATTAAACTAAAATATACATATATATGAATTTTGTTTTACATGATTATATTTCATGCCACTCCTATATGTTTTTCTTTACGGGAAATATTAATTAGACCTAGAAAAGCTTAAGTTGCAATTCAAAATTGTTAATGTTAAATTAGAACGAATTTGATGCTAAAAGGGTCAATTTTCGAAAATAAATTTATAATTTCTGATCGTTTCTAAAGTTAAGGCTAGGTTATCTCCTTTTTAGATGGGCCGCCTTAATTTCTCTTGAACCAATGACGCTATATATTTTTTAAAAAATGTTTAATATTTCTTAGCCTAGTTCCAAATGTTCAACTTCAAAATTTCAAATAAGACTCTATACATCCTGACGCTGTAAACAATGGTCCAATCGGATTTTAGATTGTTCAAAAACTGGCAAAGTTACGGTAAAAAGAAACCAGCAGTTTAATCTCGACGAGGAGCTGAATATTTTAATGTACGTTCGCGTAAATCCGAATTTCCCGCTCCGAAATAAAATAAAATTGTAGATGTTCTCCGGACGTAAAATTTTAAGCCGTATCGCTCACATCTTCTCCGGAAGACTTCGGGACAGATTATGACAGGCGTCTAATGTACGTCCTCTTGCACAATCTCGATTTGGGAGGGTGTCGAAAACGTCCTTCCAGACATCCTAGGAACTGATGAATCCATGTTCACCTCTAATGGCATGCTAAACTGAAAAAACTGTCTACGCCAATCATAACGCAGCAATCTCAGTTGAAGAACTGCCTAAGAAAATGCTTGTCAATCCATCTCCCCTGTCTCTATCACTCTGAGCATCGGTAAAGAATCGTTATTAAGAGAAAATCTTTCCATATTTACCGAAGGCAGTTGTTCGAATATAAATGTGATTAATTTAACAATTAATAATTGTTAACAACAACGACAGCAAACATTAACAGACAAAATGACTGTTTTTTTCCTACATTTTTCCTACATCCACATTCACCATTATTGTCAACGTAAGAAAAAATCCTGTAATATGATGTGTCCGGGTTTCCCCCCTTTCAAATAGGGTCCTATTTGAAATTTTCAAGTTGAACTGGGCCTGCATAATTTTTCTCTCAAAAAAGAAAAAAAATCTGAAACTGGGCTGAGACATATTAAACTCATTTCTTTTTGATAGCGTCATTGGTTTAAAATTCAACCGGGCCATCTAAAAAGGACACCCTGTATTTACAAAAATGTAAAACACAACTCTCGGCCAAGGGGCGTGTTTAAACCCCCGTCAGCAATTCTAGCATAATTCACCTTTTTAGGAAAATGATCCGTCTTGAATTTAAACCACCCATCAATTATAAATAAACGAAAATTAATATAAAATGCTTATCTTTTAAGTATTGCGAATGTTATCATCCTAAGATATTTCAATTTGAAACACAGGGCTGGCAATAATCTCAGGTAAGCGTGAGAATAATCAGATTTCCTCCCTAGTACACAGCAGTAAGAAAATGAATTTTATAACTTTTTAAACTTACCTTTTGCGAAGTTCATTTTTATTAGCAATACGACACCAGGTAAAATTAAGAGAAAAAGGCCTATTTCGGAAAAAGTACAAAACGTATCGTTACTTACGTATCTGATTACGTTGAATCTGATTGAATTCAATCCCCAAATCGGCAATAAAGAACTGTTAAGAATTAATGTGTTGATTTACTCTTACTTTTTTGGTAACTTTATGCGAAAAAACATTGTGCGGAGGAGGTGAATTGTTGGCGGCAGTTTGATTGAAATTTATCATCTCTGGCTGCCTACCCTCGCATAGGTTTTAGCATCGTTGCCGGCCGGGCTGTGTTAAATTACAAAGTTGTATTGTGCGCCTGATGAAGAGATGTGTTGAAGACAGTTTGATCGAAATTGATCACCTTTTTTCGGTCCGTCTATATTCGCCGACGATCCGTGAGCGGAAGTGTATCCGTAATTTACGTCATATTTTATTTTAAGTAAAAAGAATTTGCGTACCGACTTGAAGAATGCAGCGGGAAATAAGTTTTATTGGCGTGTTTTAGATACCTCGAACTTCCACTGATAAAACGGGTAATAAATCGTGAAAGACTACGGTTTCGAGTGCAGTGGAAATATTGAGATCATTTAACACCAGCATGATGAATACGGCAATTTCAACATGGGAAGTATTACTTAAACTTCCGCCACTAAACATAATCAAAGAGAAGCTAGAACAACTGCTCGTACGCTCTCTACATAGGTAATCATCCACAAGGTTGGGTCATGTTAGTGAACAGCTAAAGCCGAGGGAGGAGATACAACCTGAGGCCGAATGAAGTTACAACTTCAAAATACATCCTTAGTTTAGTTGGGATCAGTTTTACCCGTAACTACGCGCGTACAGAGTTGAAACAGGGTTTTGTAAAATCTATGAAAACTAGCTCTACCGGTTGTTTATCCGAGGAGCAACAGCCGCCGATAATCATTTCAGACTTCTGGACATTGATGAATACTAAAAAAATATTTTTTAAAAATGCTGTCTACACGGGAGGAAATAATATTTGTATAATCCACGGGTGGAAGAAGCGAAATGTACTTTGTCGCCATTGAAAGCAAAAGAGAGGTATGTTCTCTAACATTGAAAAGGAGGATTATTTGCAACAGTCCAATCTTTGTCGCTCATAAAACTTTAATAAATAGAAGTAACCAATAAATTGTTACTTGTTACTGATAAAATACGCTGTTACAGTAATTATTGTTTTCTCGCACCAAATTAGTTTTTTTTAAATTTCATATTAACCCTTTTTTTCTAGCCAATTTGAAGTTAAAAAGGTTAATTTGAGGTTTAAAAGAGGTTAATTTGAAAATAAAAACAATGAGTTCAACGGAAAAAGCTATATAGGGTTAGCCCAAACTAAACAACTTTACTTTGAGGATTTAAAAGAATTTTCATGCTGAACAAAAATGTTCGATCTTCAAATGATGCCTTCAACGAGAAAAACTCGAAAACCTCTGAAAATGATGTTTTCTGGGTTTTTTCAAGACTTTCTACCAAATGTCTTCATGTGTCAAACTACATATCGAAAAATACCTATTCTAGCATTAAATTTTAAGTAGAATGAGACCAGCCATAATTTTTTATCTTAATCTGTTGTCGATATGATTTTTTTGAAATAATAAGCACTTATTTCGAGACAAAACACTTTTTAACGTTTGTTCGTAGTTAACACTTCTAATTTTCATCTTTTTTCTTTTTTTCAAGCGATTTATAATAATAACAAGTCTAAACTTTGAACAACGGGCAAAAACTGTGGCAGTGCGTATGACGTGGCGATGGCTTCGTTTTATTTAGAATTTACTTTCGTAGAACGTTTATTTCGAAGTGTTAAGACAGAAAAAGCGTTAAAAACTGTTGCTTTTTTTCTTGAAAAAAATTGTTTATTATATCAAAAAATCATATCTCCGTAACGGAATAATATAAGCGGGTGGGTTTAACGGAAAAAGCTTTACAGGATGGGCCCAAGAAACAAATTTACTTTGAGCTTTTATAAGAAATTTCATGCTGAACAAAAAAGTTTCTATAAGCATTGATCCTCAAATGAAGACGTCAATGAGAAAAACGGAAAAACCTCTAAAAATGATTATTTCTAGGTTTTTGTTTTAATATTTTTTTTTCAAGAATTACTCCCAACTGGTTTCATGACAATATACCAATGGAATCAAAATACCTATTAAAATATATATTGAAAAACCCTATGCTAGCATTAAAGTTTGCGTAGAATAATATGAGCCGCACTTTTTTTTTCTTATTCCGTTGCCGAGATATGATTTTTTGATATAATAACCACTTTTTTCGAGAAAAAAGCAACACTTTTAAACGATTTTTCCGTCTTAACGCTTCCAAATAAACGTTGTACGAAAGTAAGTCCTACGTAAAATAAGACCAACGCCACCTCATAAGCGCTACCACGATTTTTGCCCAACTTTCTTCTTGTTAGAATTGTAAATCTCTTGAAAGAAAAAAAAGCGATAAAAATTCAGTGTTAACCATGTAAAAACGTTAAAAAATATTGGTGTTTTTTCTTCGAAAAATGTGGGTTTTGACGAGTGTTCGCAACTTCAGAGTGCGGGTGGTTTTGAAAAAAAGCTCATTTCAAAGTTATTTGTACTGGATTCGAACCCGAGACCTTTATCTTACAGTTACGAGCGCCGTGTCAACGCCTAAACCGTTGCGGCAACCGATGCCCCAAAAGTGTTACGATTTCAAAAAATCATACATCGATAACAGAGTACAGAAATCACCACACTCAAAAAACCAATTGTACCCCACCATTAAAAAGGTGTGGACATTCATACCCTGGTTATTACCGATTTGATTGAAAGGTAGAAAAAATCTCCCTCTCCCCCAATTTACATCTTTGAAAATTGTTTAAAACGCGTATAATTTGATATAGTCCTTTCCTATTTTTCAGATCGATCACAGCTTCAAGACACGTTAGCATTCTTCAATTAGATTAAAAAAGATTGACGATTGTTTCATAAGTGTTATCCTTATAAGCCCTGGAGGAATGTGCTATACCTTTTCCCCATCAAATCAACCCTGTTTAATTGCTGATTAACCTTTTTTTAATTTCAAATTAGCTTTTTTAACATCAAATGAGACCGTTTTCATTTCAAATGAACCTTTTTAATTTTAAATTAACCCTTATTCATTTCAAATTGACCATTTCTTTAAACTTAGGAGATGGTATGAAATATAAACGTGTAAAGTAAAATTCTTATATATGTATCTGCGAAATTATTATAAAATGTAACATAACAGGTCTATAAAATAATTATTTTACATTTTAAAAAATCTCTACTATCCGGTGTCCGAGTAGATCGAAGTCACGACAGCTCATGTATCAGTAGAGGCGTATTGAGCCAAAGGTCGCGGGTTCGAATCCCACTGTTACAGTGACTTTTTCTTATCGGAAGCAATACATTGCATAAAGATTAATTAATTGACAAATGTTATTTGGTCAATCGGACCACGAAATTTAATAGATTGATTTAAAATTTAATTTGAAATTAATTTTCCTATAGTATTACAGATAAGAACTAATTTTATATTTTTTAAAGTGAAAGGCTCGTTCACTTTTTTTTTTATTTAATTTGATATAACAGTTAATTTTACTTGTAATAAATTATCATGAGGTCTTTCTAGTAACCAAATATTCTAAAAAACCCTCAAATTCACAGGAATTTTTTTTCATAACCTCTTTATATTTCATACCACTGGTTTGAGTTTTTTAATTATTTAACGAAAGAGTGAATTAGAAATTAGAAATGGTTAATTTAAAAACAAAAAACAAGTTAATTTGAGAATTATTTGGAGGCCGTGAGATGCGGTCTGATGTCACGTAGGTTTTAGAAAAATATTTTGTTTATCGTGCCAACGTTTCGATCTGTATTGAGACCATCTTCAGGCTTTGAAGTCGTTGTTTCCTGTGTGGATGAGTCATTGTTATGTGACGTGTTGAGGGTGGCAGTGAGATATTGATGTTCAGTCACCTGGCGACACACAAGAATGACACATCCACACAGAAAACAAACACTTTGAGCCCTGAAGATGATCTCAATAAAGATTGAAACGATGGCACGATAAAGAAAATGTTTTTCTAAAACCTACGTCACACCAGACCGCATCTTTCGATCTCCTAATAATCGTTAACTAACGATCACCAAACGCCACACCTTTATTTGAATTTTAAAAAGCATAAATTCGAAAACGCTATATAGTTGCGTTACAGTATTGATTACTCGATGTGCTTAATTCCTCATCGAAGGTTATCGCGTAGTCGAAGGAGAACCTTGTTTAAGTTTGATACATCTGCTTTATCTCCGGGCAGGCGAACCAATATTTACCGAATCCACGTGCAACGGAAACATCCCATCAATGACAGCAATTAAACATGACAATTCGCGTCTCAAGGGTTACATTAATAGAATCGACTCTCCTAATCCTCTGTACACGGTTATGTTGGCTAAATTTATATAAATTGGACCATATCGGTTTATCTGTTTTATCCAGGATTTGCTTGAAAGCGTATATCATAAAAGAATCTCATCTACATTTAGGGCATGTATGCTGACTAAATATCATATTTACAGAGCTGAAAGAAAAAGCGGTTTATTTTGGATTTTTTTATTGATAAAGGATCTTCTGTTTAAAACAGCTCAATCGCAACTAACTCGATAAAAGTGAGCAAGATGTCAAAAATATATACCGTCTGACCTCCAGCTTCTGTATTTATTTTCCTACTTCAAAATGTTCATAAAAGAATTTAAACGATGTTTCATCCGCTGTTTGCAATATCTTTAAAGCAATTTACTTTATTTATGTGGCAACAGATTAATTGATCGACTAGGCGAGGAAATTACCAATTTAATTTCTCTTGTCAAAGACTTATTATTATTACAGAATCATCATTAAAACATTAAAAACTCCTTTAAGTGATAATGTAACTAGTAGTAGCAGGTATCAGCTAGATATACTTGGACCAGGATGATCGTCAATAACTAAATTATAACGTGTGCGTCGGTGGCCGCAACGGTTTAGGCGTTGACACGGCGCTCATGACTGAAAGGTAAAGGTCCGGGGTTCGAATCCAGCGGCCCTCCAATTCGAACCCGATATACTTAAACACTTTTTCCATTTTTTTTCCAAAAATACCGGCACCGGTTTTTATGACCTCTGCTGTTGCACAACACCTCGTAAAAATAAAAATAAATATAAACATAAAAAAATAAATTACAACGCTTAAAGTTTCGGCCTGTGATATTGCAACAGATTATACTTATAAACTGACTCCTTAATTTTAAAATATACATTCTTCTTTTTTAAAGTTTAATTGTTCACGTAGTTTTCAGGGAAAAACGACTCATGGAAAGAAATCGTACTTATGTGGGGGAGGGGGATGACTGAAAGGTAATGACATCGTAATGAGTCAACATCCTGATCACAAAACTATTACTGGGTTGGAGGTCAGAGAAAAATAAGACCAAATCAGTATCAGGAACCATCGATCCATAGTGGATGACAAAGAAGAACCATCATACATACTGTTAACCGGTGTCCTTAAGAATGTAACATTCAGTTTTGTGGGAAAACGCAAAAGTATCATCGTGAGCCCAAACAAAATAAAGATAGTTTGGGAAAGATGTAGGAAATTTCATGGTTAAAAAAAACCTCAACCAATACCCTACCATAAAGATTAATTAATTGAAAAAAGTTTATTGGTCAATCGGACCACGAACTCTAATGGACTTTTTTTTATGTTTTTTTAGGGTTAACACTTCGATTTTTTTCTTTCGAGCGATTTGCACTTCTAACAAGACACAATTGTGAAAATTGGGCAAAAATCGTGGTAGTGCCTATGAGGTGGCGTTGGTCTCGTTTTACTTTTACTAATTTTAATTTACTTTCATACAACGCTTATTGGAAGTGTTAAGACAGAAAATGTGTTCCAGTGCAGTTCAACTCATTCTACTCAAAATTGAACCCTCCACATTATTGTCCATACACATTTTTGAAACTTGAAGCCATTTGGGAGTTATTCCTCAAAAAAACTAGAAAACATAATTTTTAAAGGTTTTTCCGTTTTTCTCATTGACGTCTTCATTTGAGCACCTAAGCTAATAGAAACTTTTTTGTTCAGCATGAAATTTCTTATAAAATCTCAAAATAAATTTGTTTCTTGGACCCCCTGCAAAGCTTATTCCGTTACCCAGATATTATTTTTTGATATAATAAACCTTTTTTTTTTCGAGAAAAAAGCAACAGTTTTTCCGTCCTAACACTTCGAAATAATCGTTCTAGGAAAGTAAATTCTACATGAAACCAAACCATCGCCACCTCATAGGCACTACCACAGTTTTTGCACGATTTTCAAAGTTCAGACTTATTATTATTATAACTAAAAATTATAAGAAAAAAAGATGAAAATTCGAAGTGTTAACTACGGACAAACGTTAAAAATTAATTACGGTTTTTAGTTGGGACGAAAAAAAAGTTAATGGCACGAGAGGGATTCGAACTGCTAGCAGAGCAGCGGCGTATCTAGCCGAAGGTCGTGGGTTCGAATCCCTCTCAACTCAACTAAAAACCGTAATTAATTGTATATTAATTGGCCGATCGACCACGAAAATGGTGAATTAAACGTTATAAAGTGTTTTGTCTCGAAAAAAGTGCTTATTATTTCAAAAAATCCTAGCTCGACAACAGATTAAGATAAAAAAAAGTACGGTTGGTCTCATTCTACTTAAAGTGTCATGCTAGAATAGGTATTTTTCGATATGCAGTTTGATACATGAAAACATTTGGTAGAAATTCTTGAGGAAAATCTGAAACACACGGTTTACAGAGGTTTTTGTCTTTTTCTCATTTGAGGACCTAACTTTATTTCAGTTCAGACTACAGTTCAGCATGAAAATTCTGTAAAGTAAATTTGTTTAGTTTGGGCCAACCCTGTATAGCTTTCCCCGTTAAGGCCATTCTTTTTATCTTCAAATTAACCTCGTTTTAACCTCAAATTAAACTTTTTAACCTTAAATTAGCTAGGAAAAAAGGCTTAATATGAAATTTTAAAAAAGGCTAGTTTGGTGCGAAAAAGGAATAGTTACTGTAACAATATATTTTAACAAGGGGCAGTTTATTAGCTAATTCTATTTTTTTTTTTTTAATTTTATGAGCCCCAAAGATTGGACTGTTGCAAACAATTCGTCTTTCCAATATTGGAGAACATCTCCGCTCAGATTTGGCTAGGTATTTTCCAAAAATATTAACCAGATTCTTAGCCCGATCCAATATTTAAATGGTTCAATTTGAAATTAAAAAATATTAATTTCAATGTAAAAAGGGTAAATTAGAAGGAGTAAAACTATATGTAAAATAAATTAAATATATAAATTTACTTGGAATATTTACAGGCAGGAAAAGTTTAATTTTAATATTTATGGCATTTGCTTAAGCCATTTTTGAATTGGTGTCTAATATGGAAAAGAGTGATTATAATTATTGAAAAGTCAATCGATTGGTATTGCTTATTTCTCCGTTTCAATATATTTATAGTTAAGTACTATAAGTAGGTAAAGTTGAAAAAAACATTCTTTTCGGTAAAATCCCCTTTTATTTACTTTTGCGCCTCGTAGGGCATCTAATGCTGGTATGAATGTAGTTAAGCCCGGGGTCTCCTTTTCTCCTTCCGCCCTGGGAAATTCCGTTCCCATACGGTACACAACCTATCACTCAAATCGTTACGAAGGAACTTTCATAATCCCGTATATATGATATTATATATACATATTTTTTTTGTATGTATTGAATATATGCATTCCAGTAAACCGAAACTGACTTGTTGTTGGCCTGTCGCATAAATCACTCAACACCCGAGAGGTTGAAACATTGTCTAAAAAGTCCACTTTTTACTGTCAGAGAAAAGCTACGTTTCCCGCCTTGAATGCTCAGGAGCTGGAAGATTGCTTATAGTAACGTCTCAAGCTGATAATATATAAATATAAGTTATAAATATATGAATGCGGTCATATATAATATTAAGTACAAATGTAAGTAAGGGGATTTCGCTTTTATAACAATAAAAAAGCGCACTTTTTTTTTCAATTAATGAGTTGCCAAATATGCAACTTGCTATTATTTATTTGATAAGATTGAAACAAAATATTGAGCATACGTTTTTTCGAGAAAAAAAAATATTTTAGAAATGCAGACCTGGTGTTTAATGGGTTATGGGCAGGAGTAACTCAACCAATAAATATGTTTTATAGTCAGGGGAAAACGTTCTCCCTCTTCTTTGAGCACAAGGGTCTGGCGGCGACAGACGACATACCAGATTGTTTCCAAATGATAAAACATTAATGTTTTATAGTTAATATAAGGTTAATCTGTAACTAAGAGTAAATTATTTTTTTGCATTACCAACTCCACCTCCTAAATTCGATGATTTACGTAGAAACATTGCCAGACCCATTATACACACGTTACACTTTCACTTCTTCATTCTTGAAAACTTACATCTTTCAGATTCCATGCTTGTAAAAATAACAGCGGACGAAGATTTCCTGGTATGCACATTGGCTCTATCTATTCCATAATGTGTAGAGATTAGTGACAGTTAATCGATAATTATTCAGATATCGTGATATGCGGTCTGGTAGCATCTCACGATATTTGAATAATTCTATTCCATAAACTCTCTCTAACCAGCCCAGCCCTTGATAACCTTGATAAATGGCCAGATCTCTTTTCAGCTTTGTTGTCGGCAATAGAATAGCATCGTAGAACTGAACGCGGGCGCCGTGCTCAATCCTCAGATAATTTCTCACTGTTTAAAGACCTATCTCATTCACGTAATTTATTTCATTTAAAAGAAAGAAATTTCGTCGGTCTTTATCTATCTGAGTTGCGTTGGTTTCTAAAACTTCGTTGCGAGGTTCTCCATTTGAACTGTGCTCTTTGGATAAGAGGGAGGGATGGAATCTGTTCTCTGTGCAACTCGCGGTCAATTGAGACAGTTCTTCACTTCCTAGCTGAGTGGTCGATTTTAAGAGAGTTTCGTCTGTTACACCTTGGGTCATTTAATCTCTCAAGAGCCCAAATAATTGAATGGCTCGGATACCCCGGCTCTCATAAGGTTTGCTCGCCACGCTTGAGTGTATAGATACCATTTTGTCCAGGAATATAATCTTTAATTTCGTATACATCTTTCTTTCGTACTATAACTTCGATCCACTCGGACATCAACTCCCCACATCACGGTGGGCTTGAATCTTTTTATATCAACCAAAATCTCAATTCAAGATTAATTAATTGAAAAGAATTTATTTGGTAAAGCAAACTACGAAATCTAATAAATTATTTTTAAAAGTTATTACTTTTCTATGCATTTATTTCTATTCTTTTTACGTTCTGCATTCAATGTATGTATATACAGAGTTTTATGTTTAAATTGTCAATTTACATTCTCCGACGACAGACGGATTTAATTCCATGTTGTATACGCTTGTAATTATATATTTCATGATGTGCTCAAAATTCTAAAATAAAGTATTTCTATTTATCCATGATAGACCAGCGAGATAAATTGAAATATAAAAGAATAATTAAATTAGTATACTTCGCTTAATTGTTATATGGGTACTGTACAATTAGTGTATAGAGCCCCCATGGCAGGCTGATGGCAGAAATTGGTTTATTATCTTCGTGGTGGAAATTTTAGAACTTACTGGACCCAGTGTTCGAAATATAAAAAAAATACAAAAGTGACGAAATATAAAAAAAAAAGATTGCGCAATTCATGTCCTAGTTAGCAGGAAGCCAAGTTTAATACTGTGTAGCTTAGAAAAAGCCGTGTAAAAGGGCACCAGGCAGAAACGTGTTCAAATCCCACCCTCCCACTCTAGCAATATCTTTCAACCCTTTTCTCATATGATCGGATTCCATTATTCATTCATATTTAACATTTTGCGCCCATGATTTAATTTTTTTGTCCTCTTTCAGACAATTTTTCCCACCGACGTTTATTTCGTCTAAGGTAAAGCTGTTATCCAGTACTTCCGGCCGTATTTGTTATCATAAATCAAGCAGATTGTGCTTACGAGTATACACTTAGCTGAACAGTCATATACCGTCTGCAAAAATTTTATTTCATTTCTGCACGTTAAACTTGTAAAGTGAATTACGGCCAATAGTCGTATCAGTTATACCTAAGTATTTTTTAAACTCACTTTCACACAGATCTATTATTAATGCGGTTATTATATAACGGCTTAATTCTTAAACAAGCTTCATCTTAACAAAACACAAAACACGCATTATTTTGTCTTAATATACATAGCATAACTAAAAGTCTTAGCTGAACCAACCTATGTTTTACTCACAAATAACAAAAATAGAAGGTATGTACCAAATGGAAAAACAAAGCCATTCCATGTTTCGTCCTACTTCATCACTGTGACCGACCTTAAAGAACAAATTAAGTTATCAATAGACGTTTTTAAACTTTTGTGAAAATAGAGCCTCACCTTACGAAAGACTGTATCAGTTTCTTGTTTGATCTTTAAGTGCTATATATACTACAGTTCTATGCTCTACAGTCCATTAGTACTATTTAGTATTAATTAATCCTAGATAATTACGAAGAAAAAACTAATTATTATCTACACTGTTGCCAACCGAAGTCAATTCAAAATATAATTTTCTATCGCATTAATCAGAAAGTAACGTCTGCTTTTCATTGTTGAAAAATTAACAATTTAAAACCATCGGTTTATTTCGTCTATTAGTGAGAACCTAAAATTGAATCCTTACTTATAACATTATCTTTGCTAGGTTGGTGGATCCGAGTCAAACAGATGGCGAACTGTGGCGAAAAACGACCTGACCGACAACTCAACGAGGATAGGCAGACCAAGGTCGGTAAGGATTATTAGTGTTGGGTCACACTTGAAATGGCCATTTTTAACAGGAAGTAAATATTAAAAATATATAATACACGTTTTTCTGAAACATGTTTTCACTGGGTGCCATATTTTAGACAATCGACAGACGAAATATCTCAAAATCAGAAAGCCTCTTTCAAAATCAAGATAGCAAAGGCAAAGCCACATTGCTCGAGTGAAGTTGTCTAAGATCCGAAAAAGCTGGTAGCCTGTAGATGAAAGATCAGCGTTTAACTCACACTGGATTTGACTAAGCACGGCTGGTATTACTGACAACTTAGCTGTACGACGTGAGCTCTCATATCATAACAGAATTTTTGTAGAGTTTGTAAAGCTGATTCACACTGCAATGGACCACGAGCAACTACGACTGCGGACAACTTAGGCTTCTCTAACACTAGAAGCAACAACTCACGACTGCGACTACTGCCGACATAGTCTACTCAACACTGTGACCACGAGCAACTACGACTGCGGATAACTTAGGCTTCTCTAACTTGCAGGGGACCTCGGTGGCCGAGCAGTTAGGCGCATTTACCTGGGTTCGAATCCCCTTCAATCTTGCGCATAATTGATTTAAAAAAATTCATTACATTCAGACCTAACGTCTTACAAAAATTTCTAGTATCTGAACTTCTGCAAGAGGTTTTTTAAATTGCTTGATTAAAAATGAGACACTAAATCGCGCACACAAGAGGAATCGATGTAAAGCGTTATTTATAATTTAAAAGTGATAAATAGAATTATGAGTATTTTATGTAAAATTTAAACCAAGACATTTATTATTTATTTAGCC
This sequence comes from Cimex hemipterus, assembly GCA_039619505.1. NCBI lineage: Eukaryota > Metazoa > Arthropoda > Insecta > Hemiptera > Cimicidae > Cimex > Cimex hemipterus. Next base: position 4,888,286 of record CM077100.1, read on the forward strand.
CTTTCTGCTTAATTTTTTCTGGTTCTGAAATGCGAGGCCTTACGTCGTCGTACGGAAAAATTCTTGCTAAAAATTGGACAAAGACGGTTCCAGTATGAGAATAGCCAAAGGAACTTGGATCTCATAATTAGCACCTTTAGTTTAGTTTATTCAAAGCCTGTACGGAAAAAGGGCGCGAGTAGACAAGTAACATACCTGGACCTATATAGTTCTCTGTTAACCCTATGAATTATACCAAACCTTGATGGATTTTTGCAAATTCCTGGGTGTATTGTTGACTTTATTTTTTCCGTTCCTCGATGAAAAGAAAAATGGATAACCCCAATCACCGACCGACATTCAGTTACGATTAATTTTTCGGATTAATATTCCGTTTTTGGCATGTGACCAGGCGGTTGATGGATAGTCCTATCCATTTTTCGTGGCATGTTATTTCGCGTCTTGTTTTTCGGTCGTACAAAAAGAGAAACACAAATCTTTCGAATGTTTCTTGTCCTGACCTTTCTTCATCAACGTATTGTACAGTTTTAATTTTTCGTATCATTTTAGTTGCAGGTAAAACTATCGTTTTTCTAGTCCCTGTGTGGCTTTATGGGGATTTTCTTTTCAACGGATTCTTCAAGGAGTTCGTCATCGATTGATGTTGAAGGTCTTTAGCAAGTTTGGGCTGATCTAGGTTAGGTCGTATTTCCTGAGGAAAACTTTGCAACCCAACAAAGAAAGGTTGTTTCATTCACCCCTGTCGAAAACAACATAATTAATATTCCCTTCATCTTGGGCATCAGTTAAAAAACACACAAACAATTGATTCAAAACGGTGCGTTTCTAGAGCTAAGTTTTAAGTTCAAATAATCAAATATATTGCGGTGGTTAAGAATTATTTTACTAGGCCTATTCTGCGAGCTTGGTCTATGGTGATTTAGCATTTCGTAAACTTTAGTGTGGGGTCTGTTTTTTTCATTTTTTTTTTTTTTTAACTAGTTAATTCAATTTTATGGTTTGCGAAAATTTAAAGGGTAGTCAAAATCATTTAGGCCATCCACTGTACATGACGAGGGGGTGAGACGTGCCAGACAACAAAAACAACGATGACCGGCAGGGTAACATATGTGACGACTAAATTTCTGGTTCGTCAACCCACCAATAACAAGGAGAAAACAATAAAACTTGAATATCTACTTGAAAACTTTGAAATCTTTGAAAACTGGGTGTTTCTATTTTCACTTATACAGTTAAGAATAAAATTTGAATCTGAAATTTGATTGGTAACGATCAATTTGATCTGCCTCGGTCATTGTTATCAAATATAAATTGATATATCTTTATTGCAGATCGTAAATTATTTTGTTGACCATCAACAGGATATCTATATTTCTATTTAAAAATTGACAAGAGACATTTTATATGGGGTGACTTAACGTTAATTTCAAAATTGTCATGAATTATCAGACGTTGTTTTACTATTGCGACTATTTCAGCCATATCAGTTGCAAAACCTCTCACCAAAAGATTTTTGAAAAAAGAAGCGCCTTTAATGATCAGACCATCTCCGAAATCAATGATACAGCCACTTTGAAAACAGTTCACAACTACACAAAAGGGTTTATCGTTGGAAAGGAAGCCACAATCAAAACACTTAAAGTATTAATCGAAAATAATCCAGTTTTGAGCTCCGCATCACGTAATTGACTATTTACAACAGAAAGTTGGCGGTGTCAGCTGGGCGAGTCCCACTCGTTACGCCACTGTCTCAGTCGTATAATTTGTATAATGTGAAGGTCGTACAACAAATAATGAGACCGTCTAAAAGATTAAAAGATGGCAGGACGTTAAGAATTTTAAAAAAACGAGAATAAGCGGTCCATATAATAAAATAATTTTCTTTAAATTTTAAAAACACCCGACACCCTGAAAATGTCCAAAAATTGTACTAAAGTTACCACATTGTATAGGACTGACGAAGATACATTTTACTATTATAAGACATTTACGACATTATATTCTATATACGACAGCTTAATCATTCCCGCAAGTGTCTCTCAAGTATCAAGAGCAATATCGGTAAGTGACCCTCCGAGGACTTGACTCTTAGTAGAAGGGTCATCCTCACCATTAAGAATAGGCTTTGTGAGGTTGAATCACGGACACTTAGAACCCAGTGACAAAATTATGATTTCAACAGTCAAAAATGATTTCTTTTGCCATTAGAATACTGTTCATGATATTAAAAGAACATTAACTCTGGAAATGGCTTCGTATGATAATCTTATACAAATTTACATCTCAATAAAGAGTATTGTTTTGATTTAGCTGCGACAGAATTGGACACACATTTTGTTTACGTTTATTTTATAACTGCAAAGGTTTCCTCAGTATTCACTGTACCATGCCTTAGTAAACTGATTACTGTGAGTTCATTTGGAGCAATTCAAAGTTATTTTAAAATGCGCAAACGAAGATTACATTATTTAATATTAACCCTAACATAAAACCGTCCTTTCTTCCGAGGTGTCCGAGTGGAAAGTAAAATTAAGTATATCTTCACGAAAGCTCTCCGTGGACATTTCATTTGTTGAGAGGATCGAGAATCGAATAGATTACACGACATTTGAGAAATGGCAAAAAGTTGGGGTTGGGATGGGAAGTTAGTGTACGAATTGATCGAGGTCACGATAGCTCAAGTAGTAGAACATCGGCGTATCTAGCCTAAGGTCGTGGGTTCGAATCCCGCTCGTCACACTGACTTTTTTTCTGGCCCAATACTTTCCTAAAAGATTAATTGATTGAAAATGTATTTCGTATATTTGTTATCGTAACTTCGATCCTCCCAAACAACCGACTCTCCATCTCAAACTACAACCTTTGAATTTTCCCTCTTTTTGTCATTTGCAAATAGTAGAGAAGCAGCTTATTTACCCGAAGGTCGTGGGTTCGAACTCTTACTTGATTGGACGAAAACACTTGGTCAATTTACCACGATAACGTAAATGGATTTTATGTAGTTATTTTTGTTTAACTTGCCTAATAACTAGATGGTTTTACGCAATTAATATTATCTAGGTTATTAGGTATAAGCTGTATAGCTATATTTTGTATTATACATAAGCATAAATATGTTGTGTTGATTTAAATAATAATAATAATTATAAAAAAAATTAAATGATTTGATTTGGAAAAGTTGAAAGTGCAATAGAAATTCAACGTGTAATTATAGTATTTATTTTATCTTTCTATTTCGTACGGTAATGATCGGCCACACAAGTACCACCCCAAAAACTGACGAAATGCATGATTTTTTCTCCTAACTGGAAAGTGTGTCATTGTATTTACTGTCAGTGTATAAACCCCTAAAGTTTCCCCACAGAAGAGTATCTTCACCATCAGAGGACTTGACAAAGGCAGAAATCACTTGGCCATCCCACTGGAATGCCTGTGACTTAATTGCCCAGAGGTAACATTGAGGGATCTTTAGTTCCGCCCTACTTGTCACTCATTGGCAATCCATTCCTTTATTCTTTTCTTCCAGGTTGGGAGGGTGGCCCTTATTTATTATCGCCCGCTTTGCCCTGGAAAATCCGTGTTCTCGTTTTACTGCCCGGATTCATTCAACCCGGTGAATAATCGCCAATGAGGGTATCCGTAAATTGGCCGTCGCTTTCCTCCTTGCATTGTATTGACTTAATGATGCCGTGTGCTTTTGAAGAAATTGCCAGACAGGTCGGTACCACCAGTGAAATGTCAAATGCATCTTACGTTTCCTCAGTAAAATTCCGATTGACACCCCATGACAGTAACCGAAAATAATACACACAAAAAATGTAATATTTGGAACAAATTGCATCAAAACGAAAGAAATAATAACTTTCCAATAAAAGTTAAACTTGGACACCATCCCTTGTGCCAAATTGAGCAAACTAGGCCTTCTTAACGAGCCTTGGTAAAGTTCATTCTAACTCCCCTTGACGGTAAGTTCCCTCAAAATCTTGCGGAATTGCAAATTTTTCAATGAAATCTACCCCATTCTCATTTTATATGCCGTTTATGCTAAAACATTGTTAGGGCAAGATGCCAGCCTACATTTCTAATTAAAAAGAAAACCTATTTACAAATATACCTCAACGAAAAGATAACATTTAAGATGGCTCCTTTACTTCTTTCCGTCGTTTATATTGCAATCCGTAAATTCATAATGTTCTTGTAATAAAAACTATAAAAAAGTGTTACAAACAGAAATACACTTTTAACAAAGTAAACATTATTCTATTTAAATAGCGAAATTTTCTTATTTTAATCATTGTTTATGATGCATGTTGTTCTATAGTCGATTACACTAATGTTTTACAAGCAACTTAAAATTCGATGTGTCATTATTTTCAACGTAAAATATCCTTTAAATTGGTCGGACAGGCTGTACTACGTCGTATTTGAAATTTTGAAGTTGAACTAGGCCTAAGAGTTTTTATTCATAACATAATAATCGAAAAAAAATGGTAAAAACTAATTTTGGGCAGTGAATGTAAAAAAGTGCATTTTCGAGCAAAATAAGATAATTTTATTCTCACTCTTGGTCGTGGCCTACTCACCTGTGATTGCGATAATACATAATGAAAAGTATGATACTTAAGAAGAATAGAAAAATAGGTCGCTGACTTCTTGATAGAAATTTACAGTTAGATTAATGAAACAATCAAGGAACAAGCGACTGAAACGGGGGACACACCCGACGCAATGCTATGCGACGCTACCAAGCTAAGCTATTTTCCATTAGAGTATATTACCCCGCGAACATTTCCTACTCTACGCTACGTTATTCTATGCTACCCTACTCTACGCTCTGCGATCCCTACAGCCCAGATTTTCCTCGGGTAGCATCAAGTACAGTCGAAAACAAAAGAATCGGACATTCATATTGTTATGCAAACTGCATGAACTATTGTCGTTATATTAATAACAACATATTCGTTTTAACATAATGAACCGAGATCAAAAATTCATTCGTTTTAATTTTAAAAAATTACTTTTGACAGTTTGGTATTCATCAAAACACCTGAATGACTTTATTTAAAAATTAAGTTTAACAAACAATTCATTGCGTGGTTGTGTTCATAAAATTTGACCACCGATTTATCACAAGGTATTGCTCAAAGTAATGCATTAAGAACAAAGAGGCGTTGGAATTGTGATAATGATTTGTGATACACGCAGTTTGACTGTACGTGGCACGTCGGGTGTTTGACGTTGCATAGGTGTGCACACCCTACCAAAAAGTGACAAGGCGTCGGGCAGCTTCGCATAACGATGCATCCGCTAAGTGTTTTCCCAGCTTCATTCTGCCCGACCACTTCTGACCTCTCGACCTCTTTTGTATGTATACAATGTGTAATTTAAAGAAAATACACAATCTTATTAGGCGTTTGGGGTATGAAATAAAGCTTAACTCTGTTCTTCTGTAAAAAATACAAGAAAAACCAACATTAAAGCTTTTATTTTCATTACGTTGTCAACAGTTTTACAATGTGCTCATCACTTTTTGTATAATCCACAGGTACTCCCTCCCCTTTATAATTCAAGTCCAGGTAGTGAGCGACAAATTCTAAAATTGGTTTAGACAAACACAAATCTTCTTAAAATAAATATGATGTTAACATGTAACGTCGACTTTATTATATGTGAATATGTTTAACATGAAAACCCATCGAAATGACCGACCCATAATAGTCCAATTCTTTCAGACGTTCGGCGCTCGACGTCCTTTATCCCGGGAACTACATCCGGCTGCCGTGTTGTCCTATCAAACAATTTATTTGGCACTTTTGTGACTTTGCCATCGGAATTCATAATGAGTTTTCCATCCATTCATATCATAATGAAACCTGGAAGGTAAAATTGGTGGAACAAGCGAGATGAACCCGTGCAAAATATAAATAAAATTTCTCAAAGTATTCGTAGGTAGGAAGGTACGAAATAAAATTCAATCAAAATCACGCTCCTTGTTTGTCTTTTGTGTGTCCCTCAGACGTGTTTTAGTTTTAACGTATTCCATAAGTTACAAGACTTTAATTTCTATTAAAATTCTTCTTTGTTCACTGAAATGAGGATATAGTGGCCTGTGTGTCTCTGGGGCTTACCCTTTACAAGTTTCATGCCAATATGGAGAGAGTTTAGACTTCTTAATTATCATGGCAAAACTGAGGTCGACCGTTAAATGGAAGCTTCTAAATTGGAAAGGGAACTCGCTCAGTTTTGTTACGCGTCTCAAACGCTAATTTTGATCTATTTTGTGTTTTAAGCGCATGATAAACGTTGAAATTGAAGTTGTTAAAATACCCGGTACACGGCTAATTTATTCCCTCTAAAGCAAAGAATTTTTTATTTAAAGATTTCACCTATTTTTTAATATAAATAAATTATCAAAACTCAGTATCTTTTTGGTGCTATATAAACAATTAAGAATTGGCCCGTTTTTATTCATGTTGTTAATTGAAGAAAAATCGATGTAGATTTAACTGTTTAAACTTAAATTAAATGCAGTATAGCTATAGCGATCCCGTTAAATTTAAAACGAGCTAGGACATGCCGCCGAGGTCGGATTCGAACATCAATAAACAAGGACTTAATTATTCGAACAGACCTGTAAAGGAGTGTTCATTGTTCAATAATTCAACCATTTTTGTAGGTTTATTTATATTTTTCCTATTTGTTTTAAAGCAGGTTTCTCGTTCATAATACGTGAATGATCGCGATGACAGGAGTAGTAAATTTGATAAGACCAACGCGCAGATCATAAGATTGCACCAAGATACCTCGACCTTTCTTTTCCATGATGTACAATACGGCTGGTTCTCATCAATAGATATTTGGCTATAACCGTTCCTGGGATCCCACATCAAATTCCAAACGGTTCGAATACGGTTTACCTTCTTTACTTAGGTTTTATGTTGTTACAATTTGGGTTAGAGTGGTGAGATCAATTCGAATGGGTTCGAATCCCCCTCGTGATGCTGATTTTTCATCGCAACAAGACCTTACAGAGAAAGAATAATTAATTGAAAGAAGTAACTTGGTCAATTGATCACTACGATATAAAATGGATTAATTTTTTAATAAGTAAAAGAATTATCACTTCGCTAAAGAGCTCCTCGTGGCCACATCATAATTCGTTGTAATCCCGATTACACGACAGTTGAAAATGGCAAAGATAGGGAAAATTCAAACGGCTGTAGGTTGAGATGGGGAGTTGGTGTCCGAGTGGATCGACGGCACTGTAGCACAAGTGGTAGAGCATCGGCGTATTTAGCCGAAGATCGTGGGTTCGAATCCCGCTCGAGACACTGACTTTTTTATCTCAACCAAAACCTTACATAGAAAGAATAATCAATTCAAAAGGATTAATTTTAATATTGAAACTTACTTGGAGAACTTTACTAGACTTACATAATATTGTTAGAGTGATGATTAACAAGTATATTATATCAGATACATAGTATTGTAGGAATTACGAATGCATAGGAATGTCGGATTTAATGAGTTGAAAATCCCAGTAAATCCCGATAAAGGAATCAGGCAAAGAGGCAAGAGTTCAAATTTGCTTTGACTTATCAATTGGGAATCCGCATAAATCCCGCCTTTGAAAGGGAAAAAGCCCATACACAGCAAATTCAAGATATCGGCTTATTTTTCAATATGTACCAATAGGTTTTGACCAAAAGAATATCAAAACTATCGGTAGAACCTACAATTTATATCCAACAATCCCGTATGTTGAAAATAATTTGTACGCATCGTTATATTGGAATTATTTTTTTCTATCAAATTTTCATCCTGGCATCAAAAACCGATAAAGGAAGACGGTAAAAAAAGGAGGTTTATTTTCTTTTGAAAAAATAACGCTTTTATTTTCGTACGATTTAACATTCCAAGTTACCAACAAGTTGTACAAAGTTTTCTGCACGGTGAACCATACAGATTTGAATTTTGGGAGCGAACGTCCTTTGTGTTTCTCCTGCCTCAAAAGTTGACCCCTCAATACTCATGGCAAGTGCAATTATCCCCTTTTATTTTTGCAATGTATTTCATTTATACTCCTCGGTTATTGGTGAAGACAAATGCCGCAACACAGGAAAAACATAGACCGAATACTTTTGATGGACGGCGAGGTCACACAGGTCTGCCTAAATCAGATTTTCACAATTTCTGCATCTGTTTCATTCAAGGGTGAATCATAAGTGGTAATGTCAAAAAAAGAAAAGAGACCGCGGAATACATTACGCTCTATAGTGCGGGTCTAATAAGCGTTACTGCTACTAGGTATAAAAAAAAAAAACAGCAAGCAGTACAGACAGAATTAGCCAACTACTACCAAGGAAATGAAAACTGATCAACAAATTAAAACTGATTAGCGTATAATAAAGTGATTCTTGTGTTGCCGGTTAATTTAATGTCAACCGTTGCGTGTCGCTGACCATGGTCCAAAGCACTTCACAAGAAAATTTATTTATTTATTTCCAATGAAATTCTAAGGGTGTGCCCAGGATTCGAACCTATAATCCCTACGGTGGAAATACCAAAATTTGTAGCCCTAATCACTCGGCCACCGCGGTTCCCGAAAATTTCTTTTAAACCAACAGGCTCATGAAATAAAATAAATAATAATTTTTCAAAATTAGGTGCGAGTTACTGTATCTTAACTATAACCCCACAAGAGTCATCAGTTCCGATAGGTGCTCTCTCTCTGCAACAGGCAGGCTCGAGAAGACTGTCTTCATTTTCTAGGAGAATGCCCAGTTTTAGCAGAGTTCCGAGCACGGCATATAGGCTTGCCACGAGAGAGCACCTAATCTCTGTATTAAATAACCGCGAATCTTTAAATCTGGTAAAGTTTGCGATGGAAGCCTGGAACTACAGGAAAATGCTTGTCTTCTATTTCGACTATTAAATGCTTACTGTGTATATCGGAGACACCCTGGTTATTTATATGTGCACAAATAGATATGTTATTATTTTAGTTTATTTATATAGTTTTTTTCTCCCTCTTTTGTTTATTCCTTAAGAAGAAATTTGTTCCATGTTTACTAAAAACGTATAGTCCGACTCCGGCAGACGGTTGATAACCATTGCCGAAATGTGCTTTTTGATTATGTACAATTTTTTGTTACTATCTTTTGTTTATGTAATAAAGTACTTTTTCATTCATCGTTCATTCATTCATGAAATAAAGGTCATGGGGCTTTCAGGGTGGGGAATAAAAAATACATAAATTGTTTATTTGCAATAATTTAGGATAACTTGTATCATGGGACAATTTAACCGGTCCACAGCGGTCCCGTTTAATTATTATAGTAGACATATTTAAAAAAGGCATTTAAAAATAACACATTTCTTCAAAAAAATTGTGTCAATTTTATTTATATTCCCACGTATCCTCCTCCAAACATAAAATTCATTTTCTAATCAAAGATTTGTTCTTTCGAATAAATTTCCTGGTGAAAGCGTTCTTTTGAAGTGGCAACTTGAGTGTCTTTGAAGACCCGTTAAAAAGTAGGTAAAACTTTCCAATTCAATCAATCGAAGAGAATCGATAAAATTATTTACCGAACTCTACGAGTGGGACGAGTACTTGACGAGTGAAAATATATTATCCCAGACCTCTGACGAAGTGGCTGCTAAAAGTTTTCCTTTTTAAAAGTCGCCCACCCAACGGGCATCAAAAATTCGTTAACATATTCGATCCTGTTATTAAAGACCCAATTACCTATTCAAATGGAAATTTAACAGACTGGCTAATGTGTATAAAGGCAAATCACGAGCATTTGCTCCAGCTTTTAGCCGCTTTTACTTGCTACTTTATTTTTTCCCCTCCAATGAAAAACTTGGATTACATGATGAAATGGAATGATTTTCTTTTTAAATCTTCCTTATTCTAGCGTCTGTCAAAATATTCAAATGAGAAATTCGCTCTTTTCCCAACGAGTATTAATGAATATAATTTGAAACCACGTGAAAAGTATGGAAAATTAATCGTATCAAATGGAGGCCTACAGAGCTATCAAAGGATCAGAATAATTAGGGAAAGGCCATGTAATGCTAAGGCTGTTTACTCTTGTTAAGTATTCCTGTATCTGCTACCAACCAACCTGCCCAAACGCTCCCAGCATTTATATTTAACCATAAACTTGCCATATCCTTTCAACCATTTGCTATTTTCCGTTTAGCCGGATATAGGCGAGTTTATTTAGTGATGTGGGTTCATAATGAACCAAAATGAACGTACGAACGTTAAACCTTTGACTTTGCCTTTAGACAAACGGGAAAGTTGCCGTTTTGAATGTAAACGGCCACCCATTTCGTAACGAAATTTGGAGCCATTTTCCCACAACGCAATCGCGCGTTTCTATCTTCAGTGTCTAATTATGTTAAAAAATTTATATATTAAAAAAGCTCTATCACTGCCCCAACTTCGTACATTTATTTAATTTTTTTTTATTGATCCGTTCAGGCTTAATTCAAGTTATCTTTTAAACTGGATTTGAAACTGTTATTAGAGCAAGCCTTGTAATCTTTCTTCCATTTCACATGCGATCCGATGATTAAGTTTATTAAGAGAAACAGGTTATTTCCTTGGTTCCCGTAAACATAAGGAAAACATGAGTAATATCGTAAGTTTTTAATTAAAAAGTTGTTATGTACTTATATCCATGAATCTTATTAATGCCTTTTTGTGGTATAACTAATATAAAATAGCTTTTACACATTGAAGGTATAATGACAAAAATATTTATACTTTTGTCGATAATGTATTGTCCATTACTTATTATTCGGAGATCGTGATAATGAATTTAATGAAATTTTAGATTAAAATAATAAGGAATTTATGCAATACTAAAAAATTTTAGAGTAAAAAAATAAATTTATACAATGATAGATAGATTCTAAAATGTTCTACCATTGTATAAATTCATGTTGTTCATCTAAAATTTCTAGCATTGTATAAATTAATTTTTACAGATGAATTTAAAGTATTGTATAAATTTATTTATATATTTTTAATCTAGCGTTTTCTAGAGTTGTATAAATTCATGTTTTTTATCAAAACTTTTTTAGCACTGTATAAATTCATGTAATTTTATCTAAAATTTCTAGTATTGTATAAATTCATTTTTACAGATGGATTTCAAGTATTGTATAAATTTATTGATATATTTTAATCTAACATTTTCTAACATTGTATAAATTCATGTTGTTTATCTAAATTTTTTAGCATTGTATAAATCCATGTTGTTCATCTAAAATTTCTAGCATTGTATAAATAAATTTTTACAGGTGAATTTTCAAATATTGTATCAATTTATTTATATTTGTTTAATCTAACATTGTATAAATTCATGTTGTTTATCTAAAATTTCTAGCATTGTATAAATTCATGTTGTTTATCTAAAATTTCTAGCATTGTATAAATTAATTTTTACAGATGAATTTTCAAATATTGTATCAATTTATTTATTTATTTTTAATCTAGCATTTTCTAGCGTTGTATAACTTCATGTTTTTATCTAAATTTTTTTAGCATTGTATAAATTCATATTTTTATCTAACATTTCTAGCATTGTATAAATTCATATTTCTTAAAATCTAAAACATTCTAGTTTTGTATAAATGTTTTTTTTAAATCTAAAATTTCTAGAATTGTATAAATTCATTTTTGACATCCCACACGTATTTATAAAATTTACACAATGTTTTGTAAATCCCAGGCCCTGAAGATTGTCGCAACAAAGATCGAAACGTTAGCACGATAAAGAAAGTGTGTTTTTCTGAAACCAATAACACACCAGACCGCATCTCACGATCTCCGAATAATCATTGACTAACGGTCTCTAAACACCACATATTGTTCATTCCATTTAAAAACCTTCACGTGCAACCACACAATTTAGAATCAATGAAATTATCTTTATTAAAGAAGATAAGTATTTTATAGATAATAATAAGTTATCTTCCTCCTCGAGATTTTACTTTCGTAATCAAACTGTTAAAAACGTAAACGGTTCTGCAGCGAAATTCATTCTTGTTATCAAGTTTGGTTCAGTTAAGGGATTCATAAAGTTTCGTCACATAATTCCATCTTGGTAAAATGAACGTTAATTACAACGTTCAATTCGTTAAGCTTTTTATGTAAGGTTTTGGTTGAAATGAAAAATTTAGTGCCACGAGTGGGATTCGAACCCACGACCTTCCGCTAAATACGGCGCTGCTCTACCGCATGAGCTATCGAGACATCGATTCACTCGGACACCCATTTCAACCTGTCGGTTTTTCTATTTTCCCTCCTTTTGTGCCATTTGTCAAATGTCGTGTAATCAGAATTCGATTCTCCGGGACATTTGAAGTGACTAACGTTTTCATTTCACCCAAAACCTTACAAAAAAAAATAATTAACTGAAAGAAGTAATTTGGGCAATAGACCACCAAACATAATGAATTTAATAAAGTGAAACGAAGTATAACTTCACTAACTGCTTCCCGTGGATAATTCAAATTTCGCCAAGATTCGAATCATGGTTCCACGCCACTTGAATTTGGCCACGGGGAGCTTTAGTGAAGACATGGAGAGTGCGCTTTAATGAAGAGTGTATCGAAGTCACGATAGCTCAAGTGGTAAAGTAGCGACGTATTGAGCCGAAGGTGGGTTCGAATCCCATTCGCCGAACTAACTTTCTTATTTCAACCAAAACCTTACATAAAAAGATTAATTAACTGAAAGAAGTAGGTAGTTAACAAGTCAATAGAACACTAAATACAATGGAGTTAATACATCATGCAAACTATAAACTACGCTAAGAAAATCATAAATAACGTATTTGCAAAAAGAACATGAAAATCATGTCTCAATATAAAGTAATAATGAGAGTGTACGTACCCTAGAGAGATGTCTGTTAAGAGCCACCAACAAATTCTAGAAAAAAATGTTTAAAGGTGATGGTTTAGAAACGTTCACTGTAAATTTAGCCTTAAAATATGTAATAAATTATTATGTAAAACGAAATATTAAAAAAATAGGTTTTTTATAGATGCATAATGGGAGGTGAGTCAATTCAATAATTAAATGTTTAATTGAATTCAGCTTAAAACTCACCTATGCCGCTGAAGGGACGAGATTTTAGATTAAGTTAGTTGACGCAATACTTCTGCCGACAAACTAGTTTTATATAGTGAAGTGGATACCAATCGATATGAGTAAAGTATCGAGTATTTTCTTTCCATACCGTATACTTTTGATATTGAATATTGGCATTATAAGTACTCTATCGAGTACCTTTTGTAGTATCGGACAATATACACAAATAGATTTTTCATCGAGCGTTCAAGTAATACTGAATGGTTATTTTCCGCTCGAAACTAAGCTTTTATCCAATTGGAACTTGACTAGTTGCTGTTACGAACGCATACCAGCGGCATGGATCGACACAGTTAATCGAGATTTTTAATTGCTGGTTGATAACTCTGCTGATAATTCTGGTAACTGATAATTCTTTCCTCCGACGCACCTTGCACTTTCAATTTCAGCAATTTCTTATAAAATGTTTTTTGTCTTCAAGTCCCTAAAATGTGTTCCCTTCCTTCTCGTAGGTGGAAATATAATCATGTCTCCTCCCAAAAGTAAGGCGTGAGGTTACTTTACTAAGAAAACTGAATCGTCGGCAACTTGTGAACTCCGGGGAATAACTGTTATCTTTTCAAACATTTCAAAACCTAACACCCGTTGATCAGTTTTCTCAAAACTCGATTAACGATAAAATTGTAATATGAATAATTATTCGGATATCGTGAGATGCGGTCTGGTGTGACGTAGTTTCAGAAAAATATTTTCTTTATCGTGCCAACGTATTGAGATCATCTTCACGGCTCAAAGTCTTCTGTGTACTTGTACCATTCTTGCGTGTCGTGTTGGCACAATTACATAACAGACAACCACTTTGAGCCCTGAAGATGATCCCAACAAAGATCGAAACGTTGGCACGATAAAGAAAATGTTTTTCTCAAACCAACATCTCATCAAACCCCATCGCACGATTTCTAAATAATTTACTTTTATTATTTTTTACATGAGATTCAGAATCTTAATATGAATCCTAACCAGAAAAATTCATATTAGAAAATTAATTGTACAATGGTGCCAACTGACTTTTGAGAAAACATTGACTATTAGGAGTAACGTTTCTGTAAGCGCCATGTTTGTCAGTATTTACAGCAGAGCAAAGAAAATCTTATTTAAACATTAGGCAAGAATTTTGGCAAACGTTTAGTCTATACGATTTATGGTTGATTTCATATTTCGTTTGGTTAAAGTTAATTAACCTCATAGGACTTTCAATGTTGTTTGGGTTGGTGTAATTAAATTAATAGTAGGATAAACATTTTGTGAAATATCTTGGGATTTATTTAATATTAATAGAGTTGTGAAAGTTTGAAGTAACCTGAAAAGTGGAATATCTCGAATATAATTGAGAGATTTATCAGCCCAATTTGGGATGCTCGATAACTCGATAACCTCCTGAAGCACTGATGTCTATTCACGGGACACCCTGCGTCTATAGAAAGGCAACTAACATAAAGTTAAGTGGGGGGGAAAAAACTTACGATATCCCATCTAGTTCGGGTATACATAAAAGAGCAATAATAATAAAAAGCGAAAAGGAATGGGGTCGAGTCCAGGTGGAATAAAAACAACTTTGAAAAATTTAAGTAAATAAAAATGACATACAGGCAGAGAAATCGATGGGCAAGAATGAACGGAACGTTAAAACTTGGGAGGAAAAAAATTGAAAAGTGATTTGTGTAAAACACGTTGGCATCCGCCTTAAAGGATTGTGGAAAAGGTAGAGCCTTTCCATCCCAAAAGGCTTTGAATATGTCTAATTGCACAAGTTTCATATTCAATTTGTCAAACTTCAGAGGAAAGCCTGAGGTAGGGTCAGCACCAGACGCTTGTGAAATATTTTCAACTGAAACGTTACCGGTGCTTTATCAGCGCGTATTCGCCGTCTGTCCATTTCATCGAGTCGACCATAATTTTACATAAATTCTTGTTGGTATTGTATAACATGGGAAGAGTGCGACAAGTCTGCACATCTCGTTATGTCAACATGCATGTCTTTTGATTAACAAACAGTGAAGTTCATTGATTTTAAAGGATTTACCACTACCTTCCTCCGAATCTGAGTGACTAGTTTGCATACCAAATACAATATCCAGCATGCATCAATCATCCATTTACATGTAAATACTATCATTTTGAGCCAAACCGGTTTTTTATTAAATCGCATAAAAATCTAGTTATTATTATTTCAATTAATTATTCTTTTATTGAGGGTCCTGGTAAAGTTGAAGAAGAATAAAAAGAATAATTAATTGAAAGAAGTAATTTGATCAATTAGCCCATTAAACATAATGGATCATTAAATCCATTAGGTTTCGTGGTCCGATTGACCAAATAAATTCTTTTATTTAATTGATCTTTAAGTAAGGTTTTTGTTGAGATAAAAAAGTCAGTGACACGAGCGAGATTCGAACCCACGACCTTCGGCTAAATACACTGCTGCTCTACCATTTCAGCCATCGTGACTTCGATTCGATTCTCGGCGACAAATGAAATGGCCTCGGAGAGCTTAGCTAAGATAAACTTTACTTCACTTATTAAATTCCGTGGGCGTTTCATTTGCCGCCGTGAATCGAATAGATTACACATTTGAAAAATTGCAAAAAGGCGGGGAAATTCGAAAAGTTGTGTTGGGGTGGGAAGTCCGACTAAAGTGGTACTCTACAAGTGGTAGAGTAGCGTCGTATCTAGCCGAAGATCGTGGGTTCGAATCCCACTCATGGACTAAATTTCTCATTTCGCCCAAAATCTTACTTTAAGATTAATTAATTGAAATAATGTTTTATTATTATTATTTAAATTAATCTCTATCTATGTGTTATATCGTTTTTCGTGGTCTTAAAAAACACAATAATTTGATTAAATAAATTATAATTGGCGTGTCGATAAACTGAACAATCTCATGTTAAAAATTTAATTTATACGACAGGGTTTTTGCCATAGGTTTCATTATATCATGTATATATTTATCCGTAATCAACGTCATTCTTATCACGGTTCAACGTTTCAAAAGAATAACTAATCCCCCCAATTCTTTCATAAACGGCATATTTTCCCAGTGATCCACTTAAGTTACACTTGATTCCAAAGTGAATTCTTGGACATACGGTTTACGGGATGTAATTTAAAAGAAAAAAGGTCAAGTATAAAATGTTTGTCAAAAACGGCGCATGTAAATGCTAGTCAGTAGAAACTCGATAAGGCTTAATAACTTTAACAACAAACCCATTAATCATTACATGCGAAGGCAAATGTTATTTCGCCTCGAGTTTGCGTACGTCGAAACCCTACCTGTATTTGAAGGAAATTACTCTATGTAAATTCATCATTCCACGGTACGGCTAATTTATCAAAATATTTGCGTTAAGAATTAACGCTGTGGCCAAATTACCAGATTCCAGATTGATTAAAGTACGACTAGCAATGAATGGGTCTTAAATTATCAACCTTTACAAACGTAAATGTATAGAAGTTTGGTAAAAAGTCAAAATTCTTAACGAGTTTTAAACATTTAAAAATAACGAGAATTTAAAACACAGACGAGGATATCATATTATTAAAACTTACGAACTAGGAAACAATAGGGGTATCCACGATCTTTGTGATAAACCTGTTAATTCTGTTAGTTCCTGTTAAAATGAGAAAAATGGTGACGTAGACTTGTAAGAATCGACTTGGTAACATTGCTCGATCTAACTGGCCAGGGCCAATGTTAGGTGTTAGGTCGAAAAACAACGCAATACGTTTGGCATAGATAATCAACATGGCATCCATGAATTTAACAGCTATTTATTACAAGAATTTCTACTCTTAAATACGCATTAATTAAATCAGACCAATACTTTTCTTTTGTTATTTTCTGACCTGTCCTTATATTTTCATTCTCGAGTGTAACGAAAAGACGAAAAGAAACTGATCTCTGTAAAAGGTATTAAAAATTATTCAAAGAAACTGGCAGCATCATCCAGAACGGCAGACAAGTCATATATCAAGAGCACGTCGATGGGTGGCC
Source organism: Cimex hemipterus (assembly GCA_039619505.1). Lineage (NCBI taxonomy): Eukaryota > Metazoa > Arthropoda > Insecta > Hemiptera > Cimicidae > Cimex > Cimex hemipterus. The sequence continues at coordinate 4,905,454 of CM077100.1, forward strand.
CTCGAATGGAAAAGAGGTATCTTCCTCACCCGGTTAAGAATAGTCCATATGAGACCGATACATGGACACTTACTTCTGGGCCAGCAGGGCTGGTTGACCGGGTCCCAGGGCACAGATCTGGGGAGAAAAGGAAAGACAGACGCGATGGATAAGGCCAAATGTCCGAACCTCTAGCCTGACACCGCGATCCAGTACTCTGATGCTAAAAATGCCATAAAAGCACGGTTAATCGAAAATTATAGCATCGTTCGTCAACGGCAGAAAACGTCCGACTTATCACGGTGAGCCCTTGGAAAAAGCTATATTCCTCACTCGATTTAGAATAAGCAAGGATACTGGCCAAAGGGCGCGTATGTGCCCCACATTTGGAGAAAGGTTATGCGATATGTCACACTAATTAAATTCACTAGTTTCGTGGTCCGCTTGACCAATTAATATATTTCAATCAATTAGGGTTTTTAGTTAAGATAAAAAAAGTCAGTGCCACGAAAGGAATTCGAACCCACGATCCGCTTGACTTTATTGAAAAAGTTGGGTTGAGGTGGGAAGTTGGTGTCCGAGTGGATCGAGGTCATGATAGCCCCAGTGGTAGAACAGCGGCGTATCTAGCCGAAGGCCGTGGGTTCGAATCCCCCTCATGACACTGACTTTTTTATCCCAACTAAAACCCTTAATTAATTGAAAGGTTGTATTCCTTGACTCCATATAGAAAGCGTGTAGGAATACCACCCGATGAAAAGTGTGCATGATAAGCACGACGGCAGAATCCACTGCTCTGAAGTTAAAACAGGGTTGTTTTATTATATATAAGATTGTTCGATCTGTATTGGATTCCCTTTAGTACATTTTGAGAGTGGATAAATTTATTTGCGTGAATTTTTAGTGTGAGAAGGCCGATGTTAGAATAGTCAGTATAATTATTCAGATATTGTGAGATGCGGTCTGGTGTGATGTAGGTATCAGAAAAGCATTTTTTTTATCGTGCCGACGTTTCGACCTTTATTGAGATCATCTTCAGGGCCTGGGATTTACAAACCTAGTTTACATTTAGAAAATGCAAATAGAATTAGGAGAAGTGAATTTATACAATGCAAAAAATTATATTTTCTATTCCATCAAAGTATTTCTACTCACTCAAAGTGTTTTTCTTCTGTGTAAGCGTGCCATTCTTGTGTATCGTTTTGAGAGTGCCAGTGAGATTTTGTTGTTTAATATTTATATATATGCGAAAAAACCGCTACCCACCACTTTGAACACCAACACAATTTTGACTTCAAAAATCCAAAAATACTACATACAGAACCAAACAAATTTAAACGTAATTTTTTAGAAATGCTTTACATCAACAAGGATAAACACAGCATCAGTTGCAGAACAGATACATGCAAACTCAGTCGCAGCTACGCCAACATCATTACTCAAATTCAATACAGATAACATACATATATCATCACATTACATTCCACACATCAAATATTTATAGCATAGTCTAATTGTCCCACAATCTAATTTTCCTTTTCCCATTTATCCCTTTCTATGTAATCCTGAAAGAATAAACTGGCCGAAACATTACCAACACATTGTTACCCTTTGTCGGCTCTTTTCACCTCAAAGAAGCCGACGACATACACAAAATAGTCTCCTCTATACCCACTTCCTTCCCCACCACCTTCAAAATTCAACATATAGAAACATTTAACAACAAAATCTCACTGGCACTCTCAACACGAAACGCAAGAATGGCGCAAGTACACAGAAAACAAACACTTTGAGTGAGTAATACGTTGATAGAATATAAAATACATTTTACATTGTATAAATTCACTTTTCCTAATTCTATATGGATTTTCTAAATGTAAACTAGGTTTGTAAATCCCAGGTCCTGAAGATGATCTCGATAAAAGATCGAAACGTTGGCACGATAAAGAAAATGTGTTTCTGATACCTACATCACGCCAAACCGCATCTCACGATATCTAAATAATTATCCATTAACGGTCACTAATCTCTACACAAATATTCAGTATTCCAACGTCCTATTTATGAATGATCTGAAAAAAAAATGCGTTTCAGAACGAGCGAAAAGTTGTCTACGATTATAAACCACATGCGTAAGGGCTGAATAACTTAGCTGACAACAGCTCCTATTTTAGATAGCGCGATGTATAAGACTGACAATGACGTCTGACTTACATCGAAAGCCCAATTCAGTATCGTACATGTGTATGTATGAACATGAATCGCTGTGCTGGTATTTATTAATTTTTATTATATTATATTAATTAAATTAAGTGTAAGAAGTTAAATAATTATTGAATAAAATGTGCGAATATTGAAAAACTACCAACACGAGGTTACGCCTATATATAAGAGACATGGGCGAGTTGTACAGTCTCACAAAAGTACAATAAATCAAAGAACTGGAAAACGTTTGGAGAACAGAAGGACGATTTATTATAACTTTTGGCAAACGATGCTTTACAAAATGATGACATTTACATGTAGGAGACCCTGTAAAATACAAACGTTTTATATCGACCATAAAAATGTCTTTCTAGAAGACACTTTAATAAATTATAACTTCATTTAGCCAACGTCGACGGTGAATGATTTTGGGCCGGCCTTAGAAAAGGCAAGGAACTTTTTGATTCAGCGAACAACTTTGAGGGAGAAAATCCCTAGTAGTATTTTTTGAGTACGTTTAATAGAGTATGTAAAAGGGTCCGTGAGGATGGGAACATAGCGTTCTTTTTGCGGATTACAAGCGGGCTAAAAAATTGCGTCGACACATGGCTTTATTTTGTTTTACAGGATATGGGACGAGTCAGTCAATAAAGATTATTGGCATTAATGAGGCCAGTTATGTTGTCCTTTCTTTCACGTCTAAAACAAAAGAATCAGAAAACAAACTAGACAAATATTTCTCTTCGATATCAATCTGGGGGGGGGGCTAGTGTAAATAAAGACTCGCTGAGCGTGAAGAATATAAAGAATATTTGTTCTTGACAAGGTGGGAAAAAAGTTCACGACAACGCCACGGTTATTCAGCACTCTCATACATCTCGAATGAAGAGGTTCAGCACTTGAATCGGTCAAGTGCATAACGGTTTTTATATATTGAACCGTCAATTTGGTAGAAACAGCAAATATCAAAATTATTAACGGAATATTTTCGCAAGCGCCGCTTGGACAGACAAGTTTCCCACTTTGCCTATCTCTGCTGACCTAGCAGACCAAGGAGGATTGGTATAACAGAACAATAACAGTACGTCAAACAAAAGGCAGACCTAATTCAACATTATAGCAAGAGATCCATTACGATCAGAATCACGCACCATTCTTTCATTCGTTCCTATTTGTCATATCGTTTTAGTTATTATCATCCATGCTAATAAATATATTCACCCAAAAGTTAAGATGTGCATTACAAGATATTAATTTAGGTAAATGAGGCGTCATCCCAAACTGTGTCTTCTAAACTAAAATATAACCTATTCCGAGTCAGATTTGAACGATAAAAATTATGATCTCTCTGCCCCGACTAGTTTTTTAAAACTCCGTTCGTTATACATTGTCGCCATTGGAGATCTCGGAGATAATGAAACCAGCGATATGTTATCTCAAAATATACTCGGCGCCAGCAAATATGAAAACAAGTTCGTAGGAAACTCGTTGTTTTAGTATGTCAGAGGTGTTTCTGTTCAACGCTGGGTTTGTGTATGAGAGACAAACAGGGTAATGATAGGCAGACCGAAATGGTATGTGACGATAAAATGACAGGTTCTTCAACCCACAGACCAAATAGAGAAATTTCAATTATGACGATCCCTTATGTAGAAAACTGCTCATTCATCGTACGTCTAGACTGGCTAACAATTTTGGATGCAAAAAATCGAATAGTGGTCGTAATCTAGTATAAAATTTTAAAAAATAAATAAAATCCAATATGAGAATTGGTATATCTTTCACATTTCGCTTTATTATTGAAAATTAATTATCGAAATTGTTATAAAATAATAATGCAAATAAAGGAAAGGGAAGCCGTTTTCTACCCGAGGTTAAGGTTCAACCGTATACATTTTTAAGATATGGGAGGAAAAACATTGGCGTTTATGGAAGCCAATATAAAATTGGACAACTTCCAGCGTCTAGAACTGTTTATGTTTATGGGCTGGGCATTAAGTGAAAAAATTACTACACTAAATGGTAATAAATTGTTAAGAACACGTTACTTAAAGGGTTGACCATTTCAATTTAACATTTTTTTGTTTCATTCGTTCACGCGAAACTACGTACAAATCATATCACGTCGGCACGGAGTCGATATCGCCGATGAATAAAAATGTTTAAATAATCGATCGTAACTCTGCCTCTGAGTCAACAATTGCAGCTTGATTAAACTTTCAAAGTGACATTTTAAATTAATAGACGAAAGATAAAAGCGGCGGGCCCGTCGATACGGGAGGAATCTACGTTCCGATGCTTGTAAAAGGGGCCCAGTTTTCTCATCCCAGGAAATTGAGAGTAACCGGGTGACAAAGCAGATGAGGGAGCACAAAGCATCTACTTTCGGGTTATAAAAGGACGAAACAATAACTAGGAAAGGGGGTGACTGGTGGATGGTGGACCTAAAGCAGTGAAATGGCACACGTCCCCAAAGCTGCTCCTAAACTCGAGCCAAAGCTGTAGGATCACCCGAGGACGTGGATGGATACACGAATTTGACCGAAATTATGATATAGTGGTATCGGGTGCCGGGTCGGCGGACTCGGTGAGTGGTTTCCGTCGGCCTCGGTAAAATACAAATGAAAGCTCCTGCAAGGACCGTACGTAAAGTGACGCCCGGAGAATAAATCACTCACCAAATAACCACCCCCTATTCTCAAAAATTGGTCAAACACTTATTCTCAAGGGATGAGAGAGAGAGAGAGAGAGAGACGTTCTTTAACAATTTGTACGGGGCCACAACGGTTTTAGGCGTTGACACCGCGTACTTCACTGTAAGGGAAAAAGTTAAACATGTCGTGTTCGAATCCCGCGGCCCTATATTCGAACCCGACATACTTATAAATGGGCTTTTTTTCAAAAGCTGTTATTTCAGCAGGGGATAGGAATCCGCATTTCTACAGGTGTCCATGTTACATTGTAGAACATGCGATACCAGCCGCATGTCGTTACATTACATTTCGTCGAACGGACTTGGACGTTAAGAGTAACATAACGCGTAGGGTGTGGGTGGATCCCTTATAGTATGTGTATGTGTACAAGGGGAGTGAGATATCTCGCAGATGCGTTCCTGCCAGATACGGAAGGATCGTCGGATAGATAAGCACACAGATATATCGATAGATAAAGGATGTTTGTGAACGTTACAAGAGAAAGATTACATCATTCAGTTAAGAATAACACCGATGTGATGATTTATATGCGATTGCATATTCTTTTTGTTAACACATACGACCATGATAAGATATTTATCCGAATCATATCTCCCTTAAGATATGCGCGCTTATACTGTGCCTGTTATTCGGGGGTCTCTGACAGTATTTTCTACGGGAACAGAAAATATCGTGCAAGCTAGTGTACTTCCTTGACCTCGATCGCATTAAAAATTTTCTGAACTCTTTTCTTCAGTAGCAATTAAATTTAATGGAGGTTGAGGTTGTGAGGAGTAGCCAGGACAGATGTATTCCAGAAAAACGCCTTTTTATGACATTGACTTTTTATCTCAGCCTTCCGTAAAGATTTATTAATTGAAAAAAGTTATTCGGTCAATCGGACCATGAACTGTAATGGATTTAGTCAGTAAAATTAAGTATATCGTTACTAAAGCTTTCCGTGGCCACTTCTTATGTCGCAGAGAATCGAATCCTGATTACACGACATTTGAAAGGAGGGCAAATTCAAAAGGTCGGCTGAGATGGGAAGTTGGTGTCCGATTGGATCGAAGTCACCATCGCTCAAGTGGTAGAGCAGAGGCGTATTTAGCCGAGGGTCGTGGGTTCGAATCCCGCTCTAGACACTGACGTTTTTGTACCAACCAATACCTCATATAAAGATTACTTAGCCATTATATTTACATGTTACCTGCAAACAGTTATGAAAAAAATCAAATTTTTTATGCAACAGGTTTTAGTAGCATTTGTCAGCTGATAACCGGACAATAATGACGACAACATGTACTACTAGTACAACATTTACTAATGAACCCTACCGCATAGAGGCAGAGTTGTTCATCAATGTTTAGGACCTGGGAACTTCCCATCTGTCCTTCCCCTATTGTCACCAGACCTCAATCCCATGTGGGAAAGCTTTCGATCACCATCCGCAGCCAGTTGATGTGCAGCATCTGAGTGCAGGGGTGCAACGTCTATGGCGTGAAATCCCTTATGAAATTAGTGACAACCTTATTAACAGAATGCCTGACTGGTTAATTGTTTAAAAAAATATTGTGCCCAATAAATAAATTATGGAATTAAAACCTCTTTTTACCAGGCTATTTCAATACTAGGTTATACGCACCCTTGGTGTGCAGATGTTTTTGAAGAAACGCAGGGCCACTGGATCCGAACCCGGGACCTTTACCTTACAGTGATGAGTGTCGTGTCAGTCAACGCCTAAACCGTTCCGGCCACCGACGCCGCAATTAAAACCTTTAATTTTGATATTTTTCAAAATTCCTGAACTAAATTTTCCTTCAGTAAAAAAAAATATTGATTTCTAACAAGTTTTAATGCAATTTATAATAAAAATAAAATAGAAATACTACAGAGGGTAAACACTACAAAATTGGGAATATCCCTATTCATTTTTGGACAGTTTATATAAAATTAGCTAGGTGACACATTAAAACATAATACATTGACAGATCTGGATTTTGTTTGTGGTGACAGTTGCTAATAGGACGCGTATAAACGCAAACATGACAAAAAAATCGTTTTACCCCACGGGTGGCCATAATTTTTATTTGTCATTGCCTAATCTACACACGAGATCGTGTGACAGGTTTGATTAAAAAGTAAGAATAACAGTCATTTTATTTGATAACATTTACGCATAACATACTTTCTTCAATAAGGAATAGACAAATATGAAATTTGTGCAGCGTCTTTTTCATTAACGGCCGTTTTCGTGTTCGACCATGCATCATAATCGAGAAGACGCAGGGAGCCATTCATTGTATTTTACATTGTGGAATGAAAAACCTAAAAATATTTAGTGTTTCGTTTGAATGATGTTCGGCTCTAAGCTGAGGGAGGCCACCTGCTTATGAAATGCTTAGTGAGCAAGAGGGTCTGCCCTTCTTCTACCTCTAGGGTCATGCAAATCCCTACAACGGTTCTTATTGTAGGACCCTTGTAAATAAGTAGATTTGTTGCTGAATACTATAGAAGATTATTTTGGTACTTCCAAAATCATAGGGGCCCTTGAGAACTAGAAACAGTGGATCCCGCCTAAGAGCATTTACATATTTAATCCTAAGCATGGACTGGATTTTTCTAGGACTGTTCACTTTTCTCACTTTGTTTTGTCTATCATCTTCTTAACCACTCTCGCTAATTGTACCAATTTGGGATATCTAACTTTCCCTCTAGTTATGTATTTCTTCATGGATGTCATTGAATGAAATTTTCCCAATTTGTTTGTCTTCTAATATTACTTCAAAACTTATTATACATACGTTTTCCCCCACTGTCAATTGTAAACTGATCAAAGCAATGCAAATTCTGTATATTGTGAGATACCTGTTAGAATAGTTTTGCCGTCAGTGAGGAAAAATGTTATGATTAAAATGTTAATCATCCTAACGGCGAAAATGGTATGGAGAATCCCGTGGAAAAGTGAATTACCAAGTGTTGAATAAATGAGTACTGTTAGCGGTGTCCCTTTTAGTCCCCGGCTCTTTGTATAAACTTTAATTTGTAACTTTTTAATTTCTAGCCTTTTTTGTTATAAACTTTTTTTTATGCAATATATTTTCAAGGCCATCCTCTTAATTGTTATTAAATTTGATCAAATTTCCGTTAATTGAATGAAAGCACTGTTACACACAGCGGATTTCAACACTACATATAAAGTTTAAAAAAACACACAACGGAAATGAATGAAACATCAAGAAAAACGAAGCGAGTTCATGAATTGTTTAAACAATGATGATGTTTTTACTTTTAAATTGCTTCTCTACACTTAACGTTGTTTAAATAACTATTTTCCGAGCACTGGAATTTTTTAAAATTATTGTTAAATTTAGCTTTCATCCCATGGGAAGAAGTACTAACACGTTCGTCAGTCTCACGAAATTATTTTTCTATTTTATATGTGCTTTTCTTCTCTACCAATTTTTTAAAATTTATAGTTGATAACGAGGATACAAGGAAGAGAGGCTTGGGCTCCCCAGGCATCGTAGCCTTCTGGCTTATTAGCTTCCTAGTTCAGTGCAATAGCCTCAATCCTTCTCAGAATTATCATCACTATCAACTATCACTGCCACAATTTCATTCCCTCGGTTTTATCTGTGTGTTAGGTTAAATCGTTATTGGGCCGCTGCTTCGCCAAGATGATATGGGTGGATGTTTTCTACTCCTCATAGTGTAATCTGCTGATGGGATTATCGTTATATATGTCCATGTTTGCCAGTGACCAGCCAGAGATTTTGGATGTATTCAATGATTAATTTTGATGTTTTTTTACATGCTAATGCTTGGATAGCTACCAGATCGAAATATAAAAAATTACATATAACTACAAATTAGTAGTCGTGCTAGATCAAGAAAAATGATGATGCAGACTTGTAAGAAAGGGCTAATTAGCATTGCTCGTTGTAAAAGGCAAGGGCCGATGTTACATTGCTATCCGTTAGGGCGTAGGTAAACAACATGGCAGCCATGAATTTAACAGCTGTTTTTGTTTACACGTATTTTTATTCTTAAATACGCATTAATTAAATCAGACCAACACATTTCGCTTGTTAATTTCTGATTTGTCTTTATACTCTCACTCATAATTGATACATCCCGTATCTTATAAAGTAGTTAGAAGTAGGCTGTTACAAGTGGGGTACAGGTTAGGTATGTCGGCACGAATTGAAGCGTGTCATTGATTAGAACTTTTCGAGTGCATTTTGAGAAGAAAGACTTGATTGATTTTCCTTTTTTCTAATTTCTGGCATCTTACAATTTAACACAAAACAAAACCATATCAAACAACAAGCCTTAGGGATTGTTATAGCATTATTTTGGTTATACCAGACGCCACGCGTAGCCTTGCAGAAAAATTAGCATTTAACATGCTAAGAAAAGACGGGGAGAGGAACGATCTTACTGAAGATTACTCTATTCGCGTTAACACCTTACAAGCATAGTGAATACACCTACGTTTAAAAAAATAAAATTAAATAAAAACACATCAAACTGTTATATCCTCAAAAATCGCTTTGACTTTAATACTTGATTTACATAATTTTTTGTCTGCTTCTAGACTGAAAATAATAGGTTCAGTTAAACACCTATTTCGTCTATTTGAAAAATAGTTTTACACGACCCATCACACGAAGGATTTGTTAACTAAACCGTCGAAAAGCGCCTACCATTCCACTAAAACGTTATTATTATTTTAAAGAAATCTCTTTTAGGAACTTGAAGTAACAAAGATAGGCAGATTTGTTCAGTCTTCCCTCGAAAAAACTGCTGTATCCTTATTCGCTCCCTTTTGTACTGGCTTGTCTCACTCCCTTAATATTTTCCCACGAGTGATTTCTTTCAATACGAAGGGGCGCTGACTCGTCGAGTGGAGTCTAAACGCCGTCGGCCCTCTTATCTCAACCGACTCTTCATTTAAAAGGTAACGAAAATACGATATCCTTTTTCGTCCCAAAAATGTAAACTGATAAATAGCCGGTTGTTCCGCTTCATTTCTTCCGTAGGGCGGGAGAATTATTTAAAACAAGAACATGGGATTTGACCACTTCGGAATAAAAAAAAAGGTTTAACTTGACAAGTTGATACCATATCGCAATTCCTTGACCTTACAAAGGCTACGTTTAACATTATCGTGATGGCTTATCGCTGAGAAAATACTGAAAGAATGTCCCAGGCATTCCTTGAAATAGAACCCAAGTTTCTAAACGTGCCTGGAAAAAAATGGTTATTGGTTTAATAGTTTTACCAGTTGTTATTGGAGTTAGAATATGTGATGATGAAAAAAAAAAGTACAGTTTAACATAATTCAAATCCTGAAAATCAATGATCCCCGCCCCCATACAGTAATCAACTTTAAATAGAAAAAAACAGAGAACCTTTGAATCGCATTACAAATTACACTTCGCACGGAAAGCCTTGAAAATCGAAAATTAAGCAAATCTTTGAGGCTAAGGTGAAAATGGATGTAGACGGCGATAATAAGACATAAGATATACTATGGCTCATTAATCTGCCGGGCGAAAGCTCAACAAAAATTAATCCCAAAAATTAGGCAGGTACAAAAACTGATAAAATCTATTCACAAGTCAATAATAACAACCACATCAGTCTTATAAACACTATTAAAGCCACCACAACTGGAAACATACATACACGAAAGGGGAAGTTAGGGAAAGGTCATACACTACTTAAACTAATAAACATGGTAAGGACTAAACATTTCGGGCATAGAATAATACAAATAAAATCAAACACCCTTTTCTTGAAACTCTGATTCACTTGCCTACAAATGTCCTTTGCAACATCACTCTAATTGATTACAAATATCCGTTCATCATTTCAAATTAACCCTTTTTGACATCAAATTTTTTTTGTTTTTTAAAATTCAAATTAACTAATTATTCAGTGTGATATGCGGTCAGGTGTGATGTAGGTTTCAGAAAAATATTTTCTTTATCGTGCCAACGTTTCGACCTTTATTGAGATCATCTTCGGGGCCTGGGATTTAGAAACATTGTTTACATTTAACAAACTCATTTAGGATGTGGAAAAGAGAATTTCTACAAATATATTTTATATTCCATCAAAGTATTTCTACACACTCAAAGTGTTTGTCTTCTGTGTACTTGCACCATTCTCGCGTGTCGTGTTGAGAGTGCCAGTGAGATTTTGCTGTTTTATGTTATGTTGGTATTCATATTAACCACTTTTTACCTCAAATTAACACTTTCTTTAAAGCATTGGAAAAAGTTAGGAGATGGTATGAAATAGAAGCATGTAAAAGGATGTTACAATTAAAATGAAATATTAAAAACAAATGATTATTCCATTAATTCGAGATTTTTTAACAGTATAAAATATTTGTTCTACATAATCTTTATTTTATATTCTTAAAACATCCCCAATTAATGGTATAGTCATTTTTTAGATTAAATTTTACATAACTTTTAATTAATGTTCATGACGTATTTTGTACAAGAACCCATGTTATTGGGTTGTCCGGAAAATAATGCAGGATTTTGGTATTAAACAAAAAAAAAGAAACTAGTTACTTTAAAGCAATGTTCTTTAATCAAAATAATTTCCCATACTCTCAATACATTTCTCCCAACGTGTTGGTAACTTATTAATTCCGTCTGAGTAGAATTCAGAATTTTTAGAATTGATAAAGTCAATAAATGCATTTTCCAGTTCCGTTTGATTTTTGAATATTATGTGTTGTAAGTAGTGGTCCAGGTGTCTAAAAAAATGGTAGTCAGTAGGCGAGAGGTCCGGAGAGTAGGGTGGGTGAGGCAAAGTTTCATAGCCAAGCTCCAATAATTTTTGTGACGTTACACGTGACACATGTGGTCGAGCGTTGTCATGCAACAAAATGGGCCCTTTCCGATTGACCAAAGAGGGCTTCATTACTGCCAATTTCTGATGCATGGTATTAATTTGGTTACAGTATGATTCAGCATTGATGGTTTCGCCAGGATTCACTTTTCCAATCGCCTTGAGGTGGTGAGCGACGGTCGTTTTACTGACTTTGAGTTGCTCTGCAAGTTCTCGAACAGTTGTTTTGGGGTTTTCTTCCACCACTGATCGCAGAACATCATCATTAAGAGAGGAAGGCCTTCCACGACCTTCTTCATCTTCAAGGCTGAAATCTCCCTCCCGAAATTTTTTAAACCACCTTTGCACAGTGCACTCATTAACACAACCCTCGCCCCAGACTTGGTTAATGTTTCTAGCCGTTTGGGCTCCGCTTCGGCCGAGTTTAAACTCGTAAAAGAAAATCGTACGAAATTCTCGCTTTGACATTATAAGGATGACTGAATTATTTCCAAGCAGCGGAATGCTACAGAGGTAAACAAACAATATCATTTGGAAGAGGATTAATAAGTGTTGACATTCATACAAATGAGTAATCCTGTAAACGTAAACAGAATATTTTATATAGATTTTTTTTAATGAAAACTTAAAATCCTCCTTAATAAAAAAAATTTTCCGGACAACCCAATATATTGTACATTAAATATAAAAACATTATGTAAAAGCATTCTCAGATTTAAAATCTAAATGAATCTTTTATTTTTATATTTAATTTCATATAATTTTTTTATTTCAATTGTAATTTATTTTTATATGATCTTTTAAGAATCTAATTATTTTGTAATTAAAGTATATTTAGTCTCCATTATATTTTAACTTTTGATTTTTTCAATTAATAAATCTTTATGTAAGGTATTGGTTGGGATGAAAAAATTAGTGTCACGAGCTGGATTCGAACCCACGACCTTCGGCTCAATACGCCTCTACCAGTTGAGCTATCGTGACCACAAGGCACCGAAGTCACGATATGCTAAGTGGTTAGCGAAGGGGCGTATTGAGCCCTAAAGGTCGTAGGTTCGAATCCCGCTCGTGGCGCTTTTTCATTTGAACCAATACCTTACATAAATGACAATTAATTACGGATTTTAGTCGAGATGAAAAAAAGTTAACGGCACGAGAGGGATTCGAACCCACGACCTTCGGCTAGATACGCAGCTGCTCTACCACCTGAGCTATCGTGACCTCGATCCACTCGGACATCAACTCCCAATCTCAAAATCACCTTACATAAAGATTAATTTATTAAGTAATTAAGTAGATTATATTGGCGTTAACTCTTTAGTCTTTTGAATGACTTAAAGGGAGGGTTAATTCAAAATTAAAAAATGGTAATTTGTTATTAAAAAATTGAAGTTAATTTGAAATTAAAAAGGATTAATCTAACAGAAAAATGTCTTATTGTTGCCCGATTGTTTCAATGCTGTTTAGAACTCACGATAAATGAAATTGAATATCACCTATTGAAAGGTTATTAACAAAGACATATTTTAAATTTATTATCCTTTGTGTCGTGAGCGTTTTATGCCAACTAATTGTACAATTTGTTACATTATGAGAAAAAAGAAAAAGAATGCAGGCCATTTCATGTTATATTTCACGCTTAAATTACACAATTTTATTTTTTATTTTCATGGAGGGAGATTGAATCGGATTCGCTCAGCATTTTCATGTCTGGGCAGTACCGAAACATATAATTAAACCGTCATTCCGGCAATTTCGCTTTTCCGTTTAAAATCACTTTTTTAATGATGCTGTGTAGGCTAAGTACGAGTTTAAAGGTTATCCTGAAAGCACAGCCCACCTCTCGGCGTTTCGCCAACTTATTAACCGGACATAACGTCTTTCGGTAATAAAATCTTGGGCCGAAATTGAGCAACTTGATGAATCTGGTTGCAGGCTGTAAACGCAAACGCTTTCTAGGTCACTGATATTGCTTTACTTTGCCAGTGAACAAACCACTGAGCAGAGTTAAGTCAAATTTGCTGTGAAAGTTTAAGACCTTTATTTCACTATTAAATACATACATAAATTACTACAATTAAATTACTACGTGTATTTGAGTCGGTTGCAATCTAGATTAAAAAGAAAATTATAAAATCCGGGCAACTGTTAACACTTTAGGAGGACAGGAATATGAATAGAAAAAAAAGTTACAGCGTTCCGTCTGATATGTGAATATGAATTGTTATATATCGTAAGGAGCGTAGGCCAAGCATGTGGTGTCTTATCAAAACGCATACAACTGATAATGATACGATTCATCCATTCATGTTCACTGGAAGCGTAAAGAAGAGGTGTGTTAATATTATTACTCGTATTTTTGTTCTAATCTTTGAATTCCTCAATCCAAATCCCTTTTTGCCAAAAATACCTTTTAAAATTGTACCATATAAAGTATATTTTTGTTATAAAAAAAGTTAATGGCTGGGTCAGTCAGCAAACTAATGTTCTAAAAGCCACTGAAATTTTTTTCAAAAATTAATCAATTATTAACGTGCGTCCTAGAAGTAATAAGATCTACGCACATTTTAAAAACAAAATTATTATTTCAACACAGCAGGAGTTTGACAGCAGTGAACATTGTTTTGAACTGGTTGAAAATAATAAATAAATGGATCTTTTCTTGATAGAAAAAAATAATATAGGAAATTGCTACTGGTGATAAAAATGCCTCTGCTTAGGAATTCGAATCATACTTCAGTGTAAGCAAGCGCATTTATATTCCCCTTTCTTGATTTTTTTTTCTTTGTTTCGGAGGGGAAAATTGCCTTCTACATTGTTACAAAACTTGTACTAGCAGTTTAACAGTGTTCGCTGACACTTTGAAAAATGATATTTCGCTTGAAATCTGTAGGGTGAATGTTTAATCAAAATTTCGAGTTTTATGATTCTGAGGATCGATGAAGATGATCAATGGGCCTACGCTATTAACTGGCACTAAAGTGTACCGATATAAAAAAGAAAAGTAATTCCAGTGCCATACTAAAACTGAGAATGCGTGTTCTCCAGTTGAAATAAAATTACAAATTACCACTCGACCTGTTGAAAATAATTTCATCGACTGAAACGAACACAAATTCCAGCCAACACACTACCAACTTAACCATTTTTACAAGACTTTAATGCCACTGAAACCCCGCTGATTTCCGGTTGTTGATGAAAATAAATCTACTTTTATTTGCGGTTGTTTTGCTAAAAATCCGAGGGCGTTATCGTGCTGCAAAAGAACAATCTGGCGTTTTGGGCATTTTTTACTCTAAACAAAATTTATCTTTATGTTCTTCAATTGATCCCGATCGGATATGAAAACTGCACCTTGTCCACCTATTATAGGTAAACGAGCGAAACTAGACGCACCGCGTAGTGATCATTGTCCATCAGTTGAAAATGTGTTCCTCGGCTGACTGACGCCAACGACTTTAACTTATCAACATCATGAACCAACTGAAAGTGAATCACCCACCCAACACACGACCCATGGAGGCCCCAAGATATTTGGGTTGGATTTTTTTCGATTTATGCTTAAAGAAGGGCATCATGAAAGAAGAGTTGTTCGGTTTAGGCCCGGGGCTTTCGATAACTGCGCTACTGGCTTGGGCGATCGACTTTATGACCGTGGAGTTCAGTAGAGAAAACATACCGGCATGGTTCTTCTCCATAATGAAAAGGCTTTCGATATTGAGTGGCAAATCAGCATAGTGTACAGGCTGGTGAAGTACAAAAACCCAGCATACCTCGTCAAGCTAGTGCACTCATGCATCGGTCCTTCCGAGTCACTCTCAGCGTAGCCATTTCTCCCCCTTTTAGCATATCAAAAGGCATGCCAGAGGGATCAATTTTGGGACCATGACTTTTTTCCCTTTTCCTTAATGCCGTGCCCACAATTAAATCCTGTCAAGTAGCATTGTTCGCAGATGATATAGCTATCTTCCTTCTTGGAGATCAAGCACCATTACTAACAGGTTGAACAACTTGCTTAAAAAAAAAAAGTCGCTTCTGTCTAAGGTGGAAACTACTGATTAACGTTCCAAAAAGTGAAGCGCATTCACACAGAGATGTCTCTTCTAATAAGAGCAACCGTCAACATTAATGGAACTCGCATCTCACGGTCAGAAAAGGCAACCTACATGGATAGAGGACTTCTCTTTGGCCCTTGTATAATGAATAGGATCGCAAAAGCCATCAGAATTCTGTTACCACTATTGGCTACGGAATCAGGGATGACAAAACGCAATAAGCGCCTTATTGACAAGGCGGTTATCAAACCCATCTTACTATACGCTTGTCCTGTATGGAAGTTTTACATGCAAAACGAATCTGCTAAAAACACAAAGGGTGTAGAACGAATTCTTAAGACTAGTCACATCAACTCGCCGGCGGACCAGGTTAGATCCATTCAACAACGAATCTGACATATCTTGCATTTACAACGCGGTGAAAGCCTACACCATTAATTTTCATTGCTAACTCGCCTCAAATAAGAACCTCCTCTGCAGATCGATTGGAAATTACCACACCCTGATTCCATGAAACCAAAACGATATATGTCTTCATCTAATTATTTGTTTATTGTATTATGTACATCTAAGTTTTCATCTAAATTTTGTTATATGCCAAATTGATGACCAACGCTTAAACTAGTCTTAAATTGTTCATACAATTTAAAAATATTAACCATGAGTCTAAAGTAACAGCAGGTATTTTTTAATTAATTTTTCCCCGCTAACGCAGAAGCCGGCAAAACAAAAGAAAACACTGTTAAGATTGCAGATTATAAAGCGCGGTGTCTTTCGCACTTCTAACAGAAAAAAAAGAGTCAAGTTGCAATCTGTGTGTAAAATTTATAAAGAAATAAATGATTATATTTCTATCTATGTTTTAAGATGAACACTTTCCAATTTTAGATCATTAAGTATTAAGAAGGTGTGACGAAAGTGCGAGTTGATTGGTGTTATCGCGGTCCAAAAGTGATTTCGAGATTCTATTAAAACTCGGTTTTTTTCTGTTGGTTTTTTTTTTCCAACCAAAACAAAATGTCTACACGTTCACCGTTTGCGATAAGTTTACAAATTACCGCTTGAGCTCATCAACACTCATCGCTTTATTGAATCCGTCTGTTATATGCAAACTTTGCGGAACTTGTTCATCGATTGACAGACCAACCGACACTGACAACTTATTATCACTTCACCATCGGGAATCAACTCGAAGTTATCACACTTTGACACATCCAGCATACAAACTACATAATCACTCCGCTACAACTTTAAAGCCGCAGATAACCCCCATTGTTGTTTAAATACATTCAATTTTCATAGCAATAGCGAGTTATTTACGATTTTTCGCCAAAGACAGTTGTTTTATTGTTTTTCCGTTTTCCATCAGAGATACCTGTTTGCAGTAGGGAAGCGAAAATTCACCTGTTAGTTTCTACACTCGCGCACATCGTTTTTCACAGACAAATTAATCGTTTCCACATAATTTTTTTTAAATTTCAAATTAGCCTTTTTTAACTTTAAAAAAATTATTATTCTTCTTACAAAAATTCAAATTAAAAGAAGAATTATTTGTTGCTATATTTAATTTTATATAATTTTTAATTTTAATTGTAACTATCAATCTAGGTTTTATAAGAGGGCAATTATTTTACATTAAAAAATTGCAAATATACAAGAATTGTCTTTTACAAGCTTATATTTCATACCATCTCGTAAGTTTTCAATTTCTGTTAATTTGACTAAAAAGATCTATAACAAGAGATCGTAAGGTTTCATATATAGGGGTATTCACGATCTTTGTGTTAACTCTGTTAAGTCCAGTTAGATCGAGAAAAATGATGACGCATACCTCGCGAATTCGTCAAATTGGACAAAGATCTTGTGATATATAAATTTTATAGGTTTAAGTTGGACAAACGGTTGGCAGTGGGTCTGAAGGGGTTCAATACAGAAACCATACTTTATACAATTTAAGTTATATTTCAAAAAGGACTTTAATCTGGAAGAAGAATGCATGGGCAAATTGTTATTACAACGACGTTGAGACAAAGCACCAAAGTTTTCAACCTCTAATAAATAATGTAGGAGTATTCACTGTCTTTGTGTTAACCATGTTAAATCTGTTAGGTCCTGTAAGATTGGCAAAAACGGAGACATAGAATTGTAAGAATCGACTAGTTAACATTGCTCGATCTATCAGGCCAGGGCCAATGTTAAATGTTAGGTCGAAAATGTAGTCACTTTACTATCCGCTAGGGAGTAGGTAACCGAGATGGCAGCCATGAATTTAACAGCTGTTTTTGGTGTATATGTACTTTTATATAAGCATAAATTAAATCAGACAAATCCATTTTCTTTGTTAATTTCTGACCTGAATTTCCTTTTTTTTAATTTCCTGGCATCTTACAATTTAGTACACAAAAAAAGCCTCCAAGGACTGTTATAGCTTTATTTTTCGTTCTACCAATCGCCACGCGCAGCATTGCGGACAAATTAACGTTTATCATTCTAAGAAAAGAAGGGGGCATTCATGATCTTACTCGACTCTCTCTATTCGAGTTAACATCATACAAACATCGTGAATACCTCCATAACACCTTAATTTTATGTTCATCTATTCTTCCCTGATTTTCTCTAATATACAAGTTTCATATATTCCCTTAAGGTGTCGCGGATGATTTGTAAAACAAAACCACTTTACTATTATTTTTTAAATTATTATTTATTTAAATTTATTTACAAAACTCATGTTTCTTACTTAACAATGTCACTTTCGTCTGGAAAAAATAATTAGAACGAAATCTTCTTTATAATAACCGCTAACGTAAATATATACAAAGTTTAACAAAAAATACTCGGAGAAATATTTAAGTCGGCTGTATTTTAAATTCCACTTAATAAGTGTGGGAAAAATCTAAAGAGTAGAGCCGTGTGAATTTGAGGCCAAAGAGCGTCCTATTACTTGTTCCATGCGCTTTGGTAAGGACAAACTTCGAGAATCTGTGTATATTTGAACATTATCCCTCCCAGCATTTATTAAAGCCTTTTTCGCATTATGCGATAGAATTGAAGAATGTCTCAATTGCCTTTAAAAACAACATTTGCACGTGGCCGGCCGTTTTACAACGTTTAAAGAGCTTTCTTTCGCCAATGTCCATGAGAAATTAAAGAGTGACCCTTTTTTTTACGGAGGTGTAATAAATGAAACACAGGTTTTGTAAAAATTTAACTTACTCCGGACGCAATTGCGCCAAATCGAACACTGTTATTAACACGAGAAAATTGTGGTCATTTCAGTGGGCGGGACCTTTCCTCAAATAATATATAATTTCTAAAGCAAACTCCTCGAATTTCTCTGTATGCAAATGTCTGGCAGTTTACGGTGTAATGAATTGTATTTCTTCATTAGTGCTATCGGCAAGGACAGCTCTATGAGTTGTTATCAATCGCATCCATCTCTCTGACCTGTATAACTGGCAAAACATACATCCCATCAGATATATACAAAAGTGCCATTCTACGTCGTACAAGCGGTTCGGTATACGAGACAACCTCAGTATTTTTATATTAAAATAGCTAAAACATTTATTGGTGTATGAATAATGAATTTTGTTAGGTACAATGGGACAAAAGGTGGAACCGGCTTTGTGATCGGTGACTCAAATTAAGGGGCTGGCCCTTTCGGCTTGGAACAATTAACATTATAATGCATTTTCAGGCCTAGTGAGTCTGTAAATAAATACAGCAAACAGGAATTACATAAATACTAATTATATAGGCATAATTTAATTGTACTTTGAAGTATAGGTATTTTTCAACAACGACCAGGCTGTTCATTATTCCTAAATACTTATATGATTCCAAGATACATTTTTAAAAAATAGTATAAACCGCAAAAAAAGTAAATAATGAATTTATATAAATTTAATTATTGAAATACTACTGTGTCGGGTTTGTGTCTAGAAATTACATGTTTCTTATGTTTATTGTATCAGAATTTAAATGTTTAAAAAAAGGAGAACAATTGTCTTAATTGCCTTAAAAAGTAAGACTTAACTGTAAAAGAAACGGAATAAATCAACAATATAAAGCACGAGAATACCCAATTTTTTAAAATAACATTTCTAATGGGAACGGGAAATATCTAGCCTAGAGATTAGAGGGAAGAGGAACTGAATCTAAAGCTAATAAAATAAGAATTAATTCCGGTTTTTGGTTGAGATGAAAAAACGTTAATGGAACGAGAGGGATTCGAACCCACGACCTTCGGCTAGATACGCCACTGCTCTACCACCTAAGCTATCGTGACCTCGATCCACTGGGACATCAACTCCCCATCTCAACCTCACCTTACGAGTTTTGCCTCCTTTTGCCATATTTCAAAACTTTTTTTCAACTCAACTAAAAACCGTAATTAATTGTTATATATTAATTGGTCGAGCGGACCACGAAAACAGTGAATGACTAATAAATAAGTAACAAATGAATGCAAGCGTTTTATTTTTGACGATCGAAAAATAGCCCCAGGTTTGGCACAAAATTAATTCAAGATTTTCCCTCTTTTTAAACGACGAATAACCGTGTGTTTAAAGTTTTGTCAGATCAGTCGGAAGGGAAACGTCGGGAATTTCGGAAACAAGGGTAGTATATTTCCAAGACTCCATGACAGTACGCAAAACTGGATTGTTGCCAGTGTGAGCAGTTGAACTAATGGCACCTACGGAAACTTTGCTTCAGCCCCCCAAATTAACACGGAACTGATACGAATCCGGGAAAAATTGGAAGATCAGGGAAAATCCAGATATAAGATTAACAGTTTCAAATATTAAAAGTTTTTTAATATTTTAATTCAACGGTTTCACAGGAACGGATGGGCGTGAAAGGCTTCTTGAAAAAACAACTAAAAAACCTCGGCATTTGTGTGAGTTGAAGGATTATTTTTCCATGCATCAGTGTACTCAATTCGATCAGGACCCAGTAACGTCGTGGTCAAAGGATTCGTGGTACAACGTCGTTCCAGACAAATAATTTTTAAGTAAGTGTCGGTATCGACAGAAGTCATTATGTCCTGCCGAACGGGGAAAAAATTGGTATTAACGCGATGCCGAAAAAAAGCCAGACATCTTCACCCGAATCGGGGAGTAATTTGGTGCAACGATCAATTACGAACAAATTAGTACTTGGCCACGACCAAACGCCGCTAAACCAAGTTGGCTCCCATTTCCATGAGAACGGGGACCAGACATGGTACGTTTTATTGCCGGATTTAACAGCCTGGCAATCCTCGGACAGTGGACTCCAGGACAAATTTGAAAACGGCAATATTGGGTCAGAACAATTGTCCGCATGTCGGGCACGTCAAGGAGAACGGAAAAATATTGGAACAAGTATCGGCGGTCTGTTGCCAAACGGAGAGCATCATCTGGTTTGAAACCCGGGCTTTAAACAGCTGTCACGGCTAAATTAGATATACAATCTAATTGTGCCGGTACTCCGTGGCCAACTCCATACACGGTAATGAACATATAATGTAAATTCCCTTTTTACAGATCTGTTTCTAAGAGTTTTATCGGGCCTCGAAATCTATCGGTGTCAACAAGGAAATGATTTGACGTGCTTTCTTACCTTACACCGCAAAACCTCAAATTACAGGTAGAAATTTTCAAATTAAAAACACGAGTTGGACAAGATGCCCTCTGTCAACAATCTTATCCAACGCCGTACTGCAAAATTTTTCGAGGAACTAGTTACGAAAAACAATTATTCTGACGGATGGAAGGAAGTTAATAAATCTTAGACTTGCTGATATTGTGAAGTTTGGGGCAACGGACGGCAAGAATTAAAAAAAAATGGTAAAGAACTTTGGAAATACAAGCAATTACAAGAAAAAGGGCTCACGATGAATAAAAAGAAAACTAAAATAATAACAAATAAAACGGAAGCCAATAGAATCGAACTTCATGGCATTGAAATCGAATACACAAGATAATAAAAGTTTACCGACCGTAGGCTTTGAAGATATAGTTTAAAATAATTAGATATAAGGATAGCACCAAGCTGGAAAAATTACTGGTACCTCAAAAACTAAAGAAAGTTTTCTCGACACATGTGAAAGAACCGATTCAACGATATCAAAATGCGTGTACACAGTTGCCACTTATGGTGCTCAAACATTGACAGAACAAATGGATGAAAAACTGAGAATAAACCAAAGAAAAATGGCAAGGAACAACGTAAGTATAGAAAGGGCAGACATGTCAATGATGATGAACTCCGGCCATTAATACAACTCAATCCCAAAGGAAACACTTCTGAGAAATTGAACGACATGAGTGGATAAGCGCAGCGCCGAAGGACATGGTTCGAATCCCGCTCGTGATACTAACATTTTTTAGTGTCCTTTCACCTTACATAAAAATGTGTGGTGTTTAGTGAACGTTTCGTAATGATTATTTGGAGGTCGTGAGGTGCGGACTGGTGTGACGTAGATTTTAGAAAAATTTCTATTTTCTTTATCGTGTAACGTTTTGATCTTTTTTTTTTTTTTTTTTTGCTGGGGATTCCGACATAGAGGTCATTTCAGCCCCACACTTAGTCTATATTCTATACCCGTTCAGACACATCATTCATACAAATAAATACGTTCATACACTTAAATACATTCATAAAGTACACTCATTCCGTTTGGTCGGTGGAGTACTTGATATTCCTCCACCGACCTACAATTAAACTAAGCTAGATTGGGGACGATGAGGTTCCACCACCGACCTCGCACACACACTCACTCGCTTTCATCGTTCGAGGGGCGATGGTGACGTTCTATTCACCCTCACCCCTCGCCTTTCACGTCAATAAATACATGCACACAGACAAAACACAAAGACACATTACACATACTATATACAATGAAAAAAAACAAAAAACAGGGGACTCATAAACTCGCTACCGTGCTCGAGGGCTCTTTTTAAATCCGGCGGCATGCCTGCACGCTCTCTGTAAGGAGCCAAGGCATGACACGCCTCTATTATGTGGAACAAATCGAGCAACTTTCTCTGCATAAGGGGCACTTGCGCGGGCCTTGGCCCATTAGCAGGTGTCCATGTGTCAACCGAGTATGGCCAATTTTCATCTTTATTGACATCATCTTTGGGCTCTGGGATTTGTAATGATTGTTTAAAGTTTACAAATACATGTAGGATGTGAACAAAATGAATTTATACAATGCTAGAAAATGTTAGATTGAAAGGTAATAAATAAATTTATACAATACTTGAACTGTAATTAAAGTATTCATACTCACTCAAAGTGTTTGTTATTTATACTTATTTTTTAACGTAAAATTGTCTAGCATTGTATAAATTCATTTTTATTTAATCTAAAAAAAAATTCTAGCTTTGTATAAATTCATTTTTTATCTAAAATGTTCTAGCATTGTATAAATTCTTTTTTCTTTAATCTAATAAAATTTCTAGCTTTGTATAAATTTATAAATTATAAATGTATTATTATATAATTGTGCTGTATAGACATCT